>VZSF01006861.1:58308-127083 GCA_013398295.1 Chionis minor | reverse complement strand
TCCTCTACGCTCTCGGCTGCCCCGAAGGTCCACTGGGATCCCAGCTGTCCAATGGGTCTCCTCTAGGAAATAGGCCCCAATCCGAGGGGGGCATAATCTGCAGAGGACTGCCAATGGAGAAAGACATGTCCCTTCCAGGGCATTTTCACTCCTTTCTCTGGCTGCAATTGCTCTTGCCCAGCAACGTTTTTCCCCCTTCTTAAATACCTTCTGCTGCAGGTGCTAACCACCATCACTGCCTGTCTTGGCCTTGGCCAGCGGCAGGTCCACTGTGAGGACAGCCCCAAAACTCCCCTCAAAGCAAGAATAAANGCAGGTGCTAACCACCATCACTGCCTGTCTTGGCCTTGGCCAGCGGCAGGTCCACTGTGAGGACAGCCCCAAAACTCCCCTCAAAGCAAGAATAAAGGAGCAGAGCTGTGTGCAGAGCTGTGCAGGGTCTGGTACTGCCAGCAGAGTGACAAACACTTTCCCCAAGTGTGAGCACAGAGTTGGAGATAACCTTGGGTAGTCAACAAAACATTGAGCTTTGATCGGGAGAAAGCTGTGGGAGCACGAAGGTTAGAAGAACTGCAAATTGCTCCAAGAGGATGTTGTGGTTAAGCAATCAGCTCCATGTGATAACAAGACTTTTTAGTTATGCTCTGAAAAGATATATAATGTGTGTGTAACTGTAATAAAGGTCTTCGCTTGCAACGAGCATCGGAGTCCANCTGCTGGGGGGCACGGCCGTGGGCCCCCAGAGAGGATTCCTTGCCAGCACCAGCTGCCTCTTGCTGTCCTCTACGCTCTCGGCTGCCCCGAAGGTCCACTGGGATCCCAGCTGTCCAATGGGTCTCCTCTAGGAAATAGGCCCCAATCCGAGGGGGGCATAATCTGCAGAGGACTGCCAATGGAGAAAGACATGTCCCTTCCAGGGCATTTTCACTCCTTTCTCTGGCTGCAATTGCTCTTGCCCAGCAACGTTTTTCCCCCTTCTTAAATACCTTCTGCTGCAGGTGCTAACCACCATCACTGCCTGTCTTGGCCTTGGCCAGCGGCAGGTCCACTGTGAGGACAGCCCCAAAACTCCCCTCAAAGCAAGAATAAAGGAGCAGAGCTGTGTGCAGAGCTGTGCAGGGTCTGGTACTGCCAGCAGAGTGACAAACACTTTCCCCAAGTGTGAGCACAGAGTTGGAGATAACCTTGGGTAGTCAACAAAACATTGAGCTTTGATCGGGAGAAAGCTGTGGGAGCACGAAGGTTAGAAGAACTGCAAATTGCTCCAAGAGGATGTTGTGGTTAAGCAATCAGCTCCATGTGATAACAAGACTTTTTAGTTATGCTCTGAAAAGATATATAATGTGTGTGTAACTGTAATAAAGGTCTTCGCTTGCAACGAGCATCGGAGTCCATGACTTAATTGCCACAAATGGTGCCCGAACAGGGACATAAAGTCGGCAATAGCTGATCCGGTGGCAAGCCCCATTGAACTTTAAAGCTGCTGAAAGGAAGCAGGAAAGCGACATTGCGACTAATTGTCTCTGCAGGACAGAGGTGAGCGACAGGGATCAATGGGGATAAATATGTCTGCTGAAGAAAAGACTGTGTGTAGAATGATGGAATTAATATTAAAGAAGCATTACATTAAGATCACGTTATCTATCACATAGATAACAATGACCTTAAACGTCTTCTGAAGTGGGTGGCTACCGCAACCCCTGGGGTGGACTCAACTAATATTTATACCCCCAAAAAATGGGATGAGGCCGGGGTTAAGTTATGGGATGTGGCCAAGCAATCTGATCCTGTGGAACCTGGTCTTTTGACTCCCTGGAGGACAATGTTTGAAACTTTAAAAAAAAACATGTTAATACTAAGAAGACTCAGGGCAACGAGAGCACCTCCAAGTCATTGCCCCCTTCCAAAGCATCTCTGCCTCCTCCACCCCTCATCGTGGATGATGCTGCTGCTGTGGGGAGTAGGGAGGAGGGAGATGAGGAAGAAGACGACCCTTTTGACCCAGGGCCTATTGACCCGGAGAAAGCACCAAATTTATATCCCCCAATCCACACCAAGTGTGGCGTGGGGTCCACAGAGGGGTGGAGAAGGCTGGAGATGTAGAATTATTGGCTAAGGCACAATCAGTTGCTACCTATCCAGTGATTTATGAAGCCAATCGTAGGCCACGGTGGGAAGGCCTGAATTTCACTGTGATCAAGGAGTTGCAGTGAAGCGTGCTCGAGTTTGGGCTCTCCTCTCCCTACGCTACTAACATATTAGGATCTACCATGATGAGCTATAATTTGTGTCTGAATGATTGTAAGACGCTAGCCCAGCTGCTTCTTACGACCACACAGTATATGCTCTGGTATGGTCAGCGGCGACAGCTTTGTGAGCAGAAAGCGCTGGAATGTCGAGGGTGGCCTGGAGGCAATCCGCTCAGAGCCCTAGGGATTGAAGCACTCGTAGGGGAAGGACAATATTTGGCCACATTGGCTCAAATTCAGTTACCACTCGAGCTTTTGAATGATTCAAAAGACTTGGCATATGGAGTCTTTTTCAAAGTTCCCAACACTGGGAAGCCACAATGGACCTTTACCAACATTACGCAGGGCCCTGTAGAACCATACATGAGCTTTGTTGATAAGCTAAAAGACACCCTTGATAAACAAGTAGAGAACGAAGCCGTGCGTGAAATCCTTTTAAAGAAGCTGGCAGTTGAGGATGTTAACGAGGACTGTCAGAAGACCCTCCAACCATTAAACAACCCTACTCTAGTCCAAATGATTGATGCGTGTAACAAGATTGGCACTGTGTCCCATCAGTGTGCCGCAATGGCATCCGCATTCTCAGCAATGAAACTCGATCAACAGTGTTGTTTTTCCTGTGGACAGCCAGGGCACCTAAAGCACGACTGTCCAAAACAAAATCAAGTGAAGGGTACGCGACCCAATGTTTGTCCAAAGTGTAAAAAAAGACGACATCACGCTAACCAGTGTCGATCACATTTTGACAAAGACGGACAGCCTCTGCAGGGAAACGCAAACAGGAGCGCGGGCAGGGGCCGCGCGACGATACACGTAGCTCCCTGCCCTCCCCGCCCTCTGCCGGGTCCAGCGCAACAGGTTCATAGGCAAGAACCAGAGGCAGCTCCGGAGTGGACCTGGCCATCACCCTAGAATCAACTATGGTGAAAGCAATTGCCACAGGGGTATAGGGGCCCCTAGAAAATGGTAACAGTGCTTTATTATTAGGGCGATCTTCAGCCATGAGATCCAACCATCTAAATGTACCCTGACTTTTAAAGGGTGTTTTTCCTTTTACAATGTGTAAAACCTGAGCTGATTTTTTTAAATTTTATTTCTTTTTTGACTGATTTTGACAGATTTGACTTTTTTGGTTGATTGATTGTTTTTTAAATAGCACATTGCAGGAAAATAACATACGTCTGCAAGCATGTTTAATCTATACCTTCACCAGAACTATGCAGGGTTTTTTGCTGATGTAGACAATATTGTGAGAGCCAATATTTGAGTGCTGTTGGTGTCCTTTGTATGAATGGCACCTAGGAATGAAAATGTGAATTTCCTTATGCATAGACACATTTTTTTATACTCTGAAATTGAACTTCCAGGTTTTTCTTTAAGTGTTCATGAAGGGTAGAAGGCAATTATTCTTACAAGCTGGATCACTTCAAACTTCTGACATAGTATAGGTGACAGTGAATGCCAAACTACATCAAAAATAGGCCATTTGTATACAGCTTTTGTCCAACTTCTGGCAGCATTGTATTACAGCGGGTGACAGTGTTGTAAAATATTCCCCGAAGTATTTTTAAGTCAAACAAACTTATGCTAAAAATGTATCAGAGGCTGTATACCTTTTCCCTAAAGCACTTGAGCTAGCTTTTTCATTCAGTTGCTTTCCACAGTAACCTGAATACCTTCTGGGCACATCGTGTCGCGGCAGTTATAGAGCATGATTTACTTCAAAAGAGACACGCTGTACAGAGACCTTGAATTCACACAATGGCTGACTTCTGTCTTCATTGCCACTTGGCATGGAAAAATCCTGCGCATCTGTGGCTACTCGAGGGGCGATACATTCAGACACATCCAGGGCCTTTGCCCACTGCCAAGGAGGAACGGAGTTCTGGCCTTTCTATGAGCCCCCGGGGTTCCTTACCAATTAAAAAGTAAATGCTTTGTGTTTGGAGGAAGGTATTACACTTAGAGAAGTGAGTAGTACAGACAAGATTTGCGTGCAATGCTAAACCTGTCAAGTATCTTGTTTTACCATAAAGCTACTTCTAAAAAATACTTGCTTGAAGAGTTACATTGATATTGTTCCATTAAGGGAAAAATAAATTGAGGGCCTGTGACAGAGTCTTCTCTCTGTGTCCAAGTTAGTCTCTCTCCATACTCCTGGGAGATTCTTAACCCCACGTTTCTGGAGACAAAATTAGTGTTGAAATACTGCAAAGTATTCCTAAAAGTAAGTTTAAGTTTGTGCAGTTTAAACCACTTTAAACTGCGGTGTAAGTTTAACAAATTACTGCTGTTGTGTTTTATGTGTTTATCAGAAATAGCTCGTTCAGGAGATACCAAAGCTTTTGGCAATTTTTTACATTTGAATCAATACTCTTGCAGAGTCTAGCAAAAAAAAAAAATACATTGCCCTGCGTTGGTGGTGAAATCTATGACCACAGGATAAAAATTGTCAGGAAACTTTAATACCCAGTGAAGGCAAAATGAAGGCATTCACCATTTTTATGATCTGTACATGTTAATTCCAGCGCTTTTCTAGACTCATTCTTCAGCAGCTTATGTACAGTTGTCATTAAAGTCATCATGCTGCTTTTCACGGCACAGAATGTAGACATTAAATACTGCTTAGCAGGTTTTTTACTTGTGTTTTGTCCTCCTCCCTCCAACTCTTACAGTATCAAGAAAACTGTCTTGCTGCAAAATCTCTTTTCAAGTTCCTGTTTGCCACCAGACTCTTCAGATGGAGCTATTGCCTTGTCTTGCTACGTTAGCAAACCCAATGAGAAACCAAGGTAAGATCAGCGTTAACTCTTGGGCTTGGATTTTTTTTTTTAATCAGTAAGCACAATGATATATTTTTGTAAGCCAAAATGTCAATACTGTCTATCCTTTTGCCTACCCAAAAAACTTCACATGTGACATACACATATAGCTGGTACCTAAACATGCTGCTAGTCATGTAGCGCAGATTCAAGCTCTCCTGTTAGGTTTGAAATGACACCAAGAACATCTTTAAAACTTACTTGACTGAAAGGATTAGACAAGTATCTGCCGTGCTAGAAGCAAGGCATATGTGATGCTTTATAAATAGGTAAGTCAGGGTCCTCATGTTGCAGTATTTCAAATCCTTCTTCCCTTTTTTTACTGCATGGATTACACGTATCTGTGCACGGTGAATTTTGTCATGTTATTGCCCTGTCATTCAGTCTCGTAAAGTCCTGGCACAGATCTTCTGACAGCCCACATCCTTACTAGCCTATCTAACTTGGTATCATCAGCAAAGTTGCTCATTTCACTCTTCACCCCTTTTTTTCACAGGGTTACATTTAGGAATGTAGTGGACAGCCCAGGTCCTAGCACTGATCCCTGAAGAACTGTATTGGCAACCTTCCTCCCCTGCAGAAGTTAACTATTACCTCATACTCCCCTCCCCCATTTCCTATGTGTTAATTATTTATCAGACTTTCCTATTAAGTCGTTCTTTTAGGCTTAAGGCTTCTTTTAAGTCGGAAGACTTCTTTTAAAAGCCTTTAGGGGACTGTAGCACAATATCAGCCAGACCTTCATTGCTTACTTATCCCTTTAAAGTAACATCAACAGACTCGAAAGGCTTGAAGAAGCCTTTTCCTGATAAAGTAAACAAAACAAAAGTTTGCAGCGCATTTTAGAAATTTGCGTAACATGAGGCAATGCAGTAGCAGATGATTACCATGTGTGGTACATACTCCAAAAATCACTGTTCAGACAGCTGGGTCACCTGTGCTATGTTAATTACTGATGATATAAGCCTTGATATCTTCACTAAGGCTTTACCATCTGCACTAATTAATTTTGCAGGCTATGTAATAATAACTCTACATATAAATATACAGTTGACAGACAGTAGGGATTTATTATTCTGTGGAGGCAATCTGTAAGTGTGTTATGGTAATGTGAAAAACTCTTCAAATATGTATAAACTGATTTGGTATCCAAAATAATGCAAATATGTACACAACCACTTAACTAAACACGAATTATTTATTTCCCAGTGCCTTTAATTCTATGTGCATAGTGATCTACCCAATATGATGCTCACATATATTTTTCTCAGCTCAGGTTGCTTGTATCCAAGATGTTGGGAAGCTACCACTGAAAAGACATTTGGGGAAGCAAAGTTGACACATACTTTCTTTAAGAACACAGAAAAGAATCCTTTCATACAAAAACATCTTTACTGTCCACCTGCAATGTGACATTTCTCTCACTCACAGACTTATAATTTCATATTTTGAGTCTTAAAACTTATTTTCAGTTCATGTCTACCTAGAATTACAATGTTAGTAGCTACATTTGAACTACAATCTTGTTTTTAACCCTTGTTTATCTTTCCCTTCCACTGTACCAAATATTAGTTCTCTGACCTAGGCATAGGTCTGTTTGTCCAGTGAATGATCCGAATAAAATATTTGGTTTTGTGAACAAAAAGATTTAGGGAGAAGAAAAGTGTACTGAAACAAAGGATGTGATGCACTTTGCCCATTGTTTGTCATGATGACAGAAAAGATTAATCTGCAATTTTGAAAGAACATTCTGTATTTGCATGTAGTATTAGTAAGAGGTGTAATAAAGAAGTGTGAAATTATTATTCTTTCCTTTGAAGTAGTTGTACACCTATCAAACTACAAAAATATTTCAACAGGTGCTTCTTTGGAAATTAGATAGCATTTTTATTTTGTGGAATTTTTGCCTTTCAGACCAGTTAGAGTACAACTTTATTTACAATGAAGTTTTTTATAGAACTACAGCTACTGAAGCGCCTCTTTCTTAGAGGTTAGAATGCTGAAAAAATACTAATTCTTTTCAGTTGCAAGGCTGTAGGGCTCTGCTGACAGACCATACAGTGCTAATGGGGTGACAGAGCATGACACGCCATACTGTGAATCTTAGCGAGCCTTCTGAACCACAGGGATCATGTGTGACAGTAGAGCTTCAGTTACATTTCTATAACCTTAATATCTGTGAAATCAAACAGACTTAATTGTGATGCTCTTTTCTAATAAAGGATCGTGATCACATTTAACTGAAATGAGACTAAGTTTTCTTAGCCAAGAGAAAAAGTTTGTCAGGGCAGCTGACAAAGTATTTCATATCCATCACTGCACTATTGCCGTCTGACTTTAACTATGAAATACTGGCCTGCAAGATTAAAGCTGTATTATCCGAGAACCACCCTGTTCTCCAATAGATGTATTAAACACCATTTTAGTTGCTAGTCAGGAAGAAAGGTAGGTATCCCAAACTGGTGTGGTTTTTTGCAATCTCCCTAGTCTAAGCCAAAATGTT
Source organism: Chionis minor (assembly GCA_013398295.1). Classification (NCBI taxonomy): domain Eukaryota; kingdom Metazoa; phylum Chordata; class Aves; order Charadriiformes; family Chionidae; genus Chionis; species Chionis minor. The sequence goes on along the minus strand of VZSF01006861.1, from coordinate 119,509 downwards.
TATAACTTTACAAATTAATCACAGACTTCCTTACGCCATGAATTTTGTCCACAGCATACATTTAAATACTGATAAATCTTTTGTATCTGCACTAATAATTTGGGTGTGTACCATTTCAAGCTTTATCTGAGAGGAACTTGCACATCATCTGTGGATTCTCATCTAAGCTACATAGTGTTGAGTTCTGGACACAAATACCTGTAACTGAAAGTCATGGACAGAGCCATAAAATGTAATACAGACGGTGTTAGAAAAGAATGTGTATGGCTTGAATTAATGGTGGTGAATAGAGGTTATTACGGCCAGAAAATTTAAAAGCTGTTGAGCATCAGTGGAGAGACTTCTGCAGTGTGTGGGCAGTCCTTTATACTGCAGTTTCTGCTCTGCAAGAGCAAGAAACAGGTTTTTTTCTGTGGTAACTTACCCTTGCTATGGTTAATTTTACAGGTTAAAGTTTGAAACACTTATTCGTAACGACCCTGGCACGCCAGGACTATATGTTAGTTACGAGAGGGACCCCGCTGATGTGAATGCTATTGAGATGGCTGTACAGACGGAGAAAAGCAGAACAAATGGGATGGATTCCTTCTTACTTCCAGCCAATGCAGTGGAAATGAACTTGGGTCAGCCTCTGCCTGCTGCTGCTCAAGTGATCGTGGAGGAAGAGGAATTAAAAACAGAGGAATGGGATAGCAACTGAATATAACAAAATAACAACCACTAACTCACCAGAGCAGACCATACGTTACAAAGACCTTTGCTAAGGAGAGCACAGTCTGCCCAAAAGTACTCCTTTAGGAGCAGGTGGGCTAGAAGGCCGAGTCAGCATTGAGACAAGCTTCCTCAGCTTCCCCTTAGCCTTGCAGGATCAGATCTGAGCTGAGTATGAAATCACAAGCCATTCCCTGCCTGTTCTGACCCACGAGTTACCCGTATGTATAAAGAGATAACTATAAATTCAGACTAATACAAGCTAGACTGTAGGTAGGTCGTGTCACTCTTCTGTATTTATTTTTTATAATTTTTATGCTTAACACTTTTTTATCTACTTTCCATTAGTACAGCATGTTTCTGGAGTCTACATTTGAAACATACATCGTCATGTAATCATCAATACATCGTAAGCATTGGAAGGTTACATTAAAATTTACACCTTCCAAAAAAAATTGCTGCTTGGGAGTTTGAACCTTCCGGAAGAAGAGACTGCAGTGTTTATGTAACAAGTTTTATATCCCATACTGGCAACGTACGTAAAACTCCTGTGGTGTTAATGCTCTTTTGTACTCTGCCACAGGCATTTTAAGCGAACACAAAATAGAATGTATAGATTCTATTTTAGAATAGGATTGAATTTGTGGATTCTATTTTAGAATAGAATAATTCTATTATTCTAAATATACAAGAGACATAAAATAGATATAAAATTGACATGAAACAGGAATAAACTCTTAACAAATACAAACTGAATACATGTCGTATGGCAGGCTATTTTAGACTCCCATTTTTTGAAAGCACTTCCCCATCAGGGGGTACATTTTTAACAGGCTGCGCGCAGAGTTCCGCGCGCCCTTTGCGCGCTGCCGAGGTTGACGACGCAAGCGCCCCGCTGTTCCCGTCAAACTGGGGATAACTGGGGCGGGAACGGCGGCTTGATCCTGCTTCCGCACCGGCCGCCCCACTCTCCAGGTTCCCCCCGCCTCTAACCGGCATGGCGCCAAGTCCCTCCCTCTCACCGGTCCCCAGGCTGATGGACGCGGCGCGGCCCCGGCGCTCCTCACCGGCGGGGCGGGGCGGGACGGGCCGGGACGGGCCGGGCCCCGCCGCTCGGCGCCACAGGTGCTGCGCCCGCCAACTTCTCCNCGGCCCGGCAGGTCCCTGCCGTCCCGGGACGCGGAGCCGGGGGCCGGCGCCCCGTTGCCGCCCCCGCCGCTGCCCCTGCAGCCCCCCTTCGGCCCCGGCCCGAGCGAGCCGGCCGAGCTCAAGCCGGTGCGGCGGTTCATCCCGGACTCGTGGAAGAACTTCTTCAAGGGGAGACGCCACAACGGCTCCAGCTGGGACAGCGCGGCCTCCGACATCAGGTACATCTCGGACGGGGTGGAATGCTCGCCGCCCTCCTCCCCGGCCCGCCTGCGGCCGGAGCCCAGGTCGGTGCCCGGCTCCTACAAGGAGCCTTACGGAGGGTCGGGCGGGAGCTACACCTCGCGGAAGGAGGCCGAGGCCATGCTGCCGGCGGATGCCTTCGGGTCGCTGGAGCGCCAGGCCGGCAGCGGCCAGACGTACAGTGAGCGGGTGGAGGCCTACAACCAGCGGTACGCCTACATGAAGTCCTGGGCCGGCCTGCTGAGGATCCTCTGCGTGGTGGAGCTGCTGCTGGGCGCCGCCGTCTTCGCCTGCGTCACGGCCTACGTGCACAAGGACAACGAGTGGTACAACATGTTTGGGTACTCGCAGCCCTATGGCTACGGGGCCGGCAGCGCCTATGGGGGCTACTCCTACAGTGGACCCAAAACGCCTTTCATCCTGGTGGTGGCGGGAATGGCCTGGATAGTCACGATAGTGCTGCTGGTGCTGGGCATGTCGATGTACTACCGGACCATCCTCCTCGATTCCAACTGGTGGCCCCTGACTGAGTTCGGAATTAACGTGGCCTTGTTCTTTCTGTACATGTCGGCTGCCATAGTGTATGTAAACGATACCAACCGAGGTGGGCTCTGCTATTACCAGTTGTTTAAGACACCGATAAATGCATCTTTTTGCCGTGTAGAGGGAGGTCAGACAGCAGCAATCATCTTCTTGTTTATCACGGTGATCATCTATCTCATTAGTGCGGTGGTTTCTCTGAAGTTATGGAGGCATGAAGGAGCTAGAAGGCACCGTGAATTAATGGAGCAGGAGGTAAGTCGTCAGTTACAATCTTGTATCTACTGGTTGTGGAGTGATGGGGAGCAGTCAATGATGGGGCGTTGTGACCAGCAGGTCGAGGGAGGTGATTCTGCCCCTCTACTCCGCGCTGGTGAGACCCCACCTGGAGTACTGTGTCCAGCTCTGGAGCCCCCAACATAAGAGGCACATGGACCTGTTGGAGCGGGTCCAGAGGAGGGCCACGAAGATGATCAGAGGGCTGGAGCACCTCTGCTATGAGGACAGGCTGAAAGAGTTGGGGTTGTTCAGCCTGGAGAAGGGAAGGCTCCGGGGACACCTTATAGCAGCTTTCCGGTATCTGAAAGGAGGCCTATAGGAAACATGGGGACAAACTTTTTACCAGAGCCAGTAGCAATAGGACAAGGATTAATGGTTTTAAACTAAAAGAGGGTAGATTCAGAGTACACAGAAAAAAGATTTTTTTTTTTTTTTTTACAATGTGGGGGGGTAAAATCGGANNNTTTTTTTTTTTTTTTTACAATGATGGTGGTGAAACACTGGAAGGGGTTGCCCAGAGAGCTGGTAGATGCAGCATCCCTGGAAACCTTCAAGGTCAGGTTGGACAGAGCTTTGAGCAACCTGATCGAGTTGAAGATGTCCCTCATCATTGCAGGGGTGGGGGTTGAACTAGATGGCCTTTAAAGGTCCCTTCCAATCCAAACTATTCTATGATTTTATGAGTTGTAAGATCTTTCCACGCCATAGACAAAGTCTTATCAGATGCCTTCTCTCCAGGAGGTCTCTGCAGCCTTTGAGGGCAAGCTTTCACCAGTCTTAACTGTATCCGAGATTGCCAAATGTAGGCATTTTTAAGATGTCTGATCCAAATTCTTGGACTTCTTTTTTTCTTTCAATTCGTGTGTGCAAGGAGCTGGCTCTGTTCTCTTTGTAATACTCAGCTCTCTTCCTGCATGAACTATTTCCTGGTGTGTATTTTCCAAACAAAGGAAGAAATGAACAATGTGCATGTTCAGTAGGGTTAGGCTTAAAGCCACCTAGCATTTATTTGAAGACTGTGCTTTCAGCACATTAAGTGCTAATGGGAATGACCATTAAGAACATTAAATACTAATTTTTACTTTGTAGGCAAAACTCCAAGCTGCTGTTTTATGTCTTTTCAGCTTTCCTTACAATAGTTACCAGAAAATAATAGAGCTGGGTAGATTTTGGTGTCTCAGCTTTTAATCAACTTCATCTTTTTCACATCAAGTATTTTGCATTTCTGTTGGCCATCCCCTTACTAACAGCATTCAATAATCGCCTGGTTAATAATAAACTCTAATAGTGGAGACTTACCACTATCAAGTAGAGAATTCAAAGTCATTCGTGAAATCTCCTTCACGTCAAAACACCACTAAAAAAAGCTTTAAAATTTATAAAATTTAATATAGCATAAAAATTAACGTACGTGAAGCCTATATAAGCTTAACTTAAGGAGGGGTCAGCATTTAAGTGATTTTTCGTAGGAGAGAACGAGTTTCAAGTTGCGTTTCCTCTGCTCTATGACTGCAGTCTGATTTTCAGCATTTTCATTCCACACTGGTTTCCATTCCACCGTCTTGCATCTGTGACTCCCCTTTTGAAAAGTACATTGCAGCACTTTGATAAACGTTTTTTTACTGATTTTTAATATATGTCCTGCAAGAATGAGGTGAGTGCTGGAATTATACAGAACATGTTCAGTCACTCATCCCTGTTACTATCCATGTTCTTTTTATTCCTGTTGCTTATTTTTTCTAAAGGGAAGACTTTTATAATACAGATTAGACTCTGGAGAGTGCTGGGCAAAACAGCTGCTGCTTGAGCTACCAGTTAGTGAATTGTGTTTTCTAAGCAGTGAATTAGGCTGCAGAGGGTCAGTGAGTTAATATGGGCTGGAATGTGAAATAATACAGGAGAGTGGGAACTGGATGCAGTATTTCCTGCAAGCTGTTCCTTACAGCTATGCTCTGGGAGGTCCTGTCGTTGTTCTGGGCTTTGAGTGGTTGTTCTTGTTTCACCGTTCTTAAACAGATCTTTAAATCAATTCATCTGAAAATACTCCTTATGATAAACTTCCTCATACCTAAACATAAATGTAATTCCCTGTACAGCATGATTTTGAAAAAGTTTAGATTTTAAAAGTCTGTGCTTTTACATAACTATTTTTTGCTGAAAATAAAACTTATAGTTCTTTCTGTTTTTTTGATAGATGAAAACACAGTCCTCTCTTCCAGAAAAGAAGGTAGGAAATAGGATTTTTTTGTTTCTGTTTACTTGTATTTCCAAATGGTTGTTCTTTTTCTTTTGACTATTTTGATTGACCTATCTGTTTGTTTGTTTGTTTGGCTTGGGGGACATAAGGTTTAATTCTGTACCATAGTCTATGCAACATTCTCCTACCTAGAAGATTCAGAAGAAGCTTGTAAAGAAGTTACTACTAGTTAGGCTAGGTGGTAAATTTCACTGTAAAAAGCAGATCTGATTACTGTCTCTGTCTGTGCTCTTACCCTCTTTTATGAGTGACAAGTTCTGTAGCATCTATCACAGAGTCTGGCAGACGTTGCTGGAACAGCAGGTCATCTGATGCATTGTAGGTTTTAGAGGCTCCTTCCTCCTGGTTGTCTGCTTAATTTGGAGGAGAGCCAGTGGAAGCACAGTGGTAGGTGCTCTGTGATTTGAGCCTGTTCCTGTGCCTCTGAGACTGCTCCAAAGATCTCCTTACCAGTTTTGCAGTATCAGCAATTTCAGTGCTTCTGCCACACACACTTGCAGTTGTATAAACTACAAAGATTGTATAGGATCTTAACAGCAGATGTTGATGATTCCCAGAGAATTTATGGTGTATTTATTTCAGTCTTAAATGTCTCCTAGTAGATACTGTCATTTTCCTACCACTGTTTTCTCTGTCACCTCAGTATTGGATCAGGATCCTTTTTCATGTGTTCAACAAGATTTTTATGTGTTCAATGCATTTATTTCTGGATCAAACGATAAATTGTGCAATAGGAAACAAGGGGGAAAGGGAACTCCAGAGAACTGAGTCATTCCTTCTCATTCACAAATTAGATGGAAATCCAAGGAAACTTCCTTAAATTATTTTTTTAAGACATACAAGACAAATCTTTCGAAGTCTCAAGAAGTATTTATCTGTCACTGGTATTGCTGTTAGGACAAACTGAAGATGGATGCTGCGTGAGAAACATTACTGTAACTCTTTACTAATTTTCTAATTACAAAATGGGTTGTAAGAAATAACTACCATTTGCTTCTACTGCTGCTTAATACTTGTATCTGTAAATAAGTTGAGTATTTTGTGGTTTATGTATATTGCATTTGAAGTAAAGCTGCCTTCATTAAGAACTTTTTTTTCTTTTAAAACAGCATGAAAGTGATGACAGACCAAGAGAAGAAGTCGCTTACAGGCAGCTTAAATCTGTGGAAAGAAAACCGGAACTACTTAATGGTCATATACCTGCAGGCCATATTCCTAAGCCTATAGTGATGCCAGACTACTTAGCGTAAGTGACTTGACTTTGATGAACAAACTTAATGGAGAATACTTGAATGATGTTTTTCACTCAGCATTTCTCATATATACACTCACAGCTTCTCTGCCATGCATGTGCTATGGGAACTCATAATTCTTTATTAAGTTAATGCTAAAAATAGAGAGGATGGGGGCGGGTATCAATGGCGTAGAACCAGTAATACAAATAAAGAATTTTAAATTTAAAAAAAAAACACCGCAAATGTTAAAGCAGAGTGCTATAGTGTAGCAAGAACAATAACTGCCAAAGGAACAGCAGACCACCACACGTACAATTTAGAAAAAAAGAAAACACATGGGAAATTGTCTTTTTAGCCCCTGAAATTTGAGTACTTTATAAATGCTAAATCTGTAACATGCTCACTTTTAAAGGGTAGGCCTTTCCACGGTGAATCATGAGATCATAAATTAATTTTTATACTATTTGCTATGGACTAGAGCACAAACAGAAACACAGGATGTTCCACCTGAATATTAGGAAAATCTTTTTCACTGTGAGGGTTAGCACAGGTTGTCCAGAGAGATTATGGAATCTCTGAGTATCCTTGGAGATACTCAAAAGCCGTCTGGACCCAGACCTAGGCAACAAGCTCTAAGTGGCCCTGCTTGAGCAGGGAAATTGGTCCTTATCACCTCCAGAGGTCCCTTTCAGCCTTGACCAGTCTGTGATTTCAGTGCTTTACATACTTGCAAATTTTAGTAGGTTATGAGATGAGCAAACAATACAGAAATACAGTATCAAGGTGAAGGGTCCATGTGTTTGTTGAAATCCTATCTCTAAAACTAGTCCTTGAAAACTTTTTTTAAGGAAATACCCAGCGATTCAAACAAATGAAATGCGAGACCGGTACAAAGCAGTATTCAATGATCAGTTTGCTGAGTACAAAGAACTGTCGATGGAAGTTCACGCTGTATTAAAAAAGTTTGATGAGCTGGATGCATTGATGAGACAGCTTCCTCACCATCCTGAAAGCATATATGTAAGTACCTGTGAAATAGGCTCATGGAAAACAGGTGTGGTATTAGGCAGTCTCTGACTATCTTTAGCTGGGGCACAATGTCTTGTAATGCTCGCAGTGATTTGGTGGGAGAGAAAGTTTCCCCAAATATGTTATTTCTTGTCTGGTTGTCAGTCAAGGATACCAAGTTGCAATTAAGCTGCAGACATGTTGTTCTGATTTGGGTTGTTTGGGTTTTTTTCATGCTAGTAGCTTTTAGTTTGAGTGAGTTACAGTTCATGTACTTCATGTTTCACTGTTAAATGTTACACTGTTTCTCAAGTACAGGGTTTACAACTAAAATGTTACAACTATAATTGATTGATCAAATGAGAATTTTATTTCTGATGATTATTTTGTAGAATTTACATTGAGATATGGAGCACAATTAAAGTCTTTAAAAATGTGTGGTCTTTCCCATTAGGAACAGGAAAGGATATCAAAAGTTCTGCAAGAATACAAGAAGAAGAAAAACGTGAGTATTTTCAGCTTTGCATTGCTAGTAATAATTAATAGGAAAGAGAGTGTAAATACCCAACATGTCTGAGACTAGTTGCAATTCTCTAGCTCAGGGTATCTGTAGCTACTACAAGGCTTTGTATATTTTGTCTTTTAAAACTTTGGCAAAAGTTCAGAAACAACCCACTCCACTTATGCCAACAAGCTGTTTTGAGAATAATGATTTCATTGTGTTTACAAATACTTAAAGGGAGGGTGCCAGGAGGAGGGGGCCAGTCTTTTTTCAGTAGTGCCCAGTGGTAGGACAAGGGGCAACGGGTATAAACTCGAATATAGGAAGTTCCATCTGAACATGAGGAGGAACTTCTTCCCTTTGAGGGTGGCAGAGCACTGGAACAGGCTGCCCAGGCACGGGGGGGAGTCTCCGACTCTGGAGACATTCCAAACCCTCCTGGACCCCGTCCTGTGCAACCTGCTGTAGGTGGACATGCTCTGGCAGGGGGATTGGACCAGATGATCTCTAGAGGTCCCTTCCAACCCCTAACAGTCTGTGATTAGACAGATGTGGCCGCGGGGATGAGTAGGGAACAACACTTAAGCATTTTCATCTGCTGAGAGTATGTCTCATTTCAGCATTCTGTATGCAGAAGACTGGTTATTTTGGGGGGATCCAGTTCATTTATAGTCACTGACTGACACAACCAATAGATAGGTTCACAACAGAAAACACAGTCTTACCCTTGAAAAGAAGTTTTGTATTTTCTTTTTGGGGTGGAGCTTGAACAGACTCTCAAAAAGTAATTTTCAGTATAATCCAAGAGCCTTCACTTTGTCATTTTTAAATGCAGAGAGTAAATGTTTAACTGTGTTCCATTAAAAACATAATACATTACAAGTACCTTTTTTTATGGAATTCAAATTTTGTGTCCATGATAGTTAAACTTCATTGCTTTTTGGGAGGGGGGGGAATTTACTAGATGTACCACAGCACACCTATAAAATCCAAATGATGTACTAGGATGTCATTTATATTTGCAGAGTTCTGTTTTAAAACTGCTGTGTTTACTAAGTAACTAGAGCGTATAAAAGCAGAACTTCTTTTTCCAGCCTTTCATTAAGGAAGGGGGAGCAGGAAATAAGAAATTGTGACCAAGGAAAAAGAATGTGATTTTTGGAGAATATTTATATACTGTCCTTAAGTAAAAACATACTTGATAATAGACTATTATTGAAAAAGTCTGAAAGTGTAATATATTAATGTAAAGATTTTTGTATTTTTGGCAGGATCCTGCATTTCTTGAGAAAAAGGAGCGTTGTGAATACCTAAAGAATAAGCTTTCTCACATAAAACAACGAATTCAGGACTATGATAAAGTTATGAATTGGAATGTAGAAACTTAGCTATGCCTTCACTTTGTGCATACTGTTTTCTATTTTTTAAATTGATACACATATTTTAAGCTATTTATTTACTCTCAGAACAGTACACCTATGGGGATTACTTAATCACTTTGTCACTTATTTAGATCTTGTACATTAAGGGCAGGTTTTGTATGCAGATCCAATTTTAAATCAATCTAATGAAGTTATCAGATAAGTTTATAAAACTTGGGCTAACATTCTGCTTTTATTAGACAGTATACAGCCTGGCCTCTTAAATATGCATACTTTGTTTGAAAATACTTTATTTGCAAGCTTGCAGAGCCCACCAGAGAAAGCAGTTCTCAATACCACTTCAAAAGTGTGCACAGAAACGCTGTTAATGATTTCAGATTTTATTTATAGGTGATATCTTAATGATACCAGAAAGAGTTGAGCTGTTCTTTCTGGCTGGGGTTTGTTGGAGTGCTTAATCACATTGAATAACTTCTGTCAAGTGGAAAAATTAGTCTAATAAGACTTAATGTATTGTATTTCCAAATGCGCTGCTGTACATCAGAAATTACTTGGAATTTCACCTGAGAGGCAAAATAACTTTCTGTTTAAGCAGCCATAGCCGGGGGGGCGGGAAGGGAAGGGAAGGGGGGATTGTGTTGGTGTTTTGGTGTTCTGTTTTGGTTTTTTTTATTTTCACCTCTGTAGAGGTGATGCAACATGGCCTTGAGGGAACAGAGGTACAGGATGAGACTCATGTTAGTGTTCTGTTAGTGTTGAAATAGGGGAGTGTGCTCTGCATATCTTTTCTGGGTTTAAAGGCAGAACACTTTATTCTTCATCAGCAAGTCACAGGAAATTTTGTCTAGGCAGCAACTGCTGTTTGGTAACTTGGCATTCAGAGAGTAAGTGAAGCAAAACCAATTCTCACTCAAAGTTTAAATTATTAGTATCTTCTATAAGGCCAGGTAAAGTGTTTTAATAGACATGCTTTCCAGGGCATATCTGCATATATTCAATATCATTTTTTATGTTTTATCTTGGGGATATGTTTGTATATGCAAATGTTTTCATAAGCCAGTGAACTTTCTCTTTGTATCCTTTTTCACATCTTTGTTTACCTTTTTTACTTACTAAAATTGTTAGAAGCACTGATCATTGCTTTGTACAGTTTTCTACAACTGCAATTTGTTCATTCTGAAATATATTTTAATTTAGAAAAAAATCCCACCACTGTAGCCATGTTACTCTACTGCTTATAAGGGCAATTTGTTAGAAAGAGGTGCTCTGATTAAGGTTATTTCAAATTTTTTTTAGCAATCATTTTTTCTTTAAAAGAAAGTTTTCAACTTTTGCCATAATTAAAGGCAAGACATCAGGAAAGCTGTTTGTAGTTTAGAACAGTGATGGTAGTACCACCTCTGTTCTTCAGTACTGAAAATGCATTAATATACCTCACGCTGGCAGTTACATCACATCTGATTTTTGAGCCCTTATTATTCACACTGCAATCCTGATGGCTACAAACCCGCTATCATATTTATAAAGTTGACATTCCAATTTTATCAGCCACTTAATTTCAAGAGTTCTAGTGGATGAAGTAAATAACACAAGACACCATGGAAACACTGAGAGAATTTGAAAACTTGGCACCTCTTCGTTTGAAAGCCTTTGGTCTCATCTACCTGGAAGGTGTCTCAATATTTTTATCAGTCTGAAATCCAGTGACGGTGCCATCTGTCTATGATTCAGGTTTCTATTGTTTTCAAAGAGGAGGAAACCTCTCTACCTTATAAAGGAGCTGAGCCAAGTGTTTTATACTTAAGTGTGCTGTATACTTGTTAAACTTTTCTTCATAAGAGGGGTCCTTGTCCAAATCTCTGCAATCTAAACAACATCTCATTGTACACCCAGGTTTCTCATTTTTACCTCAGCAGGAGTTCTGGGCGTGGCATCAGTACCAGAAGAAGATGATTAATCCAAGTTTAAGGATCAGCTGATGTTTATAAAATGCTGAAAAGAAGCTGACTCTGTTTTCTTTGGAAGATTCACAGTCTGCACCCTTAGTAGGTCTTCCTCCCGTAGAACAGCAAGACCCAGCTGCAGGCTCCCTTTGACAGTGGTCTCAGTTTCAGTCCCTTGAGAAACTGGCTGCTGGCTCCTCAGAGAGTGCCGGCATAGCCTCTGCAGAACCATCCTGCTTCTCCTTTCCTGTAAATTTTCCAGTAAATGGGTTGGGAAGAGGGGACACTGCCTGTGGCTGGAAGGAGGAAATAAACCAAGTGGAGACAGCTGTGTGTGGATCCTCTATGTTTCCCAACAAGGTGCTAGAGGCGTGGCCGAGTGCATTTTCCAAAACCTAGGGAGAGAAGATGGGCTTCTGCTAGCCTTTTGGGTTTCGGATAGGATTAGTGCAAGTCACAGCAGTGGGGCATGCTGAGCATTGAGCCCCAGGAGAAGGCATTTACTTTTGCAGCTTAGGAAGTCCAGGAGGGCAACATGTTGCAACCGTTACAGTAAATTACTTGCTTGGTTCTGGATCTGTTACGGACCTCCACGCCCTTCAGCAGGCACTTCTGGTGCGTGCGATTGACTAGCAGGTTTTGCTCTAACCTGTCAATGGAGAATTAGAAAGGGACTTGTCAACAGCGCTCTGAGCAGGCCAAAGGAAAAATACCAGTTTAAGAAATATTTTTCTCTCTCAGATAAATTGAGATTAATGAAGTGGTTTCTTGACATCCTTAGAGAAGGTACACTCCAGGCAAAACTAAAGTTATTAGATGGTTGTCACCTTGGTCTCTCTGTGCAGTCTCTAGTTCAGCTCTCTGAATCTGCACTGTTGTATGTACATTTAAAGAGTCTGCTTTGTGGTCTTACTCATGTGGCTGTGTTTTTGCAGAAGGTAGTCAACATTTATTTCAGTCTTACCAAGTAATATTGCCATACATCAATGGGCATATATCATCCACTTTCAATTACAGCCTGTCCTCAGACACTGAGTGTTTATAATAAGATTCTTTTATCCTTCAGTCTTCCTCTTAGAAAATGCCTGCTTGGCTCCACAGATCTACAAAGAGAAACGTCCAAGAGACTTACAGTTTTGAGGAATATACTAGTTTTCAAACTGGACTTGAATAAATCAATAAAAGGGCTTTTTTTTTTCTTGTTTTGGTAAACAGCTGGATATCATCAATCAAGATAATTTGCGGCAATATCTGCATACTCTTTACTAATCTGTACATTTTTGCAGGGCAGATAAAGCAGCACCAAACAAATGTAACCAAAAGTTTGTATTGCATAATAGGGTGGAGTAGCTTTCATGACAGCGTATCAACTAAAAATACTCCTGGCAATGAAAAACTTAATTGACTTGAAATTGTAGAAATAGCTATTTGGTATTTGGTTTATAATCTCAAAATTGTGGTGGGATTTGAAGCATTTGGAAAATAATAATGTAAAAAATGATTGTATATCCTGTGTTCCTGTCCAGCATTGAAATTCTTGGCCTTTACAATAAAAAATATTCCTGTTCTTAAAGAAGTCTTATTTCTCTCTTCTTCTATTAAAATTGTTAGCTTGCAGACATTTTTCCATTTTTATGTTTTATAAATTGGACCTTCTCCTTTTTAATAAAGGATAGCATGTGATCTAATGGGAGTAGATCAAACGACAGCTTTATTTCAGTTCCTAGAAGAATATCTTGACTTCTTAAACTAAAGAATTCCCCTTTTTCTATCTTCAGTAGTTTTCATTGCTTTCCTTCAAAATACCTTGGATTTTTCCCAGGTATGGTTTATTTGAAAGCTAATTACCTCTTGTCCTGGTACGAGGTAGAACAACCACTTTTCAGTAATTTTACTTTTCAGTTAAGCCTCTTCTAACTCTCTGAAATTACCAGTATATTCTTCAGACAGTGTCTGTTACCAGAGTGGTAAGGCCGGATGTTTACAGTGAATACCAAGGCATGGGATGCAGAGAGGATCCTGCCTAGACTTACTGCTACAGCAGCCAAGGGCAGCCAACATCATTATTTGCCCTGTTGGAGGGTCGGAAGTAGAAAAGTGTAGAGGGGTCAACCTGCGGGGGGAAGTGGACAGGACAGGTGACCCAAAACTGACCGACAGGGTATCATCCCATCCCACCTGCCTCACTCATGCTTAGTGTAAAAGTTGAGGGATCAAAGGGATCAGCCTCTTTCTTCAATGGCCAGTGTCCAAGGAGGACTCTCTCTGTCTGCCTGTGATCCTAATCCATGCATTCCTGAACCCAGATCTGGAATCCAGTTCCCATCCAGTCTGGGACTTCCCCAGTGCGTGTCGGTGATGTGATTGTCATCCTGGGAGCTTGAGGCAGTGTTGTATGTATTTCATTATTTTCTTTTTATTATTAATATTTAATTAAAGTAGTTTAGTTTCTTCTAAACTCCTAAGTCTCTTTCTCTCCCCCCTTTCCTTGGAGAGAGAGGTGGGGGAGAACATCTGTCGGTCCCCTCAGTGACTGGTCCAGCCCAAATTATAAATTGCTCCTGATAAATGCAACAGGCTGAAGGACACTGAAGCACTAAGTTTCTCCCCAGTCCTATTTACGGAAATGTTACTGCTATTTAAATGTTTTCTTCCTCATTTATTGTCTTACTTGGATGCAGAGTGACACCCCTCAGAAACGGATGCTCGGCAACTTTCCTGTAATTCAAGAGGTCAAACCCAGTCTTGGCACGCTTCCACTGTATCCAGTGAAGTTATGATTGCTCTGCAGAGAAATTGGCTAAGACTATCTCTAGCTTTATGGATTTCTTCTTTGGTGGAAACAATAAAAGCCCCTCGCAGACACATGTACCAGCCAAAAACCCAGTATTTCTGCTGGGTGTTAAAACTGTGACTGGTTTTCTTCTTGATGCTTTCTTCTGGCATCCAGTCAGTTTTTGCATATGCAAACAAAATAGCCTGTTGCCCTATTTTGAAAAGCTGTTGCTTCAGGAAGTTTTCATCTCTAAGCAATCCCCAAATTACATTTTCTAGTCTAGGCTTATGCTGTTTTATAGACCAAAAATAAACCTTTTCAAAGTTGTACAGGCAGGTATGGTTAGAACTCATCCAGCCCAGTATCTTGACCAGGCACCATACACTAATCAATATTTCAAAATCTCTCTGCTGTAATGTGTAATGACAAGGGCTGCTGGATATGAGCTAGAGTCCTTCTTACATCTTTCTGGCCACCTTTAAAAATAAATTGTATGCTTGCAAAGGAGATAAACAGTAAATTTAAAGATAACTGAAAAATGGAATGTACACATTTACTGAAAAACTACATTTCCTTTGGTCAGAGCAATTAGCACACTCAATGGAATACGAAGCATCCCAATGCATTTTTTAAATGCGATTGCCAGTTAACTGTTCACAGCTTTGTAGTGATGGTTTATTAAAAGAAATCCCCAAGGAAAGCTATTCTAGCAAAACAAGCAGCCAACCAGAAAGAAGGGATTCTGAATACAGTGAGAGATTGTTCTGCGTGTTTGCAAAAAAATTGTATTACTCCCGTACTCAGTTTGCACCATTAAAATCACAGAAAATATACCCTAAACTTGCAGCAGTGAATGAATTCCGAGTTCTGGGGTTTAGAACAGAGTTAAAGCAGTGCTTTTGCCACCAGGATAGCATGCAGTTATTTCTATTCAGTAACTGACGGGTGTAATAATGCATTAAAATTCAATGCTACAGCATATGTAACTAATGGCCTTTTTCCAGGCTCCTGGATTCTCCCGTGAACTACTGAGACGACTTCAGTTAATTACAGAAACACCAGGTAAACCCCGGTGGTGCCGTCATCCTGTCCCGTAGTCCCTGGGAGACGAGCGAGGGCCCGCTTAGACCTGACAGAAACTCACCGCGGGCTCCACGGTGGCTTCCACCGTGCTACCACCCTCTTAATAATTTAATTGGGGTATCTCAGCGGCGCTGTGACAAACCGCCTGTATTTAATTGTAGCGGCCGCATTCCTAAGGCCGTTTCCTCAGGGAAACGTACCTGAGGGCAGCGTTTCCCTCCGGACGAGAGGCCGGGGAGCCCGGCTCCCGCCTGCCGGCGAGACTGGCCCGGGCGGGTGCGGCCTTTTGGAGCTCCGGGCACGTTAAACCCGCCATTCCCGGTGACCGCCACCGGGCCTCGCCTGGCTTCCTGCTGCCACGGCACTCCGGGCAGCCGCCAAAATGCCGCCCTCCCTCCCCTCCCAAATCCCGCGATCCCACCCCGTGATCCCATCCCTTCCCATCCCCGGAACGATCGCTCCGCGGCCCGGGCGGCAGCCGGGCGGGGTTGGCGGCGCACCCGGGCGGATGCGGGCCGGGCCTTGGCCTTTCCGGCGGAGGGCGGCGGGCGCCGGCGGAGTGCGGGTGTCGTTCCCCTCAGCCCTCCTGCGGCCCGCCCGGGGCCGGCGCCTCCTCACAGCCCCGTAACGGGGCTTCCCTTCCGGCCGGCGCCAGCGGCTTTCGGTCTCGTCAGGAGCGCGGCCGGCGTTGGGCTCGGCGGCGGCAGAGCGAAGCCGTGGCCATGGATGAGGAACCCGAGCGGACCAAGCGCTGGGAAGGAGGCTACGAGAGGACATGGTAGGCTTTCCTTTCCCCTCCTCACCGTCTTCGTGGTGAACGAGGGGAGGGGGAAAAAAATCGCCCTTCTGCTCCGTAACAGTCTGTTCTGCCTAGGGAAATTCTTAAAGAAGACGAATCCGGATCGCTGAAAGCGACCATCGAGGACATTCTTTTCAAGGCAAAGCGGAAAAGGTATGATGTATTGCCACGAGCCTGCTAATGACACTGCTTCGGTCGGTTATATGGGCTTAAACCTTCTGGAACTGGGCCGTCTAGGTTGAGTATGTGTATTGGCACGCCAGCAATGTGTTTTTGTGGCCTTGCCCCTTCAGAGCTCCAGGTGCGTGCCTCTTGCCTGCTATTTATCAACTCCGCCTGAAAAAACACTAAAATTTATTTTTGTCTTCAGTCTTAAGGCTGAATATATACAGGTGGGATACCCCAGGTGTGTGCTAGCTGCAGAGGTGAGGTCTTGGTCTGATTAAATGCAGTGCAAAAGACTGCGGTTGCAATTTGTACTGCTTAAAGAAAGTCCTTCAACCTTTTTGTAATATGCAAACCATGCTTCAAGCTGGGTTTTGGTATTACGGCACGAGATCTGTGTTTCAAATCATGAGAAAAATTGCTGGATAAAACCTAGGTTTGTTTTAATTCAGATTATGTTAAAATATTCAAATTTGGATACAATTTTAAAGTTCCATTAAATCTGGTAGTAAGACATAGGCTTTGATTGTTTGGTTTCTGACAGGCGTGAAATCTGTTTGTAACTGCATTGTCTTTTCTTCAGTGTAAATAAGTGTGATTTGTTATTGCTTCGTATTTGACAGAAGTCTAGTATTGGATTTGTTCTGGACTTTTATTTTAGGAACCGTTCATTCACTTGCATATTACTAAAATCCTTTTGTGTTTTATTAGACTCTATGAACACCATGGACAAGTTCGACTTGGAATGGTATGTTAATGTCTTAACCTTTGCCTGTCCCGAGTCCAAAAGTACTTGAATAGAGGTGGTATGCCTAATCTGAAATATACTTTTGCTGCCTTAATGTGCTTGAGTCCAAAGTTTATGTTTTCCACCAAACTTTTTTTTTTTAGACATTTGGTGTTCATTGGCAGTGTGGGAGTGAAGCATGAGTATTCAGAGGTGGAGGTCTGGCATGTTCGCTGTGTCAGGGTGTGTTTTGCAACAACAGTCAGATCACATGCACTTGCACTGTCAATTTGTTGGAAAAATGGGCATAATTTAAATGAGTTGTAAATTACAACGTTACTTTATACAGTGCTGAGCTCTTCAGATGAAGAGGTGAAGGTGCAAACTGCGTATTTTGTAGCTTGTTGTGAGAGGAAAAGGATTGTGCGTTTTCAAGATAGTCTTTTTTTCTTTTTGAAGGAAAGATGGGGAAAAATGTGTTACTTTTTCAGTTGCTGTTGATTGCACGGCTCAGTACAGTGACTTTTCCCTGTCTGAGGGAGGAAGTAGTTGGTTTTTTTAAGTAAATGAAATAATGAACAGTTTATGTAAATAGTCTGTGAGTGATTATCACTTATGGTGAAAATGCAGATGCGTCACCTTTACGTGGTTGTTGATGGATCAAGAACTATGGAGGACCAAGATTTAAAACCGAACAGACTTACTTGCACTTTGAAGGTATTTCTGTACTTAAAGGTTTTCTCTTATTAACCCACTGTTTCTCTGTAAACTAGTTCCATTTTGCATTTAAAAGAATGGCAGTCTCCTGTGACTAGATTATCTGCATAGCCTCAACTTTCCCTGTGTTTTTTCCCTTGTTTCTGTTGCTAGTCTCTAATTTTCCTAGGTTTTTTTAATAGTAAAACCTATGTGGCGTTAGTTTGCCTTGCACAAGTACTTCTGTACAGTAAAAACGCTTTGTAAGAACTTATTATGAAAAGACACGTTGTGAAAAGTATGTGGAAATTAAGCTGGAATGTATCCCATAATAAGGGATGAAAGAAGAATAAATGTGCTTTCATTGCACATCTAGGATTATTTTTTTACAGTTGTGTTTTGATGAATTCTGATTTGAGTGGATGCTAGGCGGGAGTTGATTGAATTGCAGCTTCAGACTGTGGAGAACTTGAGCATCCTGTACTATACGGTTTTCTTGAACAGCATTAAGCATTGAAATTGTGGATTTTGATGATTTTTTACAGATTAGTGTTGTTTTGTTGTATCCTAAACCTCCCTTTGAACCAACAGTAGTATAGAACTTTAACATATGAAGTGAATAAAATACAGGTTGCGTAGTTTCTGTAACATAGATTGCATTGGTACATGGGAGGAAGGAGAAGGATGGAATGGCTAGGGTGAAAAGAGAATGGAAAGGAAGGGCTCGCTCCACCTTTTTTTTTCTTTTCCTCATTTTCTTTTTTCCAGTGATACTGGATGTTTTGCAAGTATTACCTACTTAATGCATGTGGAATAAAATTGTATTTAGTTTTTAACAGTGTTAACTTTTCTTTGTAGTTATTGGAATATTTTGTTGAAGAGTACTTTGACCAAAATCCTATTAGTCAGGTATGTACAGCCATGCAAGAAACAAGTAACTGAAGACTATTTTAAAAGTTAGTTTTAACACTATCTAGTAAACTATTTTCCTTCCCATCCATTCCTTATCAGTCTTGTGAAATGCTTGTTTCTACCTGAACTAAAGAAAGAATGAATCTGTTCCCTTTTTCCTAAACATAAATTCTAGCACAGCAGACTTGATTAAATTTTTTTCAGACATTTGGAATTTTAGATTTTTTTTTTTTGTAACTTGTGGCAAAAGTACTGGAAATACAGGAATGTATGTTAACAGATGCATGTATGTTAATAGTGTTGTGCTGCTGTTGCTACACTTACAAGAAAACTTGTATAGTTAAGTAATTCTGATCCATAAAGAAGTACCAGGCAAAATATAGCAAAAATATAAATCAACTTAAACTTGCTAAGAAAAGTTTTGCCTTTTTTTTTTTTTTTCCCCTTCTCCAGATCGGCTTAATTGTAACCAAGAGTAAAAGAGCTGAAAAAATGACAGAGCTTTCAGGTAGGGAGGTAGTGTTTGTGTTTTTTTTAATTGGAGGTGTTTTAATATCTTGCATTGATGTTATAAGTTGTACCTTGATGACACTACCGACCGTAAAGTAGCATTAACATAATATTTTTAAATTACAAGAGACATTACTGCAAGTTATCTAAAACCAGAGCCTTTGTTTTGATCTGTTTTGATCTAGCGTTGTTATCACATGATTGTTTGTATCAAGTCTTACCCAGATTGCAAGTAAAATGTGCTTTGTTTCCCTATGGCTAATTTCTCACCCCGTTTGTTAATTTTTTATTTTATGACATCTCTGTGTTCTGTGAGATCTGACCAGATGTGAACAAGCCAGGTTTCTTTGGTTCCTGCCTTCTGTCACTAACAACCCCTGTGGCTTCAGAGATGAAGTCTTGATTTTTTTTTTCTCTTTTTTCACCTGTAAAACTTTATTGAGCAATTTGAGAATCAATCAGTCCTTGAACAGTACTTTGAGGATAAGAGGAAACTGAACTCTGTTTCTGTTGAAACACTTTGTGAGACACTTCATGCTTATGTTAAGCGCTTAGTGATAGACAGTAGTGATTTTATTTTTGATTTCTTAAAGTTTCTAACAATTGAGTGCCTGTACAGTAAATGTCTTTCTGTTAATACACTGTTTTACTGTTTGCTACATTCTGATCAAGAGGTCAATTTCCAAGGAGAAACATAGCATTACAAGTCACAGTTTGAAGACTGTTGTTGTACAAGTACACTTCATTAAGTATATAGTTTAAATATTGCCGTTCTTTTAACTTGCTATTTCAAGTGAGTTCTTTCTTTCACTTACAGGTAACTCAAAAAAGCACATAACTGCTCTGAAGAAAGCAGTGGATATGAACTGCAGTGGAGAGCCATCTCTATATAATTCACTAAATTTGGCCATGCAGACTTTAAAGTTAGTATATACATTGAGGTTTTTTGTTTTCTTTGTTTTTCATAATCACTATAATGCTGATTGATAAGTTTTGGAGAGGCAGAGATTTTTTACAAGTAGCATCTTGCATCATGCTGACCCGAACCTTCAAAAGGCAGCTTTATGTCCGCTTACAATACAAACAGTTAAGAAGTTAAATATGCTAGTAGTGCAGAAGTTAATTTTCTAACACAAGATGCTTCTATTTAGAGGTGTGCTACTTATAAGAAGCAACAGTGTTTTAAAATAAAGTAGATGATTTGATGTTGTGTATGAATATGGTGATGAAAGACCCCGCAATTATTTCTTAGTAGAGGAGTAAGGTGGCAGAGAGGGCAGAATTAGGGGTTAATAATGATAAGAGAACGGGAAAAGAAACAGCATTGAATCACAATAATCTGGTGGGAGTTTTGCTGCCGTTTAGATAGGTACGTTTTCGGGTAGGATAGAGTTAAAAAACTTTTTTGTTATGTCAGGTATTGAGATGGGATGAACGTTTGTGGAAGACTTAAGTAATTATAGCTAGAAATACTGACAGAACAAAGCTAGTAGTCAACGTCATAAAAAAAGTATTTGAATATCTAGTAGGAAGAGAGTTTTCCATTAGGAACTAAAAGACAGTAGTTAAAAGTAATCAATTTACATCTATAAATTGATAAGAGATTTTTATTTTAAGAAATCAGGGAGACTTACTGCAGTGTTGCTAGTTGGAAAAAGAATTTCACCTGTGAGAGTATGGATAAGGTGCAGTGATAACTTAAGCATTAGAGAAGACAAACAGATTGAAACTACAGAATTAAATACTGTTGTTTTAGATGCTGGAAAGGTGTGGCTTTTGGAAGGTGAAATTCTGGTGCTCAGAGAAGAGTCTTATTGCAGTGTTATAGTTTGTGGGAGACTGTATCATGTTGTCTTCTGACTTCAGTACCTTAGAGTGCTTGGAAACTTTAGCATACAAGTAGCTTAGTGTACAGAAGTAAATTAACTGTATACTTTCTTTAGGCACATGCCAGGACATACAAGCAGAGAGGTTTTGGTAGTCTTCAGCAGTCTGACGACATGTGATCCAGCCAACATCTATGATCTAATTAAGGTACAGAAGTGAAATTTGGCTGCTACCTTGAGCAACCAAGCTATGAGACTAAAAACACACAGTTGCAGTGTCATTGACAGTTAATTTTTATTTAAAACTTTGAACCTTATTACTGTTTTCTGTTCTGCATATGAATTTGAGTATACTTTCTTTTTCCATTTGAAGTGTTTAAAAGCAGTTAAGATCAGAGTGTCTGTCATCGGCCTAAGTGCTGAAGTTCGAGTTTGTACAGTACTTGCCCGAGAAACTGGTGGTATGTATCTGAAGTTCAGCAGTTACACTACTAATAGAAGTTTAAAATTGAAATTAACTAATTTGTCATAGATTCATTAATGCATTCTTATATTTAAGGATGAGTATTCTGTTGTGCTGGCAGAAAATTTAAGGATTTCCCAAATCTACAAAATACACAGTATTTAGTGAAATTATTATCAGCTGGTAGCTGCATCTCTAGAGACAAGAAATACGTATATATTTTAAAACCTAGTGTTCCACATGTAAAGCTGTGCGATGTGGAACTTAATTAATGTAACATGTTAATATCAATTACTACAGTGGTAACTCTTACAATATTATTACTACAGTGACATGTTGAAGAAAAAGCTATGGGCCTTCATATCTGATAAAACATTCCGGTGTTACTGATTTTAAAACTTGTTATTTTCAGTAGCATTAATGGGATTGGGTTTTGGCAGTGGGGTTGGCTAATTTTTTTTTTTCACTTATGTTGTTTTCTGCCTTTTGGAGAATGTGTTTGTATTCTTATCTGCTCATAATCTGAGAGTAAGGTGTTTCTTTCTTTGACAGGAACATACCATGTTATTTTAGATGAAAGTCATTATAAGGAACTGCTGATGCATCATGTTAGTCCCCCACCTGCCAGTTCAAGTTCTGAGTGCTCCCTTATTCGAATGGGTAAGATCTAGTTTTGTTCAAGTCCTAGCACATGATTTGCAAATCTTGTCTTTTTCTTTCTTTGCATTCTGTATTATAGCCATACAAATAGTTAGAAGAGTAATGAAAACATTGCACAATTGTTTTTTTATTTTAACTTTTATTTTGCTAAATAGATTTAAATTTTCTTGATGTTGTTCCTGCAAAGTAGTCAGCTTTTACTTAAAGTTAAGAATTAAAGCAAGTAAGACAAATTATTTGACTGCAGTTGGAAGTGATGAAGTGAAATGATATTGCTTGTACGGTAATTGGCATAAATGTAATACTTAGAAATGAAGCATGAAAAACTATTTTGTTTCTCCCCCTGTTTTTTTTTCCTTTCAGAAGGCAACTGTTACAAGCTGCAAATGCCACCAGTTTGGCCTTGTAGTACATGTTTGTTAGGAGCACTGTTGTGGTGTTCTTTCAACAAATGTTCTTTCAACAAACATCTCCTGATGTATTTCTCAATAAATTTTAGCTTGGAGTTAAACTACAACAGGAACTCTAATGCCATGAATTACAGCATTGATTATGTGTAGATTTAAATACTGAAGAGATGTACTTGTTATAGGTAAAGCCTGAGCAGCAGTTGGAAAAATTAACTGCCCACTTGACCTGAGCTGCAAGGAAAAAAAAAAAAAAAAGGTGGCGGAGGGAATGCTATCTGTTACAGCCTCCCTAAAGTGCTATAGTCTCATTTATCATATACTGCACTTGGAAAGTGACTATAAACGATTGGTGTCTGCATATAAAAATATTTTCCCCCTTAATTAGAAAACATTGTTCAAGTGAAAATTCATGAAGTACTCTTTCTGCTTTTCCTGCCATCACACGTAATTTTGGTTTTAGCTAGCTATTCTCCAAAAAATGTGAGCTTCAGTTGGTATAAAGTCTATGAAAAGATTTTTTTTCAATTTGGGGAAATACAGTGAGGGATTTGTTGTTGGATGTAGGTAGAGACCTTTAGGAAGAATTTGATACCTGGTAAAAGTGTATTACTTCTCATGTAATAACAAACAAACGAAAAAAGAGATAGACCTTCATGTTTAGAATAATCTTTGAACTTCACCATAGAAGGCAGAAACGGAAAGATTACTTGCATGTTTAAAACTGATAATATGGGATGTTTTCCTCTTCAGGTTTTCCTCAGCATACTATTGCTTCTCTATCTGATCAAGATGCAAAGCCATCCTTCAGCATGGCGTAAGTAGAGCTGATGAGAATTCAATGAGCTGATTATAGTTCAATAATAATTAATCATGCTTAGAAAATCTGCTTGTCGGTGACAATATTGTGAAATAACACGGAAAAAATAGTAAGTATTGTCTTGTGATTTATCAGTAGAAATTTTATTTCCATTAGCATATTCATTATGTAGCCATAGTTAAAAATTCTTAAAATTTACATTTAAATTTTTTTAAAGGTAGTAAATGGCTTTTAGTTGTGTTGTGCAGTGATTAGAACACAGGGGTTCTACAAGGTATTAAAGTAATTACCAATTTTACTTGCATTTCTTGATTCAAGTATTATTTTTTCACTGTAAAGATAATGATATGGATGAAAGGTATTATCGGGAATAAATTATTTTTTTATCTATTTACAAATGTGACTTTAAAGGGAAGTTTAAAAGAGGCCTCATTTCATTACTGTACTGGTGCTCTTAACGAAAGGAATTGGCATTTTCAGGGATGATAGGGGAGTCTGAATTTTCAGAAGGAAACAGTGTCTACTGTTTGAAAGAATAAGAACTAACATGTGTCTTAAAAGTCAATACAGAGTATTTGTGTAAATAGTAATGCTGTTATCTTTCATAACTGTATTTTTTAAAGATATATTGCTTCTTTATGTGGGAAAATTTTATCTTTGTTTTCTTTCTGTGGGATAATGTTTTTAATGATATCTCACCCTATCAATTGCTTTCTGACACTGCGATACACATGGAACTATTGCATGGAAGCTACTGAAACTTTTTAAACTATTTGTTGTGAGAACTATGTAGTACTTGTGGTTACGTAGTGTTACGTTAGTATCTCTTAAGTGTTAAATTGTCTGTCTCTGCTCTAGGCAATTGGAAAACAACAGTGAGCCGGGTCTTACACTGGGTGGATATTTCTGTCCCCAGTGCAGAGCCAAATACTGTGAACTTCCTGTGGAATGCAAAATCTGTGGTGAGTAGCAAGAAAAGGTGAGCAGATGAATTGTGAGTCAGTGGTAAGAGAGTTAAGGAGCAGAAAAATTTAACTATACTTAAGAATTAAAAGCCAGCTCTGCTTTAAGAAGCTTGCATTCCTGTTTTCTGGCATTTCAGCTTTGTACAAGGGACTTTCAGGACTATACCTGCAACAGTAAAGCCATATCATACTCCCTGGTATAACGTTACAAACTAAAAACCATAACGCAAAGTGGGGAAGAAGGGTGATTCATGTATGAATGGTAATAATTTCCTCAATGATCCTGATTTAACAGACACGCCAATGTTTCAGAGTCCTCAGTGCAAGGCCATGAAGATGAAGGACAGAAGTACCCCCTCACCTCTGGGACTTAAGTGGATAAAAGGTTTCAAAGTTGAACCCAAGGGCAGGTTGTGCACATGTACACATGAAAGTTGTAAATGGAAGCCCTTTGGTCTTGCAGATGTTAACAGACTAGGCAACCAGTGGTGCCGTGCCCTCCCCCCTAAATGTCCCCCCCCTAGAATGAGAGCAGGAGCGAGGATTAGCATTTTTTATACTATTAGCATTGTGTGAGTGACAGGTGTCCTTCTGTTAGCTTCTACAGACATATGACTAAAATGTCACAGGTATTATAAAGATGCGACTATCTGGCAAGGGAATGAAATAATTCCAGTTTTGCGTCACCTTGTCCTAGTTTAATGTGCAAGTTTTCACATCAGCATGAGTTTCATGTCAGCAAGGTAGTAGTGTAACTGAAGAAATCCCGTGTGTCAGCAACAGATCTTCACAGCTGCAGTTGTCAGCAGAACAAGAGCTTGGAAGTTTACACTGCATGTGAGTGGGCGATGAAGAACTTTGTGATAGCCCATGCCCCAGCTAACACTAGCCTGTTGTCATGGTTTAACCACAGCTGGCAACTAAGGGCCACACAGCTACTCACTCCTTCCCGGTAAGATGGGGGAGAGAATCAGAAGGGTAAAAGGGAGAAAACTTGTGGGTTGAGATAAAGACAGTTATCTATACCTAAAGATAGGTAAAGTAAAAGCTGTGCACACAGGCCAAGCAAACTAAGGAATTCATCCGCTACTTCCCATTGGCAGCCATCTCCAGGAAAGCAGGGCTCCAATCACGCCTAACAGTTAACATGCCTAACTTGAGAAGACAGATGCCATAACTCCAAATGTCGTTCCCCTTCCACCTTCTCCCCCACCCCCGATTTTATTGCAGAGCACGAAATCATCTGGTATGGAATATCCCTTTGGTCAGCTGGGGTCAGCTGTCGCAGCTGTGTCCCCTCACAGCTTCTTGTGCCACCCCAGCCTGCTCACTGCTGGGGCGGTGTGAGAAGCAGAAATGGCCTTGACACTATATGAGCACTGCTCAGCAGTAATGAAACATTCCCTGTATTATCAATGCTGTTTACAGCACAAATCCAAGACATAGTCCCATAGAAGCTACTACGAAGAAAATTAACTCTCTCCCAGCCAAAACCACCACACCTGTGTTAGCTGAAACAGGGCTATGCTGGGGCTTCAGCAGTATTATAACAGGCTGCAGCGGAGCTTTGTAGTTGGGCACCATTTTACATGGTGATGTGGAACAGCAGAACCGTCATTGCATTTAGATTTAATCAAAAGACTCTTTTATGGTTGTATTTTGTTTATGGCATGAGGATGAAAAACTTGATAACTTCACAACTGTGCATTGTAAATGTACTTCTAAAGACTGAGTTAAACCTTTTAATTAGAAATTTGGGCAATTTGATTGCTCTTTAATTTATATTTAGATTTAATTCCTGAAAGGATTACAGGTTTGGATTACGGAAGCTAACAAACAAATAATGCTATGGTTTTTAAATCTTAAAAGCTCTGAACTACTGAGTAATTCTAATTGTTTTTCTTTTTGCTTTAATACACAAAATATTTCCAGTAAGTTGTCTCGTGTAATAATTTTGATACCTCTTTATTTACAGGTCTTACATTAGTGTCTGCACCTCACCTGGCTCGGTCTTACCATCACTTGTTTCCTTTGGATGCCTTTCAGGAAGTTCCCCTGGAAGAATATCAGGGGGAACGGTATGCAAATCATATTTGTGATAATGAGTGTACTTGTGGATCCTGTAATTTTTTGGCATGGAAATAAGAATAGCTGGCAGCAGCTTCTTTGCTGCTGGAGACACTGTTGAACGTTTGGCTGTTTTGGGCACCCCTGGCAATAAGAAATATTAGTAGTTCCCATTAGCAGTTGTCCTGCGTGTTCAGTTGAATAGCTGAAATAATTGCCATAGATTGTTACTATGTATGAGTTACTATTTTTAAACACCATTTTACACAATCTTGACTTTTTTCAATTAAAATACCTAATTTTTCTTTTAGGTGTTGTCAAGGCTGCCAGGGAGAAATGAAAGATCAAAATGTAAGTATGTTGAACTGCATTAACGTTTGCGTTGAGGGTTGTCAGAAGTAGAGATGATCCTTTAGTATAGTCTTCTAAAAACCAGAAAAATACTTGTGGAAGTTTATCTCATGGTCAGCTAGAATTCTGTGTTAGAGGGTCTGTTGCCTTTTAGACTACAAAGCCTGTAAAAGTGTGGGAAGGGATTTCCTAGAGAGTTACATAAATAAGCTTCCACTCTTAGCCGTATGGGAGCATCTACAGTGATTGAGCTCATCCCTTTAGACATAATTGTTGTTAGAAGCTTTAATTCAGTTGGGTTTGGCTTTCTGTGATGTGAGCAATATATTTAGACTATTTACATTGTCTTGATGACACAACTGTTGCCCTACTGTAGTGCTATGACGGTGATAACTTTTTTTCTAATTTGACTGCGTTTTCTATCTTTTGCACACAGGTTTACGTATGTAAAGTGTGTCAGAATGCATTTTGCGTGGAATGCGATTTGTTTGTTCATGATTCTCTGCACTGCTGTCCTGGCTGTATTCACGAGCACCCTGCTCCCATATCTGTATGATGTCATCTCTTTTTAGAAATTGTTGTATCTATGTCATTCTTGCATAGATCTGTTTTGTTTAATCAGCCATAGCTTTCACTGAGACACCTCAAAACAAGAAGGACCTAGATGATTACAGAAGGATGAATACTGGCTTGGGAGCGAACTTTAATTTTTACCTAATGTATTAATGATCTTGTTACTGTTAATATATTCTGGAATTATCTATATCTGATTTATTGTCTTTGTTCTTGTCTGAAAAGCTCTGGCTTTTTCTGAACATTATTGTGAGTAACATGTATATTTGTAAATGCGAAAGTGATAAACCTGGTTTGTATAATAATGTGATGATTCATCTTTGTTTCATTATTTGTTCAAAAAAGAAACCCTGAGAGTACATTTTATATGCTGATTATTACAAGCTCTTGGTTTTGGTGGATGGTGGAGTTCTATAAATGAAAATATATTTTGTAAGAATTTAATGAAGATGGTTTAGAGCAATTAGTTGGGGGACATTTCAAATATTACTTTCAGGCACTGTGGCTATTCACCTTGGCCTTCAGTAACGCAATTCAAATACAGCAGTTAGAAATGTGCTGAAAACACATTTTAGGCTTTAACGGTACAACTCAAAACTAGCTGAATTCTTTTACTACTGGGTCTGTAGTTGTGTGGTTTAAGTTTCGCTTTCTTGCAGGAGTGTAAGATTACTGCAAAGCAATGCATTTGCAAACGTGTAAGACCTGAGTTTGTACAAACTGTTGTTTGGTGGTCACAGCACTGAAGACAGTGAAGCTATTTTGATTCTGAGGCTAGAATGAATTGCCAGAACCACAAATGCATCTCCCTGGCTAAAGCCCCAGAGCAACAGACGGCATGGTGGGGGGAGAAGGGGAAGCGCGTGTCCTTGACCGAACATGGGAGAACGGAAATTGAGACAAATGCAAAACACTCTTGGCCACTTTACAGTGTCTGTGCAAAGCGTGACAGCAATTAGGACTTGTGCGACTGTAATAATGTACACCTCACTAAGAGGAGGTTGTGATGGTGCAGTGTCTAAAGCAGCTGGCTTTCTGAAGATCATGTTGTGAATATGTTGTTCTGAACATCATGTTGTGATGTTTGTAATACATCCGGAGTAACTTAGTCGCTGAGGTATCTGACTTAATTTTTAAAATTGTGAGCTGCGTTGTCAGGTTCAGAACAGCACTAATCTGCCGAACCGTTGAATCTTAGAAGCGCAGGCAAACATACAAGGTTAATTCCACGTTTTTCCGCTCACCACATACAAACAATACATGCTACTCTTCAGTTTTCACAGGTAGTTTTCATTTCAAGTCCTTTACATATGCTAATTCTGAATTGTTAATGTAGCTTCTGTGCTTTTTCTACTATTTAAGCCTGCAGCCTGACTAGAATGCAGTAATCCTACTGCGTTGGCAGAAAAACTATTGTTGCAGCATCTGTGTTTCATTTTGTGCTGAGTTGAACAATCTCTATAAGCTCTTTGTGCTGTCAGGTGATTGCAGTGCCTGTTACTGTAAGGATGTGCTCAAAACTAGCAGAAAAATGACATATTAATAGCGTTTGATGTGGTTTAGCAGGCCATTCCAAGCCAAAGAAATGCCCTAAGCATCTGGTTCTGAGTTATACTGGTGACAGCATATTGATACAAAGTTTTCTGATAATATTTTCATCTTCATAATGAGCATTTCCTAACGGAGAAAAAGGTTTTGTCAAAACACTGCAAATCTCTTCTTTTTCTCTTGATAGATACCAAAATAACATACTTGGAAGTAGAAGCTGTGTAGCAGTTGTAGCCATATACTCCGTTATCCACTTGTGGTCTGAGCAATAATTTGGCTTTTACTTTTCCACTCTTCTCATCGGATAGGAAGAGCAGTTCAAAGTAGGTCCTGAAAAATGGCTGTTGGGGCAACATTTTCTCTGACGTGAATTTCAGCTGTGGCCTTTGTATTTAAAGCAGCATGAAGGAAGTTCTTCCTTCATCTGTACTCTGTCAGCGATGCACTGCATCTCAAGTCTCCTTTGCTTGTGGGGAAACTACAACCTGCTGAATTCTTGCTCTTGTATTTTCTTATTTACTGGATCTGCCACAAGATTAGTCAATCGGTGAGGTTATTAGCAGGCCTGTGAGAAATTCTTACACTTCCTCTAGATGTTGCATAATACGGTTTGGACATAAAGTGTTGAGGGAAGAGGCAAAAAGACAAAAACATCCTGTGGTGGGGTTGAGGACACAACTGCAGGAAGACGTTTGAGGCTGAAAGGCACTCAGGGGAGCACCCTGCCCTCTGGAGCAAAGGGGATTTTGGAAAGGTGGGTGCCCTTGCTTTACTGTCCACTTTACACTTTCCTTGCAGGAATAAAGGTTACTATCTGTATGAGGGGTCATATCTAATTTCCGAGACTGGAAGTGCTGAAAATATATTAATTAAAATACAAGTAAAAGAAACGTCTGGTTTTAGTTTTGCGTACTGACTGCAATGCCTGAAGAACTTACATGGCATCCTGGTCTGTCTCATGCAATATGAGGAACAGTTTTAATTCTAGATTATGGTGTAGCTTATGGGTGAAAAAATGCCATTAAGTCCTAACTCTGAAGTATTACTGGATTGTGCAGACTCCCAGCTGAAGGAGTGAGAGTAGATGAACTTTATTTTAAAAGTCATCAAATTTGATTATCACATTTCTACATTTAAGAGAAATAAACTTGATGCCCACAGTGCAATGAATGAAAGTAATTTTTCAAAATATAATAGAACTTGAAGACTTTTACAACTTTTGCAGCACTCTTTGCCTCGGGATTTGAAAGCACTTAGATTGGTTAGCACACATATTCCTGTGAGAGGAGAATGTGATTTTTATAACCAGTGAAAAAAGAGTAAAAACAACACATTGGAGAGTCTGGATTTAGAATCACTTTCTTAAGGATGAATTTTTTTGGTAAATGTTATAAATGTTAAGATCACTCAATTATTTGAAAAACAAAGCGGAGCTCTCTAGTGGCAGGGGAGAGTGGAATTTAACTATATCGAGTTGAACTGTAGATATTTGCTGCATTCTGAACCATCACAGCAAAATATTTCATATGTTCGTATTATCACAGTACTAATAAGAACAAAAAACTTACTTCCACAGTGTAAGCTATATTTGAGAAGACTAGTGTAAACACATTTAATAAAACCACTTTATTAGAATTGTTGACGGTATGAGTTTGGCAATAAATTTCATTACCAAATTAATTTCATTTTGAGACAAAGAAATCCCAGTTCCTCTTTATGCAATTCCTGTTAGTCACTACTTATATTGAAAACAGTTGAAATTTTAAAATACTGTAGTAAAACAATTTCTTGCTTTGATATTTTTTTTTTTTAATCTACGTAATCTTTATTCACTTCTAAATCCTGTCTTCCATTTGGCATTGTATGTTTTGCCACCTCAGTTTTTTCCTAATTTAAGGAGAAATTAAAAGTATGCTAGCAGCAGTCATGGTTTTGAGGTGGAAGAATTGAGATGGCAGAGGCATGTTGGTTTGCCGAGCCATTCTAGGTTTTCAAGCTACAAGATCTGCCACTGATCTGTGTCATCTTGCTGAAATCTCACCTGTTTATGTCTCCCTTTTTCCCTCTATTTTGTTTATAAAGGCTTCAGGATACTTGCTATTGTCATTACAAGAGCAGCGGCCAATCAGTTTGCAGGAGTCTCAATTTGGCTATTCAGATTTATAATACGCCTGTTTATATCAAATCTCCAGTTACCTTATTTCTTCTTAGTAAGGTGAAATCGAGTGTTTATAACCTGCAGAAACCATGTTATTAAGGTAACAGAGGTGATGACTAAATGTTATTTAAAAATCTGGGTAATATAATTTGGTAGT
Source organism: Chionis minor (assembly GCA_013398295.1). NCBI lineage: Eukaryota > Metazoa > Chordata > Aves > Charadriiformes > Chionidae > Chionis > Chionis minor. The sequence goes on along the minus strand of VZSF01006861.1, from coordinate 88,600 downwards.
CTTCCTTGCTTTTTCAGAAAATGTCTGCCAATGAGGACCCTTCAGCAGAGTCGAATGACAATCAAGTATGTGAACTGAATCCTTCTGCAGCGCAAGCTCTTTTCCCACACGCAGCCTTTGATTTTCACCAGTTTGCCAAAGACCTGGAGGCAGAATTCCAAGAAGTCCGTGGGCAGCTGCAGAAGAGCTACAACCCCACCATGAGAAGTGAACGCAACAGGTTGAAGTCCTTCTTGTCCTATACATGCCATTCAGCGTGGTCTTTGACAGAAATGGCAGCTGCTGGGTTTTATCACACGCTTGTTAAGTCCAGCGTGCAGTGTTTTTGCTGTGGATTAGTTTTATTTACCAAGAAGGTTAGATGTACCCCATATGAGCAGCACAAGAAATTTTGTCCCACTTGTGAATTTGTGCTGGGCAAAGAGGTGGGTAATATTTCAAAGTATGACATACGCGTTCAGAAGTTGGAGAAGAATCCAGCAGAAGACACCTACCGGTACAGCACAGAGGACACGAGGCTGCAGTCCTTTGACGGATGGCCATTCTATGCCAGAGGCACAAAGCCCCATTTGCTTGCCAGAGCTGGGTTTTTCTTTACAGGTAATTGGCAGCGATGCTCGGAGGGATTTCTGTTTAGATTTATAAAACAGTGTGAGTCTACTTACAGTACTTGAATGGGTATAATTTTTTTTTTTCATGCTGCTCATCCTTTTGTAATGTATTATATCCACCACAAATGCATTCTTTCCCAGGCTGAAGAACATAGGCAACTCAACTGTTCCTTCTGCAGTAGGTGTTCCACATTTTTTATCATCCTTGCTGCTGTTGCCTGCACCTTTACACAGGTGCACCTAATATTGCACCCAATACAGTGTTTTCTGAGTTGTGAAGACCTCAATCACATGCACTGTTTTAAGATGTGGATTAATCGTGGGTTTGTATAGCGGCATAATTATATTTTTTTCTGCTTCTTTTCCTGTAACAGATGCCAGGCTTACAAATCTGATGTCTCTTCTGCTCCCCCAAAGGGGCAGACTGCCTTTTAAAGATTGGCATTATGTTTTCTCCACTCAGCCATAATCTATTGCATAATTGCTTTGATTTTTGGATGCATCTTCTGCTGTATGGACCCACTGGTTTAGACAATGGGAACCTCCCTGAATTCTTCTGCGGTGAACATTAATGCAACTATTGTAGAGAATGTCACTTCAAGTCCTCTGCAATTGCATTGTCCCCTTTGAATGGTTTGTTTACAGCCTGGGTAGGAGTTGGCTCTACCAGCTGTCTTCACTGGCTTTTTGTTCCTACTATCTGGAAGAAGGTTTATATTCCTTTAGCTTGTTACTCTTGGATTTTTTCGGTTTTTTTCTAGCCTGCCTGTTGTTTTCTTTTCCACGCTTCATCTGCCAGAGCTTTTGAGCCTTCCATTTTCTTTCCTTAAAAGTTTTCTTGAAGCTTTTGGTACTTTCTTAACTCTTGTAATCTGATTTATTTTCCTATCAGTCATACTAATTTTCTGTAACTTTTCGTGGGTCTTTCCTAATAAATAGCATACAGTGCTGTTGCTGTAACATCTGTAAAACATCTTTCAGGAACCTCTGAAACTCCTGTAAGAGAGTTGTTGGGGGTTTTTGGTTTCATGTGGGGTTTTTTTTGCTTGGTTGGTTTTATGTAGTCAGCCATTTCAGCTTCCTTACCTTCACATAGTTCCTGTTTTTGAACTTTAACACAGCCTTAGTAGGTTCCCTGTTTCCATGGGGGATGTTGCATCTGAGTAAATTACAGTCATGGTTGCATAGTGACACTTTCACTATGAGACTTTGACCTCTTCCCAGCAGATTTCTCAATACCAAGTCACACCATCTTGTAGATGTGCTGACCAGTTGCCCCACAAGATTATGCCCGATGATAGTCTCTAAAACAACAAAAAAGGAATCTTTACTCTCCAGCTCAAGGTTGTATCTGTGCAGTCCGTTTGGGAGATAACTGGAGCACAATTCTTTTTCTTGCCCACAGAGCCTCATTTATTTCTTTGAGCATTATGTACTCAGTTTTGTCATCCTTGTTGGCTGACCCGTAGTATGGACCAAGAACTGTATTATTCCAACAGAGGCCTGAAATTCCAGGCTGTAGAAAATTTCTGGTTTTTGTTGGTTACTTTGATTTTGTTCTAAGGTATCATTAGGATCTGGTATTTCTTTTCCTTCTAGCACTGTTTACTCAATTTTCCCTGAATATTTCATATACCAGCATTACAGCATTTGACTAACCTGTCTTTCTTCTACCACGTTTATTCTGACTATCAATATGTTAACTTAGGGACAGAAACTCTAGTTCTCCCATCTTATTCCTTTGGTTTCTAGAATTATTCCTTTACTTAGCTTTTATGAGTAAACTGACTAGCTAGAATGCAAAAATATTTTTATTTTTAAAAAGCCAACAAAAAACCCCAAGTTCATTCCGTCAAGCCTGTACAAATTCTCAGATATTTCTGAAGTTTTGTTTTGATGGAAAGATCTACCTTGTGTTTTCACTCTTGGGTCTGCACCATGTTTAGACCCAGACTGGCCCAACTGAAATTAAATGGAAATCTAAGCAGTTTTGTAAACCTTTTTCGTTTCGCTATAATCTAAGAAAAAGTCTTCCCTTAGCTACAAATTTTGGACTAATGATATACACTGGTATACTTGTGATCATGTGGCTAGAGTGTGAGCAAGTAAAACACACGAATGTGTGATTACCTCTGAGATCTGTAACTCTCTACATGCAGGCAAGAAAGATACAGTGCAGTGTTTTTCTTGTGGTGGATGTCTGGGAAATTGGGAAGATGGTGATGATCCTTGGAGAGAACATGCTAAATGGTTTCCTGAGTAAGTTGACTGTCCTAGAAATATTTCTATATGTACAAAAAGGTTAACTTGTTTCGATATCTCCTTTTTTCCTCAGCAACAATACTGGAAAGCAGAGCAAAAAAACCCCTCTTCATTTTTGTCTTCAAGGCTGTTACATTCAGACAGTTTATTTCAGCAGATCTTTATTTCTGCGAACTGAACAGTATAAGTCTGCTATCCCTAGTCTCATAATTATTCCACATATATTGTGTTACATACTTTCTAGAGATCTCCTATGGGCTTTTAATTGAGCAAAAGCCAGCTGATTATTCTCTCAGTCACTATGTTGCATGAACAATGCTGATGGCACAAAAATGTTTGCCTTTGTTTCATCTTTTTTCTGTTGTGAAAAATCCTGAGTATGCATCTCTTAGTAACTGAAACACTGCTTTCAGAATTCTGTTTGGCACTAACGCTTAGGAATAACATTTTGGTTCTGTTTTGTTTTGTTTTGTTTTTTAATAGGTGTGAATTCCTTCAAAGTAAGAAAACAAGTGAGGAAATTAAAAAATATATTGAAACCTACAGTGGATTTGTTGGAGTGGTGGTAATCATAAACTTCTTTCAGTTTTCCTTTATTGTGGAATACACCCCAAGGGGTGCTATGTGGGACTTGAAGAAAGGCAAAATAGGCCATAGTCCTGATTTCCAACCTCTTTCTCCTGAAAAACAGAAACAACCCCAAACCAACAACCCAAAAGCTGTGGATAATTGCATTTATAATTAACACTAGGCAGCCTAGGTGGAAATTGTTCCGTGTAAGTTTATTTTGATGTGTGCATCCAAGCTGCTTTCCCAAGCTGTACCTTGGTATTCCACTGATGAAAAATGACATAACTCTAATTGCTATTTATCCTACTCAAAGGAGTATGGATGAATTAACTCCACCTATACATATTTACTGATTATTAGGAAGGTTGGAGATGAGCATGCTAAACTAAGCACTTCTGCATGGCTGAAGTCAGGTCAGGTGAACTCTACTCTGCCAGTTCTTCTTGTATGACTTCATCTTTGTTGGGGTACGTGCTTTCATCAGAAAAAAATATATGTAAGCTCTTTCATGATTAAAAGCCGTATGCCTCAAAAATCTCAGAAAATCTGGAAGCTAACCCCATTAGCTGATGCAAGATGAGAGGACTGCAAGTATCTCTTGGAAAACACCATCTCAGCTATCTTAAGAGCATCAGTGCTCTCTCTTTCTTTAAAGCTGCTACTTGTCTGAGGAGAGGCATTTCTTCTCATTAATAGAAACCTGTTATTAGTCAGTTCTGTTTCAGAAAGATCTCTCTAACTTAAAGCATTTACAGTGCTGATACTTAGTACTAGCCCCGTTTATATATTACACTTATTTCCTTTGTTTAGCTGGAGTGAAATGAAAACAGAATATATAATACAAATAAGTATTAATTTTTAATTTTCTGCTTAGGGGAGACATTTCACAGCTTCCTTTATAATGGAGAATTTATCTACTGTAACAGGTAAAATAATAGAATGTACTGTTAGCTTTTCATTAGAAAATAATGCCTTCATATTTTTATCGTACAACACCATTGACAATGAAAGCTGCTCCAGACTGTTGCCTTTTTTTCTTTTAAGCAAGATTACATGTGTGAAAGATTATTGCTTCTGTATTTCTGAAATTTTTACCAAAAGTAAAAAATTGTTCTCTGCAGAGGCTAAGTATAAAACATGCTGCTTAAGTATGTTTATCTCACTCGCATTTGCCTGTCTAAGAGAGAGGTGAAAAATAAATGAAACCTGAAGTCTTTGAAAGAAACACATAGATTTGCATCTGTATTATAGATCAAGAATATTCATTTAAAATTGTCTGACAGATACAATTCAGTAGTCGTGTTTTTACTTGCAGTAAGCCTGAGATATTTGCAATCTAGTTCTGCTCCTGCTTTGGAGAATCTGATAGCAGGCTAAAACTTTCATGACTAACCAAATATCTTTGGTTGCAAAGGTGATCTTGTCTTGAACATCTTTGAGGATGAAGGAGTTCGACTGGATTCTTTTAAAACTTGGCCAGTAGAAGCCCATGTTGAAGCCGCTGCTCTCGCTAAAGCCGGGTTTTTCTACACAGGTTTGAACCAAGTTTGTTAGCTATATAAACACAGGGCAAGTTAAAAAAAAAAAAACACCTCGCTTTCCAATGCAGGTGGGACAGAGGTTCATGATAGTCCTGCTACCTAATTAAAATCTTGCAATAGCTTTCAGTAAGGAGCAGCATTTGCAGCTGCAAAATCAGAATGGCTTTGCAAAAGCTGGAGTAAGGGAACTGAAATGGAATGACCCTGTCTGAGGCGAAAGCCAGAGCAAGGAGTTGCAAGGAGGGTATGTTTTTAGAAAGGAGAAAACATTTATCTGGACACTTGTATATTCATTTGTCTGGTGTCACTAAAAGGACAATACTGGCACATCTGTCAGTTCTGTGGAATCTTTTTTTCCTTGACTTAATTTTTATTATTCATGTTGTAAAAAGAATGTAATTCCAGTAACAGATAGTGGTCAGTGAAATAAACTCATGAAAAAACTGCATTGTTGCAGTTTTTATGCTGCTAACAAGTTAGTAAGGAAAGAATTCATGTACATGACCGTTTTCAAGGTGAGTGATTTCTTGCTTGCAGGGGCAGGCGATAAGGTACAGTGCTTCAACTGTGCACATTGCTTACAGGAATGGGAAAAAGGTGAAGATCCTATGGAAAAACATGCAAAATGGTTCCCTGAGTGAGTGACAGAGTATCACAAGACGATTTCCTGCTGTGCGATGAAAGTTTCCATACACTTTTGCTGTTGTTTTTTCAGTATGACTTTAAGTCTATATAAATAACTGTATGTTTCTTGAGTGTATGGGACATTGTGCCTGTGTGAAAACCCTTTTTTTTTAGTTAATGTTTAAATATAGAAATACAGTAAAAATTTCCAAACAAAAGGTATGTTTGTGAAATAGTTCCATCTTTCTGCCAAATGTAAGCAATTGAAGCAAGGCATTGTGCTAACTGCTGTGTCTTTTGAAAACATTATTCCAGTTCCACCTGCTTGGAAGTACTTGGAAAGTCACTGGAAGAGCAACCAGAGAGCCTATTGACATTTCAGTCTGCACAGGTTTGTGCTAGTCTGCCGTATTTGCTGTTAGTGAAGCAGTATTCGGGCTTTGCAGTTTTAAATGATAGTTCCAGTTCCAGGGAGCCTCAGCGCGCGCACACATGTGTGTACGTGTGCGTGTGTGAAGAACAAGCAGCTTACTGCAGTTCTTCATGCTGGAGAAATTTTTGAATGCACCGCATTGTAGAGGTTGCTGAATGGGTAGAGGGTATGTGACACTCTTATGGTTTGAGGAACCCACAACAATTTCGTGTCATTCAGACAATTATTCTCTCACCTGATGACCCCTCCCCATCTGGGAAGGGGAATCTGGGGGAAAAAACCAAGGAAATCCGAGGGCTGAAATATAAACAGATTTGATAGAGTAAGACTAGATAATCAACATTAACAACACTAAAGAACCAACGTTGATCCCAATGCCGATATAAAATACACAAGGATTACACTCAGCCTTATTCTATCTGTAGGAAGCTCTGCACTCCCAGCAGTGGTCAGCAAATAGACACTGCAAGCCTTACGGCTTCAGGGGGAAGGGAAGGGCTCAGGGGCCCAGCACCAGGGCAAAAAGTCCTCTGGATTGCCACCATCAAGGGAGAGAGAGCACTTGCAGCAACTTTCTGATTTATACTGAGTGTGACATTTGTGGTGTGAAATAATCCTGTTGGCAGCTTGGGTCAAAGTGCCTGGGTCTCGCTCCTCCTCATCCCCACACCTGGTGAGCTCGAAAACACTGAGACCTTGAAACCCATGCAGCATAGCTGGCTGTAAAGTAAATATTTTCACAAATTCAGATACTAGAGTCTTCTAAAAGTGCAGTTTTCCCAAGCCTTAGAAGAGACTTTACTGAAAAGTACAATTATTGAAAGAGAAATTAGTCCTGCGTTGCTCAAAACAGGACAGCCATGTGTCCCCAGAGAGCAGCCGGCTGCCTGCAGGCCTTGACCTGAGCTGTGGAGAAAGCGTCTCTGCAGGGCTGCTACTGGCAATCAGTTTTCAGTAATTAACAGCAATCCTCCTTTGCTGGCTAATTGCAATGTGCACAGGAGTGGCTGGGTCCCTGTGCTGCGGTGTTGGTAGGGAAGTAGGCCAGCCTGAGGGGCCACCGCGGAGAGGCTGGTGGGAGAGGGAAAGCTATCCCAATTTGTGGGACCGCAGGACACGAGCTGGAGAGGTTTTGTGCAGGACTTGTTACTGTGGGAGACCTCAAGAGCTCCTCTCTTAGGTCGGTTTCCTCAGGCCACGTCTTGAGGACATACATACACAACTGAGAAGTACAAAGCTGTGATTTGTTCGCTAACTGGTGCTAAATGGATGGGATGTCGCCAGCTCCGAGGCTGAGCGTCGGCGTGCTCGCCACCCCGCTCAGGCAAGTGGCGGCGCTCTGCTGGGCAGGCACGTGGCAGAGTCCTCCAGCCATCGGCCACCCTGTCTCACCCTGCTCCTTCTGCCGGTAGCGGAACCTTCCCTGCGTCTCCGCAGGCTGTCTCGCGGCTTTCCCTCGGCACTCCGCGTCGTGGTCATGCATCCGTGTCGTACCAGAGCTGGGCGCTGCATCCTTGGTAGGCAGGCAGCAAAACCCTGGGATGGAAGAAGCTTACAGGGGAGAGAGAGATAAAGACAGAGGGGCATTATGGCTGAGGTCCTGCTTCTGGGAGGGGCAAAAGATTTTTGCTGGTGTTGGAAAACACAGAGCTAGTACTGCACATCTTGTAAATCGCCCTTGTAGCTGCTGGTGCTTGCCGGTGCCTAAGCAACTCAGTTTGAACTAAATAATACATATTTAAGGGAGTATAACTGGATTTATTTTTGTTCTAGGAAAGTCCCTGTAAAGCAAATCTTGAAGAGAAAGCAACCCTACATTCTGCAGGAGCTGGTACGTACTGTGCAGCCTCACTTGAAAGGATACTGGTGTTGAATTTACATTTAAGTTTGAGAGGATTGTTAAAGGTTCTCTGGATTGACCCTTACTTACTTGGACAAAATTTTCATTTAAGTAAGGACTTAGTTAGGATTATGGATTATCCATATACAGGGACAACAAATAATAGAGAGTCTGTCAGCTACTGCTTGCTTTTGTCATCTATGAAAATAAACTAATCCCTTCGCAGGCGAAAGGCGTGTCCTTCACAGGCGTCCTTCACAGATGAGGTGTGTAAGCAAACTAAATTATTTTGTGACAGTATGGTATGATTTTTTTCATTCATGTTTTGGAAAATTGCAAAGGTATATCAGCTGCATACTACATATTACATGTACATGCTTTTAGATACAAAAGAAACTAGTTGAGATAACCTTCCTCTATGTTTTGCTCCTGATGCTTCCTTTTCCCAAATACTATGGCCGTTTCAAGGGAGTGGTTTTGTTGATACATGTGTGTGGATTTCTGAGGGAAGAGTTCATACACGCACAGAGTTGATATCTCAAAAGTAAATTTGCTGGAGTGGTACTGCCCAGGTTTTTTTTTTTTTTTAGAAGCCTTCTGTTAATCCAAAAACGGCTATTACTGCCTCCCAGAAATGCCAAAATTATTTGGGATATATGTATCAGATGGAGGTGTTTTGTAACTTTTCACAATACTAGAAGCACATTTAGAGCTCTGAAAGCATATTTTTAAACCTCATGGTACTGAAATGGTCGAGGGAACAATAAAAGTCATAATTGCCAGTTTATTGATGAAGATGCTTGTTCATTCTTTGTATTCACCAACATGTACATCTCCATTTTACTGAAAGTGACTGGGGTTGTTTCTGGTAGGAAGCATAGCACCCCATGCTATGGCATAAATATGCCATGTCTTGTCTGAAATTCTTCAGAAAAGGAGCTTTCTGGTGTCATCTGTTAGTGAAGTGCAGGAAGAGCCAGTCAGCATTTCTGGGGTTCGTTGTACTTTTTCTGAATATAGAAAGAATAAAATGGTACTGCATTATTTGAGATAACAGATTACTGTGGGGTTTTTTGGCAATATATATGCTGCATATCTGTATAATTACACTGATGTAAAAGTACATTTACCTTATTTCAGCTGTTCAGAAATACCAAAGTGCAGCCCCCACACATTTATTTTGGGGCAAATCTGTTCTGTGGGTAAACTGTACTATGGGCACGGACAACGTGTGTTATATATACAGAATCGATGCTTTGTACCAGAACTTAAGAGACCCTGAGAGGGCAACAGCTTTAGAGACTGTGGGGCAGAGACTCCGTGGCTCTGTAGGAGGATAATGTGGCTCCAGAAAAGATGTTTAGGTCAAGTTTAAGTGTAGTTTAGGTGAAAGCACTGCTGTATCTGCACGGTGCCACGTGAGTGTGTCTTCACCACTCACTTACTTGTTCACTGGCACAGTGCTGAAGCTATGCGCATGATTCTTTCCGGGAATGGAAGGATAGACCGTTGCAGTGGGATCCCAGCGAGTCTCTGCACAGAGATAGGTTAGGTCCAGCAAGGATTTTTAGCTCAAGTTTATCGCTTCATTGCTTGTTACACACAAACTAACGCTACGTTAAACCAGATGGGTGCACAGCCAACTGAGCAGGGCAAAGAGAAAGTGTGGGAACCTGGTTCATCCAGAAGTGATATGGTTTTTTTCCCACTATCTAAAAAATCTCAGGTTCTTACTACTCCAGTTTAGTGGACAGCTGACTATATTTGACTTTTGTGTACAGAATCAGCTCCTTTCTAGGTTTTATTATTTAATGCCATCCTTTTTTGCAGACATGACACTTGTTGAAAGTCAGCGTCTTCAAGAAGCAGAGAACTTAAAAACCGAAACAACTTAAAAAGGCTTACAGCGATAACAGCTTCAGTAAAGTGTTTTCCTTTGGGAACTCAAACCATTTGACTATTGACTTGAAATTGCTCTATGGGGACCTATCAATTGTCTCAAAGGATATTAATGATCAGCCAATGCAGCAGCTCTTTCTTCACGAAATCCTTGAAAACCTTCACTCTACCATTGTTCTGGAAGGTGAAGCAGGAAGTGGAAAAACAGCATTGCTCAGGAAAATAGCTCTTCTTTGGGCGTCAGGCTGCTGCCCAATTCTGAGCAGGTTTAAGTTTGTGTTTTATCTCTCCCTGGCTTATGCCAAATCAGAACAGAGAATGGCTGATATTATATGCAATCAACCAGTAGGATTTGCTGAACCATTAACAGAAACAACTCTAAGACATGTAATTCAGCCACTGAAAAACCAAGTCCTGTTTCTTTTGGATGACTATAGTGAGATGAATTCCATGCCCCAAACTGAAGAAGAGTTTATACAAAGGAACCATCTCTACCAGCATTGTTTGGTTGTTGCTGTCCGTACTAACAGGACGAGAGAAATTCGCAAGTATGCAACCACCACTTTAAGTATTGTGGAGTTTCCTCTGTCCAGTACTCTGTATGTACTAAAGAAATTGTTCTCCTACAATATTGACCTCATGGAGCAGTTTCTCTTTCAGCTGGAGTTTGAAAAGTCTATGCAAACTGTTCTAAAGACACCGCTTTTTATGGTGTCTCTTGCTGCGTATTGGGTACAGCACCCAAAGGGCAACATCATCAGTAATAAGGCAATTTTTAAAGCCTATCTGCTCTACCACTTAAAAAAATACAGTGAAGAAAAAGAACGGGTACTGGCTGTGTTTTCCTCATGTGGTGAGCTTGCCTTAGCCGGTCTTTTCAAGCCGTCCTTTGATTTCACTGAGTATGACCTATCTGAAGCAGAGTTGATGGAGATGAAGCTGTTAGGCTGGGTTTACTGAACAAATTTACTGCCCAAAGGCTTTATCCAGTTTATAAATTCTTTCACCCCTTGTTCCAAGAGTTTCTTGCCGGAAGAAGACTGAGCGAGCTCCTGGTTTCTGATGAAAATGAAAAACGGGAGCAAGGGCTGCAGTACTTGCAGCAAATGAACACATTTAGAAAAGTTGCCGGGCGCTATAATTTTTTACTGATTTACACTTGCAGCTTCTCTTCCAAAGTGGTCCCGCAAATTATATCCTATTTATTTAAATTGATTGACTGCAAGGAGTCATTGGAAAGCCAGTCAGAAAATGACGAACATCTGCAGCACCGTTCAGGCCTTCCAGTAAGAATGTTGCTAATTGACCAGTTAAGTTTTATTGATCCAAAACTGCTTCTTCCATTTTTCATTCAGTACTTGCTGGACTTTGCTACTTCTGTAGTTTATGAGAGTAATACTGTCTCTGTGTGTGCCCCAATTATTTTTCAGTTCCTAAGAGGCAAAGATATTTCGTTAAGTTCATTTTTATCATCACAACAATCTAAGCTGCGTTTTTTCCAGGATTATCCAGAACCACTGTCTCTACCCAGTAGTTTTCAGGTTGAAGTACAAGGAAGTGAGCACAAACAAGAATTTAATATATCTGAAATACATGCTTGCTATTCTTCACTGGAGAAGCCAACGATTGACCGGGATTATGCTCCTGCATTTACACTTTCTAATGACATGGCACAAAACATAAAAGAAAAAGAAGAAGAAAACAATAGATTTATTTCACTGATACAAAGACATCTACCAGACTCCATTGTGTGTCCTTTTCTATCTACAACACAGAAGATGCTGCTTTTAAAATGTAATTTCAGCAACATCAGTTCATTTCGGGACGCTGACCTCAGAAATTTGATGACACTGTTTTCTGTTTCGGATCATATTGAACTTCAGCTGAATTACAGTCCTGGATTCATAGAAGTTATCCGACCTGCTATTGAACAGTACAAGGAACACTTCAAAAAATGTAGTCTACATCGTCTTAACTTTAGCAGAACAGAGCAACAATTACTTCTCTTGATGTCTTCTGTGGAATGTCTTGAGATAGACGAAAAAGAAATGCCAGGTACAGCATTGTGAATTTTGGAAGAATATAATTTTTCTCCCTAGTTCCCTTTTTCTTCCTCTCTCCTTGGTGCCTGACAACTGAGCAGCTCCAAATCCATCAATAATAAAGGTGTCTTCTACCATATGCGTTTAGGGGGATAGGCAGCCATTCTGCATTAACAGATTTCCATCCTGGCCCCTAATTTCAGACTGTGACCTCAATATTGGTTTTTGGTCTGAGGGGTGTATGTCACTACCAAGGCAGAACTGCACTTCAGCAGAAGGTAGTGCAGTATGGAGGACAAGGCACCAGGATGTGTATTTTCTGCCTGGGGCAATCTGCATGGGTCTGTGCTGGGCTTTCAAAAGAGAAGAACGTAAACACTCAGCGCAGGTGTGTTTATGGGATGCTGCAGGCGTATACTCGGGCTGCAAGCAGCAGAAGCCTCAGGGAAGGATGAGTTGGCAAGGAAGGGTGGTGGTACAAGGAGGATGGGAAGCAGCAGTCAAGAGAAGGGAAGCCAAAGATATTAGGATGTGAGATGGTGAAGTTCAGCTCCAAAAACACTGGTGAATTGTCAGAAGAACAGAGGGATTAAGCAGATCGACCCAGGTTAATTGTACATTTGTCTGCTTCACCACAGAACTGCTTTTTTCAAATCTGGACAAATTCATCTGCCTGGAGGAACTATCAGTGAGTCAATGTGAGAACTGCGATGTGTTGATGCAATACCTGATGGCTTCAAAAATCTCCGTAACATGAAGAAATTGTTGATAGGAAGAATGAAGCTTGCAAACAGCTCTAGGTTGGGTAAGGTGCACTGTAAAACTTTACGTACTGCATTCCAAAATAACTTGTTAATACTGAGTAGCAGTGTCAATTTCGCCTTTAACGGGCACGTAGCATCCAAGTTGTCTTCACATTGCATCTGCCCTGCAGCTTCCACCTTGAGTTTACCACCCCAACAAAAAAAAGGAGCTGAACTTTTCAGTGCTCTAGCTTTACTGACCTCTGTGAGTATGGAGGAATGAGCAGGACTCTGTTTTCCTGGAGCGAGTGTTTTCCCTTCTCACCACCCGCAGTCCCCTGGGAGGAAGAAGAGAGGGAGCACAACTGGCAGCTGAGCCCAGATCATGTTCTCAGCTGCTCCGTGAGGTCAATGAGCGGGTCATGATTTCTGTTTTAGCTCTCTTAATCCAGGAAGACTCTTACTTTTCAGTCCAGTAATTTTTCTGGAGATCCCATTTTTTGTATGCTGTGATAACAATTGCCCAGATCTTACAGTACAAACCAATAACATTCCGTGAACTGTACCCTCAATATCTTGCCATTGGATAAGGTTTTACAAGGTACCTAAAACTATTAACTTTAGGGAGAAGGTGTTCCAAAAGTTTCAGTCCCGCTAGATGAAAAACTAGAAAATTTTTCACGTGTGAAAGAAACCAGAATTTAATCTATAGCAAAACCTGCTGTGTTTTAAGGCCAGAATGATTCATCGTGATTCTAGCTATAAAACAAAACACCGGTCGTCTGATTTTAACATGTAAACAGAGGAATGAAGCTGCTGCTCCCATTCCTCTTACTGTCTTTCTCACTTGCTTTTGTGGTAGAAGGTGCTTCCCTCTACAGTCAATGTTCACAGGTGGAGCTAGGAGAACCTTCTTGATTTTTTTGACCTTGTTCACTATACAATGAATCCCCAGTGTTGCAACACTTGTTTTGTAGTTGAATTTATTAAGAGCTTCCAAGACCTCTCTGTTTTTCACCTGGACTGCTCCAGCTACTTCAATTGTGAATCCCTTCTGGCAGCAATGTCTTCATGCAAGAAATTAACAGAAATCAAGTTAACTGGGTCATTTTTGAGAGACGGAGATTTGCTTTCTTTAGGTAGGATTTTTTTTTTTTTTTAAATACAGAAAACTCACTTTTGGAAACTTAACAGTTGGAAGAAACTGCTAATTTTAAGTTCCAAGAATGACAATATATACTTTTTATTCCCTTTCCTCCTAGCTGCTGCTCTGCCCAATTTTGTCTCTCTCAAAGTGTTGGATCTTCACAGCCAGTATTTTGATGACAAGGAAGCTTGTGAAGTCTTTGGTATGTACATATCTTTCCTTTTGGCTGATCACATTCTTTGCATTTGACAGAATTATTTTGTTTCCGGTTCTTTTGGAGATCTTAAGAAATAACTTGAAGATGCCATCTGAGATACAGGAGAGTATCCAGAACTAGAAAGTTAAATCAGGTCTCACAAAGCAGTTTGTGATGAAGAGCACGTGTTCATGTCCTTCTGAGAGGGATGAGCCAAGTGAGATGGATGGCTGTCATAAACTATGGAATCGGAGGTGTTCAGCACCTCTGAAAGCCAAGGTGGTCCTGCTGCAAAAGCCATGTCTGTGGGCAACAAGGAAAGGTTGAAAAGGCTTGCATTTTAAGAAGGGAGGATTACCCTAATTTATTTTTCTTTGCTGTGAGTCCCTTGAGTTTGGCAATAAGGAAGACTCGTTTTATCTCTAGAGGACTCATGAGACCTCTTAGACCCTTTCTGGAGTGGTTTTCCATTATTGACCCTTTCAAGCTACTGTGTAAGAGGGATGCGACCTTTGCAACAATGGCAAGGGCGAACCTGAGGAAAGAAAGCTGACAGTAACCTATTGCCCAGAATCTAAATTTAAATGTTTGGTTTTTTTTTTTAACTTGTCTCTGCTGCTGTCACTCTTTGGCATTAGAAGATTGTACTCGTTCAATCTTAACAGGAAAGGTTGTTGTCTTCTCTCTGCAGCACACAATTTAGGTGTTCTTCTTAACCTGGAGGAGCTCATCCTTCCTGCAGGGAAGGGAATAAAGTGTGCAGCCAAACTGATTGTTCAGCAGTGTCTACACCTGCTGCACCTCAGGTGCTTCTCATTTACACAGTGTCTGGATGATGACAGCCTGCTGGAAATAGGTGAGTTTAAAGGAGAGAACTTCAAACATGAAGTAACATTTCTCAGTTGTGAATATACTGCTTCCGGATAAATCGATTTTCTGTTTGCATACATAACAATAATTGCAAATTATTCATCATTTTTAATGGGTATAACTTCTCCCTGTTTGTTCTATACACAGCCCAAAATATTTCCTGCTCATCAAAGTGTATTCAGACTGCTGATATACTAGACTTTGCTGAAACCTCTTTTGAAATGCCTCCTTTGTTCCCTTTGTCTTCTATAAAGCAATGAAAATTACAATAAAAATAATGAGTGGGAAAAGACTGGCTTAAAATACAGCGTCATAACTTAATTGCTGATTTTATTAGCTTGTATGCCCTAGCTGCTAAAACCGTGTATTACCAAAATATTTCTTGAATCTAACGCTTACTTAGTATAGTTTTAGAACTACCATCTCATCTACAGACTAGAGAAAATGTCTTCTTTCGTTAAGCACATGCTAAGTCTCTCATATCATCTTCCTTTATTTTTGGCACACATTTTAGTACGTACAGAAGTGACTTGATGACAAGATTCCCATCATAAGGCAAGACTGAGGAACGTGTGTGATGGTGCAGCAGGCGTGCAAGGGATTGTGAGACTCACCGTCTTGCACCTGCGCAAAGCTGGGCTGGTGCCTGACCTCAAGTGGCTGCCTAAGCTGCTGCTGTATTTGCTTTGCTCCGTTGGAGTGGTATTCGAACGCTCACGCACACACCGCTACCTTATTCTACTAGCCATTACTCTACCTGCTAAAGCGCCCTCTATTTTATCAGTCTCCTCAGTCTGAGGTATTAAAAGGCTTAAATGAGCTGAGTTGTTACACTTTTTTCAACCTAATGGCAACCAATTTGTTTTATTTTTAATGTACGATACCTGTGCTTCCACTGTATTTTTGTTCATGTTTCATCTGGGTTTGGAGTGTCTTTAAATCCTGACTGATGTCTGGGGTTTTATTTTACAGCAAAGGTTGCAAATTGTGGAGGTTTCCAGAAGCTTGAGCAGCTCTCGCTGTCAGTAAACACGTTACAGAAACTGGCTGGAGCGACTTCTTCAGAACACTTAATAACATGCCTGCTTTAAAAGAGCTGGACATTAGCCGTATTTTCACGCATCAGATCAAAGCCACTGCATCAACAGTGACAGCTTTTGTCCAGTGCGTTTCTCGACTGCCTGGGCTTGTGACAATAGCAATGATAGGCTGGCTCCTCGACGCAGAGGACCTTAAAATGTTTGGTATCATGAAGAAGCAGCATCCCCAGTCTAGGAGTTTAAAATTATCTTGGCAATGGGTCTTGCCATTTTCACCCATTATTCAAGACTAGAGAAATTTGAAAGTGTTACGGTTTGATTTTTGGTTGGGTTTTTTTTTTTCTCTTCCTTCTTGTATTACGATTTACTCACCTGCATTGCAAATAAACATATATTGTAAAATTATTACCAGGACGAAACACACCACTCTTTCCCACAGCAGAGTTAGGTTAATGTGAAAGGATCAAGGAATATGACACAGGATTAATGTAACTCTAAAAACCTGACTTACTTTGATTGTACCCAAGCGATATCTTGCGAAGAAAAATGTAAAATTTTGCTTACAGCCTATTTAAAATAAATTATTTCTACTCAGTTGTTTTGCTTGCAAGGAAATCAATTACATGAATCACTTACAAAAATCATAAACTGCTTTATGGCCAGGAATGCACTAAAAATAATATTGGATGTCAGATTCTACTAGTGTTAAAAACTAATAAAGAGCCACTTTTTTGTAACATAATGCCAGATACTAACACAGGACTAGCTGAGGCAGAGAGCAGTTGTGCCTCTTTAGCAATGAACAGTTGCTGAATGTCTGATTTAGCTTTGCATCACCGCAAGCAACATTCAGCTAGAAAATTACAAAAATTCTTCAAAGTGGCTTAGGGAAGTTAAGATTATGTCTTTCTCTTTTTGCTCAATTATTTGTGAGAAAAGTGACTTTCTGATGCCCGACCACAGTAGGAAAAAGAACTCAATGCATCAAAGTTCAGGTCTGTATTTGGCTAGTTTCCCTGAAAAGAAAACCACTGGCATTAACTAAATTAGTCTAGTTTTGTGGCTGCAAACTCTATTTTACAAGAGTTCAGATTGTAAGGGCTGAAATCTAAGTCCATTCTTACCACTACCTTTCCACAGGCTGGAAATTTGCCTGCAAATTTTTCTAATTTGCCTTTAGTAACAGTACTCAGAAAAAGGCCACACAGCAAAACTTCCTGGTGTATTTTAGCCATTCATCCAACAGACAGATGTCTGCAGAAGCTGAAAGTAAAAGCCACCCCAAAACAAACCACATCCCTAAATTCAAAGTTTGCAAAGTAGAACTTTATTAACAAGCATTTCAAACAAAAAATGCGCCTTTCTGAACCCAGCTGTCATATTCAGGATTCTAATCAGACCCATAAGGTATCTTCTTCAATACAATGGTCTACCATTTTCCAGGCCGTTGCTACCAGTGGCCACTGTAACACACACTGCTGCCCGCCACAGCTGTCTCCTAAAAGAATATACTCCAAGTGCTAGTTCTCCTGTTGTCATTCATACAAATAGTCTGAGGAATACAAGAGGTGTTAAAATGAGAGAGAAATTAAATCCATCATGTAGTGTTAGAAGACTTAAATCTCTCATGGGATAAAAAGACTTAAAGTTGTTTCAGGGAAGTAAAGAATATTTTATTGCTGCAGTGCTTTCTAAATACATTTGACTAGACATCTTTAAGAAACAGCAATGCACATACAATTCCTAGTCTTAAGTTATTTGTTTACTTGTTATCAGGGGCAGCTCAGTGTTAAGAAAATATTAATTGCCTCCATAAAATTCTGATCTTCACCATCAACCATCAGTGCGTAAGTGACATACACCTCTCAGTGGCAAAGATTTGTACCTGGCTTTAAAAAAGAAGCAAAAATTAGTATTCAAAAGCTTTTTGTTTTTAAGCAAACAAACAAGAATTACTCAAATTCATAGAGACTACATGTTGCCACAGAAAATCAGAACAAGTCCTCATGAGCACATAGTTTGTTCCACAAGGAACTGAACAATATACTGGAGAATTCTAAACAAAGGATTTCAAATAAAAGCACTGGCACTAAAGTAATGAGAACGGAAATGCTCAACACTATCAAACCAAAATTTTGATCTTGTCCTGAAAACAAAGTTTAGGTACATGTCCTGCTATCCCATCTGTCTAAAGAAGCAGCTGCTTCTGAAGATGTGTACATAGATGCAGAAACTGCATTTCACTTAACAACCTTTTATTTTCAAAAGAGCCCATAAACAAGTAAGGTAACTCAGTAATTTAAGTAAGCTGCACTGTTAATCCTGATGCAGAGATGCTGTAGTTAAACCTCTCATCAGAGCAATAAATTACTTCCCTTCATGCTACCCAAGAAAATACTATTCTACAGCTGCTAAGCAAAGAAGGGATTAATACTGGCAGAAGCAGTCTTTGTAGAGAGCCATAAGAGCGGATGGAAGTCCCGAAGCTCACTGTTTTTGCACAGAATTCAAAATTTCTTGAGAGCTTCTAAAATGAACTGTAGTTTCAAACAAATTTTGTCAACCAACACTGTATCTTCATTTAGCACAAAATTACAATACTTACAATCCTTCAAAACAATGGTGGATATTCAGTTATTTTGCATGTGTTTCTCTCTCCAGTGCTGCTTCCATTCGAGACTGTTTTAAACCCTGCAGGATACAGTGCAGTAAAATCTTGTTTTTACTAACATGGACATAAAAGCTTTAGTCACAGAAGAAAAAAACTTTTTGACTTGTTTTTTTTAATCCTTTACAAATCAAGAATAGCTTTTAACTCTCTGGGGAAATCAGAATGGGTGGTTTCAAAAGGACAAGAGCCAAACTACATGTCTTCTTTATAATCAGTGGCTCTACAGAATAGTTTAAAATATTTACTTCTTGTTCAATTAGAATTAAAGCAATCCACAGTCATATATAATCTGAAGCAAGAAATTCCAAAATTAGTCTTTTGAAGATACTCCATGGCACCAAATCCCCCTTTCCAGCTTCCCAAATGCAGAGAGTTTAATTCCTCCTGTAATTTTCTTCCTTCATAAGTGTACAAAGGAAAATAGAAATCAATACTCCATGTCACACATTTTTCACAACTATGCTGCCAGCTCTTGCTGGACCTTCGCAATCACCTGAAACAATTACTGATGAATAGTCTCTGCAAAAGTGCGAAATCTGATCTTAAATGTGATGCTACCACTCATACTCAAAGAAAATACATAGAAGACTACTGAATAATAAACATATTCAGATTTACTCCACCTGTCTACAAAGACAAAACCAGTTGTTTCAGAATAGCTATAAACGTACCTAGTGGGACCCCTCCAGTGGAACAAAGAACTAAACCAACATTGACTATACATATACACTGGCTCAAGTGACTGCTACTCAAGGGCAAGAATACTTACACAATAAAAAATACCCTTAAATTTAGCTATCATAAATTAAAATAAGAGGCCTAAAAAGCAGCTCTCCCTGTCTAACTTCTTGCCGAAAACAGCAGCAACAACACAAAAGTAAAATTACAAAGACATTTGAAGACAAAAGTGACACATACCAGGTAATACCCAGTGTGATAACCACTCATGTACCAGGCTATCAACATGCTCCCCAATGCTTCATCGTCCTCAGGAGAGTCTGGCCTCATAGGCGGCGGAGGAGGAATCAACTAAGAAATCACAAAGGAAACATCTGTATTTCAATTGGGTATATCCCAGGTTAGACAGCAAACAATTCTAAAATGCATTCTCTGAAAAGGAGTCAAATAACATGGTGTTTTCTGAAAACAAGTAATTTCCAAAGCCTGTGAGAAACAGGACTCCTGTGGCTTGACTGTACACAAAAAGTTTTTTTGGGGGGAAAATATTTGTCTGCATCAGTGAAATGCTGTTAATCAAGTGTAAGGTGTAGTGTCTTCAATTAATTTTCCTCTTTATATTCTTACCAACAGCTTCACTGTAACAAAAGTTAGTGTAGACCAGACTTTATCATTATATTCAAGAATCATTAGATTCTTGTAATATTTATAACAATGCGTTATCAATTACCTGGAAAATGCACACTCTAACGTAGAAATGTGTTCTAAAAACACAGGCAGTGAGCATATTCAGTTAGAAAACTAGAGGTCACCAATACTCGCCTCTGACACTTTCTTCCTCGTTCCTATCACTTACCGGTGGTCCTGCTGGGAAGGGTGGGGGCCAGCAAGATAAAAACGACGGAGGTGCACTGAACTTTGATCCAGGCTACAATGAAAAAATTGTATACTGCAAATTAAAAAGAAATTTCAGGCAGTAGGATTTTATTTAAGAGAATTATCTGAAGCAATTCACAAACCTCAAACTAAAGGCAACACATCCCAGCAATTTAATGAAACTGCAGCAAAAACACACAGTAGCCATTTCTGCGGAGTGTTCCATGACTGGAGAAGTAAAACTGACATTACAAATGTAACTGAGGTTAACAGTGCTGAAGCAGGGTTCTGGTTAATAGAAGCACTGTAAAAAGTTTTTTCTAAGTAAAAGTCAGTGGTTGCATTCTCACATGAAGAAGCATATCCAATACGGCCCACGGGCAAACAGATAATTTCCCTGCTCGTGTGCGGCTGGGGCACCTGCTGACTAAATTCCATTATGCTTGTCAACGTCTTTGCAAGTGAGCTTAGGTACAAACCTGTTGATACTACTATCTTTTTGCTTTAAAAGATAAAAGAAAACCTTACACAGAAATCTTGCACAAACGGGAACACTTGGGAAAAAAAATATGCTGCGTTCAACTACACTTTTATTTAGACTCCTACACAACAGGAAAACTGAAGAGTGTATCGTATCAATATCCCAGTCCTCATAATCCAATACAGAAGCTACAGCTGGGAGCTTCTATGACATCCAGACATCACTTTTGCTGCCTTTAATGTCCTGTGTAGTGAAATATTAACAACTGGCTACAAAAAGTGCAACAGCACTCTCGTTAACAGCACTATCACAGTCCAGCGGCTTAACAGCGGTCCATGAATTATTTCAGATAAGGCTGAGCTTACCCTTCCCAGGCCTGGGGCTGCTGGTGGTACAGGAAAATGTAGGTTTTGAGGAGAGTATCTTGCTTTTGTGCAGTTGTTTTTGTTTCGAGATGACTGGGAAGATTTTTCACTTTCATCTGTTGAGTATGGAGTCTCATTTTCATGCTAGAAGACCAAGATGTTTTTAGAAGATGCATTAAACAGCAGTTTACAGCAAGCAATTATCATGTTAAAAAGCTCTGAAAGCCCATCCACATCCTTCCCTCTCTCTAGCCCTCCTTTATAATCTCATCTGCTCACCATTTCAGCTATGTTATCTTTCACTTGCAAATTTCTTGTTGTCCCCCCTCCCTCGAATTTCTTGTTGTCCATGCTGAGTTCAAGAAGGGGATGCTTTCATTCCCTCCATCAGCTTGTGTCTGTTCACAATGGAATCGGGTATTGATTCTCACCCTGAACACCACTGTGGTACCAGAAATGCTGAAAAAGTTGATTCTCCTACTTTTGTTTTCCTTTTCCGAAGAATGAAAAAGTGTCCCTCACCTCCCTGGAATTCCCCATCCCATTTACTATTTCATCGCTGGTTGGAGGAAGTAGATCAGACAGGTTCTGCTCCTCCTGATTTCCATATCCTGTGTAAGTAACAACACACGTGCCCGTCTTCTGATTTATGGAGGCAATAGTTGCTAGGTACATATTACCATCCTCAGACCAAACAGCATTGCAGCTGTCACCAACTTTCCACTGCAACAGAAGCAAGAGAGGCAAGTAGATACGTACACTGATGATCACACAGAAAAATGCTTTTTTTTCTACAGCACTTTTTGTCCCAACCACGAGAACGATGACTCCCACTCAAAAAGATTTTCCTTTCTATTTAGTGAAATTGCTCAATGTAACCTATAAATAATATGGTTTATAACATTACCATCCCACCACCCCAGAATGTTACTCTCATGGTGATAAAAAAGCTACTTTTGGGTACCACAGAGAAGTTCAACACACAGTACAAGCATCACTAGCATTTAGAGGCGGGCTGACCTGTTTCAAAGGCACTGCGTTGCTCTTGTTTCTATTTCTGTTCTTTTTATTGTTTTTCCTCTTCATCCCCAGGCGCTGCTCCTGTTTGTCCGAAGCCTCTGAACACTCTCCATTCTTCAAAGCGTTCTACGGGAAAGGGAAGGCGGAAAAACAATAAAAGGCAATCCAGCGGCCTCAGCCCAGCGTCCAGCTACGCCCGGGCCGCTCTCCTTACCTTGAAGGAGGCCACCGCCTTGTCGTACGCCTTGATGAGGGCCGTGTCGTCCCACACGTCCGAGTCGTCGCTCTGCGGAGGCCATAGATGGTTTTACCGCCGCTCCAAAGCCCCGCTCTCGCTCCCGCTCCCGCTCCCGCTCCCACCCGCCCCGCCCAGCCCCGGCCCCGGCCGGCGCCCACCTGCCCGGTACCGCGCCGGAACAGCACCCGGTCCGTCATGGCCCACCGCTGCCCCGGCCCTAGCCCCTCCTCTGCCGCCTCCTGCGCATGCGTCGTAGCGTCACTTCCGGCGCGCCGCGGCCCCGTCCGGTTGCGCATGGCTTCCGGATGGGCCTGCAGCGGCCTGAGCGCTTCCTCCGTGCTCCCGGGAGGGGAGGGGCGCTATTCCCTCCGCCCTGCTGGGCGTCGCGCGGCGGCCAAGCGCCCGATTTGAGACGGGATACGCCGCGTCGGTGGGTACGCGCTGCCCTTCCCGAGGGGTTTGGCCGGGATTGGTGCCAGCGCCCGGCACTTACAGGCCCTGAAATGCCCAGCACATGGGGAACGGGAATCCCCCCCAAGCTGCGAGGAAGCAAAAAGATCCGCTTCATTTCTCACCGACTGCAGGGATTGCACTGCCCAAAACAGCGACGTTTTTTACTCCCAACAGCAGTTAGATCCGCTGGAGCTTACCCCCAGCTGGAGCAAAGGCCCCAAAGTTCTCTCCTTCCAGGAATCTAAACCAGTTTCACCTTGATGCCTGACATGCCCAACCATATCTGTAGAGTAGGCACGCCATTCTCTCACACTACTTTTTATTCCTGAGGCTAGTTTAAGCAGCAATTTCAGTATCTGCTTACCTCTGCAACTCATTAGCCTGCAGCTTCATGGAAGTCGGTATCAGTAGTAGATGCAGAGTCAGTTACACCAGTGAAGCCTACAACTCCATAGGCATCTTTTTCTATAGTGCAGACTTCCACTACTGCTTATAGTATGCATTTCTTGTATTATAAATTTTACTTACACTGTAATAGATGAAACATGGTGTTTGTTCATTAGAAGCTATCAAATAGGGACGTATAAGCTCTTACTTAAAACTGTAATGTTTGAAAGGTAGTGTGATATTTTTGCACAATATGCTGACCATATGTTTATGGATAGTAACATAGTAAAAGAATTTACTAACTTCCTAGAAAAGGGGAGACTGAAGGGAGGGGGTGGTTTTGGTAGAGATAGTGTTATTTGAAGTTCGCTGAGCTAAACGCGTAAAATCACTGGAGCAAGAAGACCTCGCATGATATCTTATCTTGGTAAGACAGGATCCACTACTTGAAAGACTCCTGGCCCCTTACAACTTTACTCCCTGGTACAGGGAGTTGCCTTAAAGGCCAGCTAAGACTGACCCTGCCAAGGACAACTGAGCCTGTGCAAACACAGTCTGAAGATACTTATGGAAATGACTTCCAGGTGCTAATTTTAATACAAAGCGGGAATAGATCATGAATATGTATAGGCGTACTGCGGAACTTCATGAGTATGTATTATTCAATTGCATAAAGTTGAAGAACAAGCTGCTGCCCTGCGCGCGCCGTTGGTGGAGCAGGAGACTCCCTGGCCGCCCAACACTGTTTTGCTTACTAGTCGCTTGCTTTAATAAATCAAAATTTTCCAATTGGCCAGTCTCTGTCTTTCGATTGGACAGGTAAACTATAACATACACTATACTTACATTGCGTTTCTCCACAATTCTACCTATTCTTTGTGTTCTTGGCAACTTCTTAGAAATCTACCGATTATCAAGCATAACCATTTCAGATTAGACAGTGTTTCATGCAACATTTTATTGTAAAAAATAGTTTGAGATTTACAGTTCAGACCTCTGTAAGGTTAAGTACTTTTTACAATGTGTTCCATTCAGAATGAAGCTGTACTTCAGGAATTAAAACACAAAAAATCTGGTCTAACTGTAGATTCAGAAACTCACTGTTACTGGAACCACTAAGTGAAACCAACAAATGCAGCAAAAGCTGGAGTAAAGCTATTGCTTGGTATTTCTATTCATATGCATGCATAACAGTGTTGTCAGTTTTGAAGTAGCACTCCAGACAACTAAACCTATGCTAACCAGAAAATACACAAAACTAATGCTAGTTGCATAACTCTGCAAGATAGACATTTAATCATTTAATGGCTGGACACTTTTACGAACAATCTTCTAGGCCCTTCTGCTTCATTTGTGCTCTATCTTCTCCATACTGGCAGCTCATTTTGCTCCTGCCTGCATAGACTTCCTTTCATTAGCCGCTTTTTGTTTCTGCTGCATAATTTCAGAGTCTCTGTGAAGAAAAAAAGTTGGATTTAAGTTAGTGGCTCACTGTTTTTCTAAGCAGAGTATCTTCCAGCTTGTTTTTACACTTCAGCAACCCCAATTTCAAGAAGTGAAAAAGATTAGTACAAAACTTCCCTGTTAGCCATGAGCGCGCTGTGTCTATTATCCTGGGGATTTTCAGTATGGTACCCCATGAGGTAGGTGAGTTACTTGTTTAATAGACCTTATAGAATTCTTTCAGTTTTAGAAGTAAAGGACAACAATGGATCAAACGTCTTCAAGAAAGTATTACAACAATCTTTCCCCGTTTGTACCAGGTAAAAAGCTGCTCAAAAGAAATAAAAGCTTTACAGGTCTTAGCAAAAATAAATCTCTTTAGCAGCAGATACAGTAAAACCTACACCCACAGTTTATGCTCTCTCATGTGAGTGGACCATGAATCAAGGCAAAGTACCTAAATGCTGTTTCAGTAAGACACTTGATTCTTTCTGACCCATTTTCCCCTCCTATTTTGCCCAATTATTTCACTCAGCCACACTAGATCTTACCTCTGTTTTCTCTGAGAAGCAGACAAGCTATCCTCTTTCCTTTTCCCTTTGTGGATCTCCTGAGTCTTCTTCAGGTTCTTTTGGCGGGCAAGTTCACGCTGGTTCCCACCTGTAAAACAATATACAGTTTACACAGGTACTACCATTTTTTACATACAGTTTGCTGGTTTAGAAGTCTGTTAAAAAGGTGGTAAGGTTTAGCTCAGTCCACACAGTTGGCATGGCAGCACCTTCTGTACTTGGCAGTATCTTCCATCACAGTCTCCCCCTCCCATGCACAATGGGAGGCACGAATGCCAGTTAGTTCTTACATTTACATTTCTATGGGTCGTGTCCAAGAGATCACCAAAACCCATTCCAACATTCCTTCCAGAAACACAATGCAGTTTCCCATAAAAGACTGAAGGAAGACCATCCCATCAACAGCAGGCCAAAATGATGACAGTAACTTGTCCAAATCTGTTATCTCAAACAGATTCCAGCATCCAATATAGCTTACAAATTAATTTTAGACTGAAAGAACATCATTAAAATGAGGGCAGCCTCAGAGAGTTTATAAACTTCCCCAAACTCTCTCCAAGGCCCTCTAAGAAGGCAATTAAAAAGCTGTTTGGAATCCAGAAACATCTATTTGCTTTCAGTATGTAGTGCTGTCCCACAATCACAGATGGATTCCATCACATCCCATGGTCAAACACCATGAACTTTTCAAGTCTTGCCCATACTCAGTTACGACCCTTACATGTACTTGTAGAAAGAATACAGTTCTCCAGATGCCACCTAGATGATGACTAGTATAGTTAATAGATATGGGAACTTTTGGCTTTGCTTTTTGCTGGATAAAGTCCCCAGAACTACTTAACCCAGGATTCATAATGTATTATTGACCACCCATACCCCAGAAGCTCAGCTACTCTTATCAAACACTGAAGTTGCCTTACTCTCGGAACCATGAAAGCAGAGAGGAACATGTAATACACAAGCAGCTGT
This sequence comes from Chionis minor, assembly GCA_013398295.1. Taxonomy (NCBI): domain Eukaryota; kingdom Metazoa; phylum Chordata; class Aves; order Charadriiformes; family Chionidae; genus Chionis; species Chionis minor. The sequence goes on along the minus strand of VZSF01006861.1, from coordinate 62,629 downwards.
ATGTGGGTTTAATTAATTTTTGCTCCAAGGCAGCTGACATGCATGCAGTATGACACTACGGCAGCTATGGAGCTTCAGACCAAGATTTTGTCTACCATACACCACTGAGCCTCTTGCAAAAGAAGTAGGGCTGACAAAGTTGAAGTTAACACACAACCAAAAGTCCGGTTCCTCATCAAGACATCTTGTTCAGAATGAAACGACCTACCATGTACCTGAAACAGATACACATGCATATGCCCCTGCACAGGATAGGATAGACAACCCTAGTGCTGTTCACGTGCAAGAGTGTTTTCATGTTATTGAAGGAATTAGCAAACAAACACTGAGGAAGGTTCCCTCCATGCACTATTATGGGCTTCTGTTCATAGCTTTCTTTCCCATACGTGCTTTTTATATTTCATTGTAAACCAACATCTGTATTTTTCAGTGTTCCTCATTTTATGAGTTTCTCTATGTAGGTGTTCCCTTAACTTGGCAGCAAGGGCACAGTTGTTCTACCTAGTGTTAGTCCATTCAATTAATTACACTGAAATACTATTGAAGAGGTGACCTCAAAAGATTTTTTTATTTGAAATCAAGCATGACACTTAAGCGTGGCCTTAGCAAATGCTTAGCCTCACTTTCAACAAAAGTGAGAAGGGTAACATTATATATACACACACACGTATATTAAGACACAAACACACATCACTGTTGCCAGTACAGAAGACACCTCTCCTCAGGACTGCCAACCTGCTGAACTGCTGGCAAGTCAGGCATGCAGCCTTTTTGATCAGACAACATTCCTGAGGGCCTGACATCAATACCAACAAAACCCAACCGCTGCTCAGAGCAGATGCAACTCTCCATCTAAATGCTCAGGGTCTTTCAGACAACGGCCACAGCCATCACAATTACAAGCTCTTGTGCACTAGCTGACAATCTTTCTTCAGCATCCACCTCCTTACAGCAGTTCCAGTCTGCTCTTATGTGCCAGAGCTGGTTCACTTGCTTGGTATTTCTTTTTGCCCTGCCTCTTTTCGACTCAAAAGTGTTCCAGATAAGCTAGGCATAATCACTTGTGCTGTTGAACAAACATGATCCCATTTTTCTACGCTCAAAAATGAAAGCTCCATCTCCCCATGATGTCTGTTGTGCCTCTTCTCAGTCTCCCTCCAGTCTTACAGCTACCTATGCCATTTCAAAGAGAGAGATCTACCCAATTTTCAGGTGCCTGTAATTTCAGGTATATGGAAACAGTTCAGAACTAGGCACCTGTCATGTCAACAAGCAGACAAGAGCAACCCTGCAGAAGCAGGGTTTCTGTGCATTTTTCACCTCAGTATGTGTACTGTCTGGCAAGAGGTACCGAAAGCCCAAATGAAAACAGCATATTCTGACTGCTGCTTCCTGAGGGCTGCTCCTCCCTTGGAAGATTACTTCATCTGTGACAGTACCACCTTTTGAAAAAGCTAAGAGAACTGCTGCTCCATCCTCTTGACTGGCATTCCATGGGATCCTGTCCCCAAAAGTCCATGGGGAAGAAGGGCCACTATTTGTTCAGAAACTGAAGTAAAACAGCTATGTATCTCTGGCAGTACTGGTGTTGATTAGAACTTGATGACTCATGAGCAGATGATACATTCCAGGCTATACATTGTTCTTGAGTTTTGTGGTGCTCAGGAAGCATGGAATGTCATACAAATGAGTTAGCAGCAATGAAACAACTCTTCTGTGGTGCTTAAAGAAATGAAGTATCTTCTTTTATCGTGAAGAAAAAGAGGCAGGAAGTCAAAACACACTGCTATAGTCAGAATTCATACAGCAGTTATCCTCCACCCTTAACCTTATGCACTTCCTTCCTTTCCAAGTACATTGTGCAAGGTATCTGCAGAGTTATTCCGTACACACGGTTAAGACTGTAACCTTAAGAACCAAACTGAATGGCACCACTGCAAAAGCTTGGCTGCAGAGCAGGTAGAAAAGTAGAGCCATACAGTATGCACACAAGGCATACAGAGCCAAACAACTATTTGAAAAGAAGCTTACTTGTACCATCCCTGCTTCCAAGTAAACATTGCCAAGGACTGTTCGGACCCAGTACTTCACGTGGGACACAGAAGTATCCCTAGCTTCAAGGGCGACGGTGCTGTTTTCTACATTCTGTGACATCAACCTAAATCTTCCATGAAGTGTGGTCCAGTCCTGACAGAAGACAATCCAGCTTCCTGTAATACGAACTTTAAGCATGAACTGCCACATAAAAGCCAGTACACCCTTCCTGCTTATACCTGCGCTGGAGCATCCCCATCCTTGCCTGCCTCTGCAAGACAGATGCCTTAGTTCAACCTGCCCCTGCTCTTCCAACTCCAAGACCCAGCTACGCTTGAAATGAAAGACAAGGAAAAGACCTCTGAATAGCACTGGAACAAGCTGTAATCAACTCTACTGTAAGGAGGTCAAAAAGAATGGCAGTAAGGATTGGCTACTGAGGTCATTATCCCTGGAATTCTTTCTGAGCAGCAAAGGCTCTAATCACATGTCAGAACTTAAAGCAGTAAAGTGCCTGCCATCACGTCACAAAAATAGAAAGCAAAAGTAAACAGAGCCATTTGATGCAAGAACAAAGCAATAACAGAAAACAAGTAAGAAAAACACCCTCCAATTCATCTAGTCATCACCACCTTCACAAATTTATTCAGTTTTCAGGTACCCTGAAATTTGGGATTACAACAGATACCATGGATTTATGAACTCAGAGGCAGAGTAAGTAGTTGCTAATAAACAATCCATTCTTACTCTATTTTCTATATGTCCATTTGAGTCCAGGTCTGATTGATAACAAAGCACTGAACTCTGGAAATGTACTAAACTGAAGAACACATTGTATGGTTGCACAACACAACTTCTATCGCTCTAGTATTTCAGATACTGTATTAAATCAGGTCATCCTAAAATTAAATGTTATCATTCTGCTACACTCAGGTATGGGATGCTGTACATCTTTGTAACCTTAAGCTGTTTATTTTAGCCTCATGCAGAACGGGAAAAAATAAAAATCAACAGAAGCCATAAATCTGCCTCTTCCTCACATTCAAGGACTGATCTGTGCACAAACTGTTTTATGATCCAGGTCTTCACCTGCACTTCCAGCAGTACGGCGGCTTTGAAGGTATGTATATTTAAGTAGGAATGTAAAAGCACCTTCTCAACAAACGAAAGACAGCTTCTGTATTGCCAAATACAGCAACCCCACCAGTCAGGTAAGCCAGAGTATTCTAGTTTTGGTTCAGTTTTCCGCCACTTTAGAGCAGGTATACCAACGCTACTTCTGAAGACGCAGATGATTAGCAAGCCCTGTTGCCCTTTTCTGCAACAGCCTTAACAACCACCATTTAAGCAACGTCGTATTAAGTGTTCGGCAGGGATATAAAAGCCCTTTATTTACATGCTGGACGGTAGCCCGGGCTGAAACTGAGCACTACTGTTGTCCCAGCAGATCACCATCCTCCCTTCTCCTCCTCCCTGCCCCCCAGCACAGCCACGCCAGGGGACGGGGCCAGGATGTTTTTGCTGCCAGCCCAGGACGGCGGCGGGAGGTGGGAAGCCCCATCCCCCAGCGGCCCACCGCGCCATTTCGCCAAGGGGACGCCCAAGCCCACAAGCACCAAGACCCGACAGCGGCACCACACCGCGGCCGACCCCCTCCCGCCCCCCTCCCCGGGAGCGACGGCGGGCCTACCCTCGGGGCGGCAAGCCCGGGGCCGCACTCCCCCGCTGGCCCGGAGCCGAGCTGCCCAAAGCTCCGCTCCCCGACGGGGCGCCAGAGCAGCCCCCCCCCCGAGGCCTGCCGGCACTCACGGGTCATCGCGAGTCGCTGGGGCCGCGCAGCACCGCTACCGCCGCCGCCAACCAGCCGCCACGCCCCTCGGCTGCCAGAACCTTCCAGCCTCCCCGCCCGCTGCTGCCGCCCCTAATAAAGCCTCGCTCCCTGACGTCACTGCATCGCCGCGTGGGAGGTGGCCTGCGGGCCCGGCCCAATCAGCGGCCGCGCGGCTGGGGGAGGGGGCGTGGCCGACGCGGAGGCCGGTGAGGGGCCGGGCGGCCCCTGCGCCTGCGCCCGCCCCGTCAGGCGCGCGGAGGGGAGAGGAACCGCTGGGCAGAGTTAAAACGAGGGAAAAACTCCCGAAACAAACCGGAAATAAACAAACCCCCCAAACCTAAAGCGCTTTGCTGCTTTCTTCGGGCCCTACGTGCCCGTTCTGGCTTTGCGCGCTGACGCCGTGCGCGCGCGCTTCCCCCGCCAGAGGGCGCTTTATTTTTTGTAAATATTTTTTTT
>VZSF01006861.1:0-58242 GCA_013398295.1 Chionis minor | reverse complement strand
CGAGCGCCCGGCGGGCCGAGAGGTGAGTCCCGGCGGGGCCGCCGCGGTAGCCCGGGGTGCGGGCAGGGCGGTGGGCCGTGCCGCGCCGCGCCCGGCGGGGGTCTTATCCGCGCCGCTGCCGCCGCCCGGCCGTGGATCCCCCTGAGTGGGAGGGGCGCGGGGAGGTGGGGGTGCCTGTCCCCGCTGCCCTTGGGGAGCTCCCTGGGGATGTAGTGGTGGTGGGCTCTCCCGGGGCGCTCGTTGTCATCGCGGCGTGTCGCCTCCTGCTTGTCCCTGCTGGGTTTGGATTTGCGTCGTCCTGGAAGACCTCAAATTAGGGTGCTGCGCCGCCCCCCGGACAGTCGTGCGTGCGGGCATCGGGCATGGACTTCGGGGTGTTTGGAGCATTTGCAACCTAAGCAAAAAATGCATTTTTTTGCTGCGGTTGCGCTGCAGGTGTTGGAAATAATATATAAGTGAGGACTGCAAAGGAGGGGCCTGGTGTGGTCCGATACTCCATTTTTCTGGCACTGCAGCAGCAGGGAGCTCCAGTTTGCTGTGTACAGCAAAAAATTTTTGCGCTCCATAACTGAAGGACTTTGATTTTACATACTTATATTGCTTCCTGTTTTGTAGTCACTTCTTCATGCATTAGCAAAGGAGAACTTTCTGGCTTTTTCTTTTTTGATTGTTTAATCTTTTAAGTGCTTTTAACTGAAATGGAAATGCACAGTGAGGTTGGTCCTAGGACGACTCCTTCAGGACCTCCCTTTTGTAGGTTGACCCCCGCCTGCTGAGAAGCCCCGCACAGCTACTTGCTTGCTCTCCCCCGGTTGGATGGGCCAAGAATCAGAAGGGCAAAAGTGCAAAAACTCGTGGGTCAAGATAAAGACAGTTTTAATGAGTAAAGCCAAATCCATACACACAAGTAAAGCAAAATCATGAATTGATTCACAACTTCCTGTCAGCTGGCAGGTGTTTATCCATCTCCAGGAAAAGCAGGGCTTCATGCATTAGTGGTTACATGGGAAGACAAACGCCATCACCCCAAATGTCCCTTCCTTCTTCTTCCTCCCGTTTTATGTGCTGAGCATGACGTCGTACGGTATGAGATATCCCTTTGGTCACTTGGGGTCAGCTGTCCTGGCTGTGTCCCTTCCAAACTTCTTGTGCACCCTCAGCCTGCTCGTTGGCAGGGTGGTATGATACAAAGCTTTGGTGCTGTGTAATTACTGCTCAGCAGTAGCTGAAACATGGGTGTGCTAGCTATCAGCACTGTTTCAGTCACAAATCTGAAACGTAACACCATATGAGCTACTGTGAAGACAATTAACGCTATCCCTGCCAAAAGCAGTACAGTCCAGTTCTTCAGGACATTTCCTCAAGTCTGATAATTGCTCTTCAGAACAACCTTCTCACTTCTAACTGCTCGGTTTTGCATCTTGCATGAACACCTCTAGTCTTTCAGTTGAAACTTGTCCTTTGTGACAAAATAGAAGGTGACTAGAAATTCAGGTATCAGACTAGTTGGCATGGCATGTCTTCAGTAAACCCATGCTGCCTTTTATTCAGCTTGTGTCTTACATCTTTTATACTTAAACTTGTTTTGCATTGTGCTATAAGGATGTTCTTCTTTCAGGTTTTATTTGTAAAATCTTTGTGTAACAGAGATCAGGTTACTGTTTTGTGGGCTTTTTTGTTATCCAGTACTTTTTTCTTAAATGATGCGTACTCGCCGTTTTTCAATTATGCGGTACTGTTGCTGATTCAGCAGATTTATTAAAGATTTTCGTGTTGTTAATTTAATCAATGCTTCAGTGTAATCTAATTGTAAGTTTCAAAACGAGATGCCAATGCCATTCTGAAAGGGAGAATACTCTGAAGGATCTATTCAAGTTGCTTGAAAAATAGACCCTTACCATATAAGTAACAGGATCATAAAATACTTTCCTCTGTAAATGTGGAAAATATCCAAGCATACAAATCCACAAAACCACATCTTGCTGTTTTAAAGAAAAAATAGAGTAGTGATAAGAAATTTAAGACTCTGTGATGGAAGTTGTTCATGTTGAATGTAGCGTACAAAGTTCTTCAGTTTGCCAGTGCAGTGAAATGTGTGGGATGTGGCTAGGAAAGAGCTCCTTTGGAGAACTGCAGGTTGGAAATTGAGGGACTTAGAGGAAGAGACATGTGTACCACTGAAGTGCTGTGTTGGGTTCCACAACTCAGCTGGAGGGAGAAGGTAGTATCCAACATAAAACTGCTGGGAGACTCTTGAGGGACTTTTAGTCCTGGGAGCAAGTAGTAAAGGTGCGGGTGAAAGCTGCTGCCTTCTTGCCTCTATTTGGTCAGCCTAAATTCCACTGAATAGCTAGTTCCTAAAGTTTTTGGTTGCTTTTGAAGGTGTATAGCCACCAAATAGGAGAGAGCAGGCCTCAGGATTATTGCAGTGTAGGCAGTGTTAGCTTCTTGGAGACCTGTCTCTCTAGATGATGCATTTTAAAGACTGGCTGCCTGGGTATTCAGAGATTCAGGAAGAGTGGATTTGAGGGAAGTCACACAATTTGATTTCCTGAGTGCAGTAATTGGTGACATACAGCACAATGTCTTTTTGTTTAGTCTGCCAGAAAAGTAAAGGCAAATGTGAGAATATGTTGCATATTTATTCTTTGAATATTCCTTCATTATTCCTTCATAGCTGCTCAAACCTGTATCTGTAATGTCATGTACTTTGTTTTGTTTTCTAAATGCTGAATGGTGTTGTTGATTACCAGGGAAATGAAAATTCTCTGAGCATGAGATGATTTTATTTTTTTAAATGCAGTTTCTGCTAAATTCAACTGAACTATTCACTGGCACTGATTAAAGACTTCTCAAAACACAAGTGGTATAGACAAGATGAACGAAGGGTTACTTTCCACTGTCTCTCGCTATACAAAAAACAGAGGATGTTGAATGGAACTTGCAATTATCTCATTCAAAACACACAGACAGAGTGGTGTAGTAATGCCGCTGAACTCTTTGCTGAGGGATGTTCTGTGTAGTAAAGAAGTATGTGAACTCACAGTGTGGGACAAATTGATTTGGGAAAGTCATTGAGGCTGTTAAATACAAAAGCATCATCTCTAGCATTTTCCTGAGTCACAGATAGTAGCTGGTGAGGATTTGGAAAAGTTTCACTGTATGCTTGTGCTCTTCTTATATTCGTTTAGAGGCACTTGCTTCTGACTGTATTTGAAAATTGCTAAGTGAGCCATGGGTGTGGTTGTCCTTATGTACAGAAACAAGGCATAGTTCCAATGTAAAATTAAAAAACCTCTTCATGACTCAGTTTTAATTCTGCTGCGGTCTTAACCATGAGCAACAGCCACGGAGCCAAACGCTGGAGGAGTCTGCAGATTTGGAAGGTCGTAATCGTTGGCAATTTTGCTTGCCCTTTGAAAATTAGGGATGGAAAAAATACTTAAATAGAAGGCTTTCCAGGGAAGCTAAAAGTTATTGCCTCTAAAAGGCTACTTCTGATGTGGTAAGTTTGAGTAGAATAACAGCAGCCTGTTTAGCTGCTGAGGCTTTTTTGGAACTCACAGTTTACAGATCATTATGTGCAAACGTATAAGAGGAATGTTCAGATTGATTATAATAAAAATCATTAAGCGACTTGTGTATAGCTTTGATAAAATGCTTTTAATACATCACCTATGTTATGTGAGTTATTTTTATAAAGCTTTATCGTATTATGATATTTGTTATTCTCAGATGAAAGTAGAGAGCCTTCCAAAAAGGCAAGGGGGTAGGGAAGGAACATATGAGGTTAGCATTATTGGTCAACTAGCTTGTAGCAGTAAAATCAATTAATAGTAATTAATATTAGAAAATGATATACCAATTCTTATAGCTGTTTAGTTTATGAAGAAGTACCAGCTACAGGTTGGTTTTAGTGTGGCTTCTTGTATACAACTGATTTTTTTCTGTAGTACTATGTTTATACTGGTTGGTGCATAAACATATCTTGAAAGTAAGAGTCACAGATCTGTCACTGTAAAGTATTTCAGAATTCTCTTTTAAATTTTCCAGTGATGACAAGGCTGATAGCTCAAATGATGCTGGCAAAGCTAGTAAACCGGCAGAGATGCCGACACAGAGAAGAAAACGGATCTCCACCATGCCCAATCTTGTCAAACCAAGAACTGGGCCTTCATCTGCTCAGCGGTCTTCCTCAAAACCACAAAGGCGAGCATCACAGGCTTCTGATGGCAGTGCCTCTCTTCAGAAGGATTCCTCTGCATCAGAAAAGAGTAATGTTGAAAGCTCTGTAAAGTCTCCCATGCTGCCTGAAAAGAAAACACCTGTGCCACAAGTGCCACAGTTTTCCCCACTAAAAAAATCGGTGAACAAAGAACAAATTATAGGTGCAGTTGCTCAAAAAACTGATGATAACTTGCAGAAAAATGTACCGTCCCCACTCAAGGAGAGACCGACACAGGAAAGATCAGGAACACAGGAGGAAAAGCTACCTACGAAACCTGCTCCTGTAAAAGAGAAACGAACGTGTTCTGACCATGAGAGGATCCTCAAAGCTCGGAAGTTAAGAGAAATGCTTAAAGAAGAGCTGAAGAAAGAGCGGATGGTAGGTCTGTGTTGAGCAGTGCTGAGCGGTGAACAGCAAAGACATGTGACTCACCCAACACATATTATCGCTTTGCAGTAGTGTTTTCTGATGATCATCAGCCACTTACTGCTGATAGTCTGTGATGTCTCATAACTCTATGGGTTTAGTTTGTTAATAAGCAGTAGTAGCACTGTGTTCCCTCATAATACAGGTTTCATGCAAAATTGTGTACCTCTTCATTTGATTAGACCCACAGGCCTTTTTGACATGAGACCTGCTATTATATTATAGCCAACATTCCAATTTTAAGTTTCACATTTCATAATACAATGGGGAAGTGTGCTATAAGAAGCTTGGGATTTTGCGTTTCTCATGTATTGTCAACTTGATTGTTGACTGCATTCTGTAATTTTGAATAACTTTTCACTTTTACTTGTGCCAAGTATTTAATTCCTCTGAGAGAGTAAGTCACTTAAGGGTCCATGGTGTCCTGTATGACAAAGGGACACTTTTAAGATAAACTTACTTCCGTTATTGGGGGTGGAGGGAGCAAATAACAAAACTCTCCAAATGGGATACTTCATAAACAAAGAAAAATACACATTTCTGAGATATAAAGTACTTTCAGGGTAAATTTGAGGGGTTTATTTCTTTTTTGTATGGAAACAGTTGAAACACAGGCCTCCAGTAATTGAAGGACGTTCTCCGCCAGATCGTTCTAAAATGACCATGAGAGACTTGATATACTATCTGCCAGAAAACAATCCTATGAAGTAAGTATGACACTTTTTCTCTTTCCTTAGGTTAAATTATTTTTCTTTTTCTACCACTTTAATAATTGTGAAAATTAGAATGCTTAAATCTGGAGTATCAGCACAGGTGTAGTATTGTTGCAATGGTAACAAAAACTTCTAGATGTTTTCATGTCTACTCAGTCTTCGTACAGAAAAGAGAATGGCGATTAGTGTACTTGTTGAAATATAAAAACATGACCCTGTTACCAACATTGATTTATCTCTGTACTAAGGCAGAATAAAAGAAAATTTTTACTTTTACTAGCTCCTGTTAATTTTTTTATTATGCACGGCTGCCAAATCTAGTAGCCTACAAGAAGCTAAGCATTTTTCCTTCTTGGGTGCAAAAGACACTGCAACACCCAGGAGATCTGCCCACTGCACCTGGGTGGATGTAGCTGCTACTGTTCCCTTTACTGCTTCTCCAGTAGCATGGCTGAGTGAGCATCCTAGAGGTGCACATACACAGGGAATACTAACACAGCTGGCTAAACAGACTACCACAGACAGAGAGGGCGTTTTTCCTGCAACTACCAAAACCAATCACATAAACATTGTGAGAACATTGTCTGTTCTCGCCTTCTTGTTAATGTTATTTTTTCTTTTACACTAAATAGTCCTTAAGAAGGTATTGAACAAGATGCTGTCATGTTCTTGTACCCTGACAATGGATTACAGCTTGAAATACCTTATTCTTGTCCTTGCTTATACAAAGAAGAAAAAAGCAAAATTCATTAAGCAGTGGTGGTGGTTCAGTTAGACTCAAGTGTAGATGTGGTACGAAGAATTGAAAAACGTTTTGTGCTTCTTTGTCCAATATCCACTAAAAATGGGTTTTATGTAATGAAGCAGAAATATGTCTGTACAAGTATTAATCTCTAGCTTTATATAAAATTCTAGGTCTTCACTGGCAGAAGAAAAGAGAACAGAAAAAAATTCTTCAGTGGGTCAAATGAAAGAGTAAGTCTTGGCGATGGCAGTACTTAAAAAGTTTTCTGATGTTGTCAGAAACCATGTTTGTGTGGTAATACTAACAGTCTAGGTCTCTTACAGCCCTTATTTATAATTAATTTTAATTTGGGAGGGAAGGGGGGTTAAACAGCATTTTGCTTTTAGTATTATAGTTTCGGATTTGTGCATTTTACAATAGAATGAAAAACAGATTCCGGAGTTTATGTATTGACTAACTTGCTGGTAGGTTGCATTAATGGGTGATTCATTAAATTGTTGAATGTCTGGCATACAGAGCAGCAAGTCAAAACACTAACAAAAGTAGTATTTTTCCTTGGCCTCTTACAATTATAGACAAGAAGAGAAAAGTACTCCTGATCATGAAGAGGAAGATGAGGAGGAAGAAGCACAGAATGGGGAGGAGAGTCAGGACGGTCCACTTCTAGTTCCGCGTGTGAAAGTAGCAGAAGATGGTTCAATTATTCTGGATGAAGAAAGGTAACAAATTCTGTGCCTGGCTTGTGGACAATATATTCTACATTGCAGCTTAGTTTGTGAATAGAGAACAATTACTTTGGATGGGGACAAAAGCGAGTATGTTTGTGTTGAGAGTTGAGCTATCCTAACTTAGGGAGCAGTACAAATATGTGACAAAATATGAGCAGCAGTTACCTGCATCTCAGTAGTGGCAAACTTTCTTTGTGATAAATCCTTTTGGAGAAGGAGATGGAGAGGAAGTTGTCATAGTTTACTACACTGTCACTGAATGTGACAAAATATGAGCAGCGGTTACCTGCATCTCAGTAGTGGTAAACTTTCTTTGTGATAAATCCTTTTGGAGAAGGAGATGGAGAGGAAGTTGTCATAGTTTACTACACTGAATGAATACTGAATATTTGTCAAACTTCCAAATGTCTTCTATTTAGTTAACTTCTCTTGTTAAGTTGCATGTGTAAGTTGCATTTGTCTGCAAATGTGAAAGCCTTCTAAAAGGATATGGAGAGGCTCTTGTGGTTTTGCAAAATAATTTTCTTGACTGTTAATTTTTTAAAAAATAATTATGTCTGTACTGTATCTTAAATCTTAGCAAATTTACTTGAACAGGCTGAGTGGGATAATGACTTCTTCTTGCTGCATTCTTCTATTAAAATACATGTTAATGTAATTATTCAACCTGATTACCCAGCACAAACTCTGACTTGCGGCAAGAAAAATCTGAATAGCTGGCTTATAAACGTCTACTGTGTATCTTGTTAGCAGTATTTTCAGATAAGTCTCTGTGTTTTTGCTTTTCCAGTTTAACTGTAGAAGTTCTAAGAACAAAAGGTCCATGTGTTGTAGAAGAAAATGATCCCATCTTTGAGCGTGGCTCTACAACTACATATTCCAGCTTCAGGAAAAGTTTTTACACAAAACCATGGTCAAATAAAGGTGAGTATGGTTTTGGTTTCGAGTTTTGAGTCTGCAGAAAAAATCTTAGTTTTCCATCTATACCTTGTACTCAACGATTTTTATTTCCAGTGGAGTAAATGGGTTTACTTGTGTGTGACATAGTCTCAACCCTCCAAACTCTTCCAACAAGCAGAGCTGTCATGTTTACTGTGAAAATCCTAATTTTTAAAAATTTCATTGCCTTACGATATGCAGGGTACCTGTGAATTTTCTTGTTACGGACACTTAAATGCTGTGGAAATGCTAGTCTGCCTTATCAAAAGCATAATTTTGGATTCTGGTGTCCAAATATTTGCACTTCATATGGAACAGTTATCAGTTCTTAACAGCTTCTTTACTTGGTTCTTCTGGCACGAGCAGGAGTAAGTTCTATAAGCCATCTTTATGTGGAGTGAATTCAATGCATATGCACAGCTGTGTTTTTATGAGTGGGCAGGTTGTTCTCTTTTGTTATGCCTGCTGTGAATTGATTATTATCTCCAGGCTGACAACACCATGCAGGACTTCTTACAATTGGAAATGGTTTTTTAGAACCGTAGAGAGGAAAATTAGCTTCAGCATTCACTGTGCTGCTTTTAGAATCACTTTATTCCTGTCAACAAATAATGATATTGTTACACGTGCTTTTTCCAGATTTCTGTTTGCTGTTGTGTTCATAATAAGAATGGATGTCGTCAATTTGGAGTTGGTTAGCTTTGATTTACTAGCTTTACAGAAGGTATTTCACATTCTGCAGTTTTATAATAATTAGACAGTTTTTTCTGTTAATAGTTCATTCAGTGAATGTTACTAGAGGTACTCAGGTGAAATAACACACATACTCCAGCCCAGCTGAACTTGCAGCCACAGTATATAACTTTAAAGTTATCTATCTCATTGCACTAAGTTTGAAAGGTGTTTTTATTTTAGATAGCAAGAAGGATGGTTAATTAAATACATGTATGTATAATTTCTTTTTTTTCCCCCTCCTTTCACCTCCAGAAACAGACATGTTCTTTTTAGCTATCAGTATGGTGGGAACAGACTTCTCCTTGATAGGACGGCTATTTCCTCATAGAGCCAGAGCAGAAATTAAGGTAAGACTTAAAGCACTCAGTTAAGCAATTAAACATCTGTTTTCACTTTTCTGGATGTTACTTGCTACTGCTATGCTTCCTCTGTTAGTATTGGTACAGTTGATGCTATCTGGCTCTGTAGCAGTGCTTTTTTAGTAACTGTTTTCAAGAGATAGTCAGTATCTGAAACATTAATATGCTGGGTTGAATTCCAAACAATGTATCTGATAAATCTAGCATATCTAGACACACTTTGTCTCAATTTTATTTTCATTGAAGAATGCTGCAAGCGTAGAATCATTGAATAGTTAGAATTGGAAGGGACCTTAAAGATCATCTAGTTCCAGCCCCCCTGACATGGGCAAGGACACCTTCCACTGGACCAGTTTACTCAAAGCTCCATCTAGCCTGTCTTTTAACACTGCCAGGGATGGGGCATGCACAACTTCCCTGGGAAACCTGTGCCAGGGCCTCACCACCCTCAGAGTGAAAAAGTTCTTCCTACTATCTATTTTAAATCTCTGCTCTTCCAGTTTAAAATCATTACCCCTTGTTTTACTGCTACACTTCCTCATCAAGAGTCCCTCCACATCTTTCCTGTAGGCCCTTTTTAGGTACTATAAGGCTGCTATAAGGTCTCCCTGGAGACTTCTCTAATTCAGTCTGAACAATGCCAACTCTCTCGGCCTGTCTTCATAGGAGAGGTGTTCCAGCCCTCTGATCATCTTTGTGGCCCTCCTCTGGACTCACTCCAACAGGTCCATGTCCTTCTTATGTTCGGGGCTCCAGAGTTGGACACAGTACTTGAAGTGTGGTCTCATGAGAGCAGAGTAGAGCGGCAGAGTCACCTCCCTTGACCTGCTGGCCACGCTTCTTTTCATGCAGCCCAGGATGAGGTTAGCTTTCTGGGTTGCAACTGCACATTGCTGGCTCATGTTGAGCTTCTGATCCATCAGCACCCTCAAGTCCTTCTCCTCAGGGCTGCTCTTGATTCATTCTCCATGGAGCCTGTATTTGTGCATGGGATTGCCCCGACCTGCATGCAGGACCTTGCACTTGGCCTTGTTGAACTTCATTGAGGTTTGCATGGGCCCAGCTCTCCAGCCTGTCCTGGTCCCTCTGGATGGCATCCCTTCCCTCCAGCGTGTCGACTGTTCCACACAGCTTGGTATTGTCGGCAAACTTGCTGAGGGTGCACTTAATCCCAATATCCATGTCACCAACAAAGATGTTAAACAGTACCAGTCTCAGTACTGACCCCTGAGGAATGCCACTTGTCATTGGTCACCACTTGAACATCAAGCCATTGACCACAACTCTTTGAGTGCAACTGTCCAGCCAATTCTTTATCCACCAAGTGGTCTATTGGTCAAGTCCATGTCTCTCAAATTAGAGAAAAGGCTGTCATGTGGGACGGCATCAAATACTTTGCACAGTTCCAGGTAGATGATGTCAGCTGCTCTTCTCTTATCCACCAATGCTGTAACCCCTTCCTAGAAGGCCACCAAATCTGTTGAACACGGTTTGCCTATAGTGAAGCCACGGTGGCTGTCACCAATCACTTCCTTAACATCCATAAGTGGATGTTTGGTGGGAGATGTTGCTTTTTCCATGGTATCCAGCTGTGAAAATGTTCGATGTTTCAAACTGTGCTTAGATTGGAAGTAAGGACAAAGATGTTGAAAATAATAAATTATGACTAGCAATATGTTTTGGTGACAGATTTTGTATTTAAAAATTAATTATAAAGTTGTGTTCTGTGGGTCTACTTGGAATTTTTAACAACTCTAATTGATATCCATTCAAGAAGGTTTGTCTTGATCTGCCATTTTGTGCAATAAGTTGTTTCATTTTTGCTTACTGAAAAAAGCAAACGTACCTTTGCTTTTAGAACAAGTTCAAACGTGAGGAAAAAGCTAATGGATGGAGGATAGACAAAGCTTTCAGTAAGTAAAGTAAATATACCCCACCCTACAATGAGTCATTAAATGGTCGTTACCTTTTTTCATGTTAATTTTTGTGCTTTGCCTTTCTTGAATTAATTATAAAGAAAAGTTTCATAGGGGAGTTCAGAAGCTGGGGAATCTTTGTGTTTTATAACAAGCACGGTTCACAGTAAAGGGTTTTAGGTTTAATCTCTGGCCTTTCTATATGTCTGATAAATGAGATCAATATAACCTTTCCTATACGTATATTCAGTTGAAGATTATTCTGATTCGTGGGAATTTGTTGCACAATTGCTTACTGTAAACTGCTTTGAGAACCCTTAAAGGCTTTGTGTTATTTGAATGAGCTCTGTAAGGCAGTAGTACATTAATTGATACTATGGTACAATTTGTGTATTTGTCACTTACTAATTTTTCTGAACTACTAGGTACTGTAACCTTTTTACTATCTGTTTTTTAGAACCAAGCTACCATAATCCATATATATGTCAACTCTAGGTTCCTGCTCAAGTGATACAGAATGTGCTTGCAAAAACAATTATCTGTTTAAATTTATATAATCTTTGCTTTTTAATCGCATAACATGTACCACTGTACAAAGCAGAAACTTGGAAAAATTATCAACTTTGACATGTTTTCTATTTTTTTGCTTTAATCTGATAGAAGAAAAGCGTCCCTTTGATTTTGAATTCTTTGCCCGGCTGCTTGAGAAGGTCTTAGCAGATGAGGAAAAGAGGAAGCAAAAGACTGTTAAAAGCCAGAAGCCAAAGGAAAAGAAGCCATCAAGGCCTCGGAAGAAGCCAAAAGGTAGTTCAAAAGAATGCTTCAGATATTACAGAGCAGTGGTCAGCAATGTGTTGCTGGCAGAGGAAAATCATGTAGGGAATCTTTTCCTTCCCTGTTCCAGACAGGGCAAGAGGATCTTGCCTTGATAGCATAATTTTTTCAAGTGTGGTTTGCTGATGTGTGGGATGGTAATAATTGCTAGCAACCAGTTTCCTGAGATGCATTTTCTCTGAGCAGGAATACGAGGCCACACTGAATTTAGCTATCTTCCGCAGTCTGAAGCACTGGTATTCTATCTTAACAGCTGATAAGTATCTCTATGAGTTGCTAACAAATTCGCTTTTAGACTCCTTGGGCCAAACCCATATTTTTGGCAAGCTCTTTTGTGACTTTTAATTTAAATTGTTCTTACATTTTTAACCCTTTTAAGGGTTCTGTTTCTCCTTGAATTACAGTTAGACTCCCTGAATTTGAAGGGTGTGATTGTTTGCAGGGAGTCTTGCAAAAGCTGTCGCCTTCTTCTGGTCTGTTCAAAATAAAGAATAAAGATTATGTTTAATTACTGTTGATCACCATATAGTGTCTTATAACCTCAGTACCTGTGAAAGGGCCTTTCACAGGTGTGCTAAAATTAAGAACAGTGATACTGACACTATTTCATAAATTCCCTGCTAATTCTGTTGGGTTGTTCACCATTTTCTTCTAAGTGGTATTGTGGAACAAACCAGTGAACAACCTTTTTAAAGGGGATGCTAGCTAGGAAGCAGCATCGTTGTTTAATTCTTAAAATAGACATAGTTACTGCTTTTCTATGACCTCGATTTCAGATTTGATTAAATTATTAAATTTAATCATTTTAATGATAAAATAATTCAGAGTTGATTAAAATGTCCCGCCTGTTAGGATTTACAGCTACTTATAAAAATTCTGTTCATAGACTAATGGTAGATTAAAAATACTTCATCTCTAAAGAAACATGAGTATGCTTTTCTGCTGCTCTTGCATTTTGGATTTCTTAATTATAGGGGAACAAGTTTGTATAAAGATAATACGGAAGACAGGGAAATGTTGATGGTGGTTGGTATTCTGCATAAATGCAAGATTAAGACAAAATGTCCTGAAAAGGGGAGGGAGGAGAATTTCAGAAACTTGTTAAACCCAGAAAAGAACTTGTGAATTATTAGCTAGATAATAATTCAGCTTTCTTATGTAAATAAGAATGATTAACTACAATACATCTATTGATCAAAATTACTTCTCTGTGGCATACTTTTTGCAACCATCATCACCTTTTTCTGCAGAGATACAATCATTCTTTTCAGGAATAGCAATGCCTGTTTTTCCTGGATCCAAAAGTGATTGTGTAACCTGCTAAAAAGTATAGGAACAATAAAATTTACTAAATTGCATCCTATACTAAATTGCATCTGATATTGATTTTACCCTGGTGAAGTGTTGTACCATGTACAGAAAGTGTTTTGCATTTAGTGTTGAAGTTGATTTGTGCTGAAGTTCTGTTAAGTCAGTGACTGTCTTCTCATGGACCTGCTCGTATGTCTGGCGGTATATTGGTGTGATGTATGAATTCACAGGCCGTTGCTAGTAGAAATATCTTTGCGACATATGGCTCCTAATACTCCATCACTGTATTAACCAGGAACTGTATTGTCTCAATAGCAAAAGCTGCCAGCACAGAAGCTGCTAATGATCAAGACGATCTCCAGGAAGCAAGAATTTCTGATGCAGAAACAGAAGCAGATAATGTGACAGCAGAGAAAGAAAATGAGGAATCTTTGAGCATTTCTGAACAGGCAGAAGAACACGTTGCATTAGAGCCAGCAGTAGCAAAAAAGAAGAGGAAGAGGAGGAGGAAAGATGATCTTGAACAGGAAGTAGAGAATCTTTCAGAAGAAATGGCTGTCCCTTCAGAAATTGCTGAAGAAGAGAAATCCGCTAAGAAAAGTAAGACGCAAAAATGCTCACTGTTGAATGTTCAAATACAAATTTTATATAAGACTTTGCAAACTTAAGAATGAGAATTTGGCTTTTGATTTATATCACTGATCTGCCTCGGGAGATTATGGAACAAGCCTTTCAAAATCAGCTTTCATAGTAAATCTAAACATTTTATTTTTGCAGAAAACAGTTTTCTTAAATCTTAACACTTATGCATTTTCTACTGGTGTTTTTTTTTTTTTTTTTTAATTTTTAAATTGACTCCTGCTTCAGTGTGGCTAGGATGTGAGAATTGGAATTCCAAGTTGTTGCCCACGGTGTCCAAATTGATGTAATTCTTATTCATTAGCAGGAAAAAAAATGGTATATGATGGTGATACTACCTGTAGAGAAGAATTGGACAGTGTTATTGAAGGAAAACAAGATGAGACTGCTGTTACAGAGGAAGAGAGATCAGCATCCTGTTTACCAGTGGATGATGTAACAGAGGGAGAAAGTGATGTCAATTTATGCAGGTAATGTTTACAATAGAAAGCTTAGGCAAAATAAAAAATTATTTAAAGTTTTAACATTTGTTTTATTTATTCATGCTTACCATCATGTTACCTGACACAGAATGGACCGGGTTTTGGTTTCTGAGGACTGTCCTGTGTTTTAATAAGCTGTTTTTAATTTACAGTGTCAATATGTTCTCTGCCCTAATGGCTGCCTTGCAGATTTAACTTATTAAGTTAATACAAAATCCAATACTAAATATTGGATTACTAAATCCAATCTCAATACCAATATCCAATCCAAAACAGCTTTCACTATCTTTTTTTAGGGTGTTAATGAAGGCTATTGTCTTACCCTAATTTCTAATATTTCTCTCAAAGCACTGCTGGGCGATGTTGCTAAGTAGTGTGGCTATACACTTGGAATTCATGTTTGTTTCTAATAAGATGGTTCTTGTGGGAAAAGAAAGTTGTGTGGGCTTTATATGTGCAGAACTTGGATGGGAGGCAAGCTTTTTGTTTCAGGTTTGGGCATTCTTTTACTACAGAGAAAGTGAATGGTTGTTTTATTAAACTTGTTATATAAGACAGTAGTAAATCTAAAAAGTCATTATGAAGCTGTGGATGCTGCTGAAGAATTTTGCATCTTACTTGTATTTAGCTGTATTGTAATTGTTTGTTATTTTGTACAGATTCCCAGAGCTTTTGCACGCTTTAGTACCTCTTTGGAAGCACATGAAGGAGCAATATTTGTCTTTGAACTCAACAGAGATTGTTAGAGAAGACTGGGGGGGGGAGGGGGAAAGCTTCTGCATACAGTGTTTATATTAGTAAAATCTATTTAAAAACCTATCTAGTCTAGAATGTTCAGATGGGATTTTAATATCTTCTTGTAATAGCATTGTGAAAGTACAAAAGTTGTTTTAAAGCTCATCTCCTGCAAATATCACTAAAACTTGTCAGACCTTCTGAAATACATGTAGTTATTTAATGTCAAAATTGCGTAATTTTTCTGTGTAAATTGATCTGTCTGTAAACAACAATAGCTTTTTTATTAAAATACACTAACAGAATGTTTTTGTGTGCTTTTACTGATTTCAGCTTTGAGGATAGCAATGATGCTATACTAGAAATGGGATCTGCTAAACTGAGAACCATAGATAATAGAGATGATGCATCACAGGAAAGCCAGATTTCAGAGTTACTGGTTTCCAAGATTAGAAACAAAGACAGACAATCTGAAGAAACTAGAGAAACAAAGGTATTTTTATTTTTTATGTAATTCTTACTTCTTAACATTCTCTTTTTACCATTACAAGTGTTTTTGTAAATCAAAACCATTTTTTTTGTTGGTTTTGTGATGTTTTTACTACTAGGTGGAAAAAAGGCCACAAGCCTGAGAACATCACCAAAAGTTAAATACTATCAATTTGGCTGTCTTTAATAGGTTGTCTGTTATACTAACTTTATTCAGAGAGTATACTGTGCATGCTTGGCATACCTTACAAGACAATTTAAACAGCTGAACAGTTCAATTATTCAAAAGTGAAGCAGTACAGTATCAACAGTGAAATCTTGTAGCAAGATTTTGCTGGCATGTGCTTACCAGTGCAATGTTAAAAACTGATTTGAGCAGGTTGTTTGTGCTGCCTCAGAATGGAAACCTGTGTAAACTTTTGTCCACTGGTACATGCTGCTGTAAGGTGTTTCAGGAAAGATGCAAGTATCTGGGCCGAGATTGAATGATCTTTCTTCGGGTATGTTCTAATCAGGTCAGGCAGTTTAGAAACTTCATGTGATTGTGTCTGGCTTCTTTTGAAGCCCTTGATGCAACTCTTACTCATGAGTTTGTCTAGCTACTTTTTTGCATCTATGTGCACCTTTGTCATAAATTGCATACTACAGCTGAGAGTTCATTCCTTTAATTATTCACTTAATTAAAAAAGTGTATTCTTTGGATTGTTTTAAGCCTGATGCCTCGTTGTTTAATATGCATTGTACTTCCATTTTTCTGTTCCTGTTCATCTTCTTCAAGCTATTCTTGTTTATAATACCACTTTTTCCACTCTCCATCAGTATTGTTTGCAAGCTGAAGAGTTCTAATCGTATATTTCTCCTCATATAGAGAAAGTTTATTCCTCTGATCACCCTTCTGTCCTTGCATCATTGTCATTTTTGGAACTTAACATCTGCTGTTTAAAGACTTGTGCTGGGGTGGAATGAATTACTTTCTAAGACAAAGAATGATCTTACGGCTAGCACTTGTGGAGAGATATTAAGAAATTCTAAGTGTTAGTATTTCCCTCTTGTAACAGGCAAATTATTTGTCCGTTGGCCTTTGTTTTAAATTCTTTTACCTAAAATAATGTCTCAGTCTTAATGGAAAATCAGCTACTTATGATCTTCACAAATACTAAATGCCTGTAGTTGGAAATGTTATAACAATACAATCTCCTGATATTAGTTGGAATAATATTTATAAAAATCAATGAACTGAACAGGACAATGTGCTATGTACACCAGCCTATTATAGTGGTGTCAGTAGCCTGAGTAGCTAAGCTATCTGGATGACAAGGCATAGTAACCTCTGAAACCGGTAATTTCAAGGGACGTTTTATGTCAGTTCTAATTCTCCTGGCCTGCTGTGGTCAATTTACTTTAAAAGTGTATAAACATAATCGCTGACCTAAAACTAGATCACTCAGCCAACCAGTGGTGTGAAACATGCTTTTATTAATATTATTGAAGAGGTGAATAAAGTAGAGAAATAATGGTTTTATGCAGTAGGCTTTTACTATAATTCACTAAATAAGTTCCATAAATTTTTTACTGTAATTGTGATTAGTTTGCTGTGCTGTCAAATTAGAAGAATATCATATTTATTTCATTTCTACAACATTTTTTTTCTTTACTCAGAACAAAGACATACATGACTTACATGGACCAGATGAAAAGCAGAGTGCCTCAGAAGGTGATTCTCAGTCTGAAAGCATGTAAGTAGAATTATTTTACCTGGCAGTCGTACTTGAGCTAGACCTGCATTTACTTAGTTTGGGTATATTTCTGCTTGACCATACTAGGTTGAAGTAGATGGTAGATCATGGTAACTTTTTTCCATATTGAGTTAATTTTTTTTGATGGAGATTTTGATTACTGAGGAGCAATGCTTTGACTAAGATTTAAAATGTTACATAGGAACAAGGAGGAAGATTTAGCTAAGCTTAGAAAAAGGTTAGTCTCTCTACAGTCAGCAAGAATGAGACATTTCTCCAAAGAGGTTTTGTCGTTTTGTGGGTGAACCTTGGTTGTGAAAGTTGATGATTTTTATGTTTGTTTGGGTTTTTTTATAAAAGAGCCTCACTGAATTCTTTGAAATTCGCATTTGTCCATCAGAGCCTATTAGCTGCACACATCATGTGTATGTGTATGTATCATACCTTCCTAACTGGAAACTGTTGCTCTTTGGAACTCAGCGCAAGAGTCTAAGCTGAGATGCACCTTTCTAGAAGATACTCCAAGCTGCCTTTGTCTAACTTGCACTCCTTTTTGAAGCTAATCTTTGTGACTATTTCTTACACTTATTGCTGTAACCGAGCAGTGGCATTTAAAGAAGTCTGTGCCTAAAGTTTCCGTTTTTGAGTGATCAGCAAATTTCTATTCCATAATATAATTTTTTTAAGGTGATTTAGGGATGGGCTACTAGTTAATACTAAATTGTTTTTCATGCTTCTGTCTTTCCCTGTATTGAAGGGCCCACTCACTCTTATGGTAAAGACCGTCCAAGCCTTACTTGTCCTGTGCTAGGAAAAATATCAGAAAAGGTAGTAGTTCCCAATCTGAAGATTACTGATAAGCTGTAGGGCTCCATCAAACAGTGTGTGAATCCCAGGACACACTATTGCAGTGGTTAAGGACACAGAGATTGATGTATGTACCCCATTACTGCAGTAACGTATGGATGTTGGCTGTAGGACAAGGTGTTTGAAAACAGCAGTTCATAGTTCTGTGAGTGGGATAGCCTTGAAGAGACATAGAGGGACAGGAGAGGCAGATGCAAAATTTTGTATATGAAATAAATCTGCTGTACTTTGGAGCAGATTTCTGTTGTTTCTATTGAAATCAGTAAGCCTGTTCACACTGACATCAGTTGTGAATCCCTAGAAGAGGTATCCCTATTTATTTAACAGCAAGAAACACTTCCCTCAGATATTTTTAAGTAGATTCCGTTGAAAGCCAGCAAAGTTGTTAAGGTTGATTTGACATTCTTTGCATTAAGTAGTGTAATATCGTCCAATATCAGAAAGATGCAATATGATTTTTTTTTTAGTTTATTGTCTTGCTGTATTACCCATGCGGTGTGTGGTGCTCTTGAAATACACCTTGGATTCTAAGATTTTAAGTTCCCTTTTGGTAATAATGTACATGTACAACTTCTTTTTATATCTTAAGGAAAACTGAAAAGCTAGCAGAAAGGGGGCGCTTTCAAAGACCTAAACCCAATTTAGTGAGATCATCTGGAAGGAAAAAACCAGCAACTGAAGAGAAAAAGGAGGCAGAGACTTCTCCAAACCTCGTGAATACAGATGAAGAGGTCAGAAGTAGTAACAGTAGTAACGTTGCTTTATATGCTATGCTTTTCATGCTGTATCCATTTTGTCCAATGCTGATACTGTGGACCAGCAGCAGTCTAATAAGTAGTATTCTGAAAACTGTCTCTGAGGTATCTGTACACTTGCACAAGAGTAATATTCATTGCCTTAATTCCAGTGTCCTGAGGAAGACCGTAGAAGAAATAGAAACGAAGCCATGGAAGTAGAAAACATGGATTTGGATACTAAATCTGAGTAAGCATTGAGATCACTTTTCCAATCTCCTGGAATCAACTGACTATAATTGTTAATTTATCCTATATAGTGCTGCTATAAAAAGACAACAGCAATTGTGACATTTTAACATAAATCTTAAATTTGACTTTGGCATTTTCTTGGATGATATCAAGTGGTACTATGTTAACAAGTATGTACTTCATTTCTGGGAAGTTGAGGAAAGCATTACTTTATCAAGTACCAGCTATGCTTGGAATTTGGGAGGTGAAAGGAAGGGAAGTGCAAACTATGGCTTTGCCATCTTCCCACCCTCAATTGCCAGCTAATGGCTCTGCTTCTGACACTTGCAGAAGCAGGTATGGTATGCAGTCTACTTAGGTTCCTCCCCTGTGTGATAACTTCGCGTCTTTTTAATAGGTAGATAAATTGAGTTTCCGCACTCTGTAAGGCTAAGCAAAGTTTGGTTCTCATGTGGAGAAATTTGCAGAAGTTTGTGCAAATCCTTCCAAAGACAACCCAATTCCAGTAAAGAAAGCTGTTCAAGTCATTGAATGTTACATAGGCTTCAATATTATGCAGTAAATGTCACTGTCGTGCATACTTTGTGCAGAGAACATGAGAAAACTGCAGTTGCAAAGACCACAGTTAGAGGATGTCGACAGAGATTTAAGCCTAATGTTACAAGAGCATCTGGAAGGAAAGAAGAGCCTGGAAAAGATGCAGGAAATGATAAAATGTCCCATCCACAGCCTACAAGAGAAGTGGAAAAGGTATTTAATAGAGTAAGGTAACTCGAGATAATGTGGTAGCTAAAAAGCAGCTGGATGCAACAGCAATGTTATCTTTTTCTTTTCTTCCTTTTTTTTTCCTTTTCTTTTTTTCCCCTGAGTATGACCAGGCGGCAGCTGCATGCTTAACCTGCAGTGACATTGTGATACTGCTTAGAGGTCTCAGCTAAGCTGGGAGCTTGTCACAAACAGTAGATGCCAATAATCTGCCATGTCTTTCATGCAGCGAATACAGCTTTAGTTGTTTGATCTAGATTTTACTGCACCTTTCGGACTATATGACGTGTACACTGTAATTGCCTGTGCCTGTCATAAGCAATCCATTTTATATCCTGTTACGGACAGTTACCTGGTCTGTTAGGTAATGCTGTACTTTATAAATGTAGGAGACTTTGTGTCTTAATGTTCTATTTCTGTTCAGAATACTGATCAAAGTAACAGGTCCGATGCTACCAGTGAAGAAGCTGCAGAGAAAGATGATAAAGTCCTGGAGACAGTGTCTCAGTAAGTATGTGAAAAATAAGAAGACATGCTGCTCTCCAGCAATTTGCCATCCCTCTCCCTTCTGGTAGAATTACATAGCGTGGTAAAGACAGAAGTTTCCGAAGGAAGTTCTGCAGTGAGACAGAAGTTGAGGGAAGAATAGGAATATTTTCTTAATGCATGAAGCAAATAGATTAAACATTTTTTGTTTTCAAAGCAGTACTTTTAAATGAGATGTCAGTCATGGTAAATGCAAAGAACCCTGAAAAGCTAGTCCCTTGAAAACTAAAACAAGCCTTTTCCACTGGCTTTAATACTGAAATGCATCAGTTCCAGTGGTTAAGTATTTAAACAATAGGAATAAGTATTTGTTCTTGTGTGAGCCAACACAGGCAGGATTCAGGAACAACCACAAAACTATGGGTGAAATGCAAAGAGTAAATTTAACCTTGATACCTCATGAACCGGGGGATCTCCAAAGCGGCAGACAGGCAGAGACATGCAAGTGGAGTTCTGTCCTTGCTAGGGAGTGTTTTAGAGAGAGATAGTCCTTGTTAGTGAGAGAGAGTTTGAACCTGCTGTTTCACCTGTACATCAGGGATTCAGGCAGGCATAGTTTTCCACTGTGCTTTGATCTTTTCCAAGAGCAGGGCAGGGATCTAAAGCATGTGCAATGAGGTGCCTCAGAGTCCATCACAGGCCAGTGTTAGATCTTAGTGCAGATGTTGTACTTGTCAAGCACACAAGCTAAACAATGATTGAAGTGATTTATGTGTTTTTTGACACCTTCAGTCCTCCTTGCCAATCTTGCGTTACTTTCCCACAGTTCTTAAAGTGTAGTGAAGTTTTAGATGCCTGGTATTAGGAGAAAAAAATCGAACATGTGGGCAATTAATGCATGCGTTAATTAAGAAGTGTTTCTTGTAATTCTTCTCAGTGGGGAAATGTCAACTGGAGTGTAAAAAGAAAAATATGTTTACCAAGAGAGGTTGGGGGAGGGGGAACAAAAACCAAACAAAAAAGCCACCCCCCCCACTTCCCCCCCAAAAAAAACCCCAAAACCCCAAATCAAAGCAACAACAGCAACAAAAAAAACCCAAAACTTTTGTTTTTAAAGGGGGACAGTTGAAGGAAACAGAGGGAGGTAAACTGGGTTTGATAATCTGGCAGAAAAATATTTTAGAAGTTATTTCCTTCATTAGCATGTTATGTAACTTACTGCTCAGGGTAAAAAGGCATAGAAGCATCAGATAGTTGTAATGTGCATCTGATATTTTTACGTTTGTAAGATTGTGAAGTTATTTATGTCTTTTCTGAATGTTTGTGATTTTTAACTCTTCATTAAATTAGGTCTGTCTGCCTCTAGGCCAGATAGGAATACAAGAAGAGCCAGAAGGGGTCAGGAAAAGGTCTGGCTAGTGTGGTATTCTCCTTCAGTGGGGAAAAAAAAAAGAACAGGGCAAACATAAGTTTAAACTTGTCAGGTACTTTATCAGATAAACTTCTAAATTTATTGTTTCATGTACTTAGCAATGCATAGCTCCATTTTAGATAAGTTTATGTTAGCAATTGTTTTAAAAAAAAAAAAAAAACAGAAGAAAAGAAATTACTTCTCCGAGACTCCTTTCACTTTCAGATGGTGTGTACTTACGCATCTTACGTACTTTTCCAGATCTAATGAAACAGCTGGTTTACAAGAGGACAGCAAACAGAGTGTGCTGAAACCAACACCTCTAAAAAGAGGCAGAGTGCAGAGACCTAAACCAAATCTAGGAAGAAGCGTTGCAAGGCAAAAAGACCTGACAGATGAAAAAGATCCTGAAGAGGAGAAAACTGATGGTGGAGAGGTAGAAAAAGGTCTGACACGTGATGAAAACAATGATCCATGCTTCAAAAATGTAAGTTTATTGAGCATTTGCTTAGGCACACTGTTTTGCTGGGTCCTGAGTAGAGACCTTTAGTAACAAAGTTCTAGGTACATACCACATAATTTGTAAGCATTGCCTTTGAATGCTTTGTTTGTTCTTTCAGAATAAACTGTGTTGTCAGAAAATTTCCTCGTGCTTGCACTTGGGTTCTGTTTTCCATGGGTAGGTGGATTATATCTCTCTTTGTTGTGATCACTTATTTGTGATACCAGATCTGAAGAGAGAAGAGCAAAGAAAAAAGGTCAACTTTTACTTCTAAAGTATCTACTGATAGTAGTTGAATGCACAGGAAGCAGGAGAGATCTTTTTAAGTGTTTTTCTAAGAGTTGCTAAAATAAAACTTTTTTCCCTGCTTTTCTTAAAGAGAGGTTGAGCAAATCTTTCATCTTAATAGAGTGAAACTTTTATTCCTTTTAGGATGTGATGGTTCAAGAAGACACTCAGCCATGCAGTGTGATGTTAGAAGGGGATGTTTCTACAGAGTCTGAGATGAACTCAATACATAGAAGGCAGTGTTCCCAAGAAAAGTCCTCAGAAGCAGAAAGCTATGAAAGTGAAAAAGGATGGTCAGATGTTTTGAAACAGGTTTCAGATTTCAATACAGGGTAAGATTATTTTTCAAATGGAATGAGGAGATGGTTTAAAACCATCAATATCTCTAGATATCTACAGTTCTACATCCCAACTCTAGCGTTAAAACCGAGTTTTATATCTGTAGTGAGATATTTAATCAAGACAATACTAGTCTTAAACAAAATCCCAAGAGCTCAAAAGCACGGAATTTATATGCTGTTGAATGTTAATTTTATGTTTAGACTGTAAGCACAGTTTTCAAATAAATGTTCTTCTGATGCTCAGTTCCTGTGGTTATCTTCTCCATGTTGGTTCTAACAGTGCATCCTGATGTGCTTACATAAATCCTTGAGTATAGGGTTTGGTTTCCTATTAAAGTGTCCTCTAAAAAACCCCAAACAACTGTTGTAAATCTACTGAGTAGTTTTAAACATGATTAAACAAAAAAGGCATTTGTAAAATGTTTATATTCCTCTCAAAGTGTGACTGGAAATTGCAGTTGTTCTCAAATTACCTCTTTTTTAAACTTTTTTTTGCTGTTTATAAGTACACCAGACTTTTGGTGACGTTTGATGTGCTTTTATTGGACCTTTTTTCACAATATGAGTAACTTTGTGATTGCTCTAAGAAAGCTAAGGATTTTTATACTTGGCTACTGTGTTGAACAGAGCGGCGTACGAGTCTGTCATGCATGGCGTGGAGAGCCACTGTTGTCCCATGCCTTTGATTGTTCTTTTGTTTGTGTTTGTAGGGAGACCAGTTCCCAGAAGGAAGGGGAAAAAACTGTTGTATCATCAGCTCGGCTGCTGAGGAGTCGATTCCAGAGACCAAAGCCAAATTTAAGAATAACATCTACTAGAAAGGAAGTGCTGGATGTAAATAATAAAGATGTGTCACAGAAAGATACCAACAAGGAAGAAAGCTTGACACAGCCTGGCAGTCAATGTAGCATCCTTCCTGATGCAGATGTAAGGCACTTTTTTTTTTTTCTTTCTTTAGTGATATTTCAGCTTTGGGGTTTGTGAAATGAAATACTGATTATTTAAAAAATACAAATTTAATCTTTTTTGAAACAATTTTTTCAAAAGCTAAGGTTTTCTACGTGAAGATTCCAATACTTTCCACTTGGTTGTATGTGAGGAGGAAAAGATTACATGTATTCTGTATCTCCTGTTATGTGTCGAGATATCTTTCTGACCTGAGGTGGCCTTGTAGATTGACAGCGAAGAAAGAAAAGTATTAAAAGAAGATGGCAAAGAAGAAATCTAGATTTCAAACTATTTAGTTTAAAAGAAGCACAAGATGCATTTGTCCTGAAAAGACTAGGAAGTTATTAGCAAGCAGTCACAGAGATGTTTTTGCAGGAAACACTTCAGAGAGTGATTAGTACCAAACTTTGTGGACATCATGTCTCCTTTCGGTTTAGCATCATTACTTTTTCTGGTTCTTGTGTTTACGTTTTTTCAGAAAGCAGGAAAATATGAAGCCCTGCAACCATTGCAATCCTTAGGAAAGGAGAAGTCATATGACTCTCAAGAGGTTTCTGAAAGGCCAAGTTGTAAATCCCCAAAGACATTCTCAAGATCAGAGGATGGTGAATTCAAGTTTTGTGTACCTGAAATGAACCAAGATGATACCTCAACTACTAATGCAGGGTAAGGGCTTAGCTGCTTTTGTTTCTTGACTGTAACGATGAAAGCATTTTAAAAGAAAATCACTCTATCAGTGGATTGCTAACTGGCAAAGAAAATGTAGCAAAACTGAGTGAAATGTCAGTTTTCATAGTTTTGACACTAGTGATACTAAAATTCCAATTACTTCTATGCCAAGTATTAAATTAGTAAGCATTCATTTTACAACTGCTTCATCATCTGAAATGCTAGATTCATTTCATGTAAGCAGAGGAATACTAGTTTGCTTCTCAGGGAAACCATATGAAAATTGCTTTGGCTTTATAGTACTAAGCAGACAGTAAGTTAATGCCTCCGGCAAGTTAGTTAATTCTGTTGTGGAAGTAGTTAGGAGACCACTGCTTTGAAATTTTTGCTGAAACAAGATTTTGTGTTTGTAACTTAAACTCAGCAGAACTTCGTGTTTACATGGTGTCTTTTAAAAATTCTGCTGGTTTTCATACGTAAATATAATGAAGCTATGTTCATTAATGACATACTTTTCTATTAAGTTTTGGATTTATTTTTTTCCTGCCTGACCTAGCATTGAGAGAAAAAGTACCACTGAAGAGGAAAGTACACAAACACCTCTTCAACCCATCCAGTTAGTGCGAAGCAGATTCCAGAGGTACAAGCCGAACTTGGGAAGAGCTGTTGGAAAGAAGGAATTGCAGATATCAGAAAATGAGAGGGAGAAAAAGCCTGAAGCAGAGCAGTTGGTATTGCAAAAAGATGAGTCTGCCAATGCTGTCACCGTAAGTCTAATAAGAATAAGCACTTTGCCTTTGAAAGTATGATTCCAAGTTGCAAGTTCTATTTTATGAAGTTAAATTAGAACATTTAAGTTGCATTCCCTGAAGCTGAGACACCGTACTAGATGAAAAAAATTCCCAAACTCTGGTATGTTGAGGCATTGTGGGTATGAAATCAGTGAAGTCTACAGTTCTTGTTATTAATGTCTTCTGGAAAATGAAGATCTGATTTTGATTGGATTGCAATTGCGACGGAAGGGAACTGGATTCAGGAACACACGGGTTGGGATCAAAGGCAGACAAACCGACGAAGTCCTCGGACGCCAGCCATTGAAGAAGGAAAGCAAGAGCCTGAGCAAGCTGGAGAAGAAGGCGGAAGCCCCGCTGACCCTTTGATCCCTCAGCTTTTATGCTGGGCATGAGGCAGATGGGATGGAATACGCTGTTTGGTCAGTTTTGGGTCACCTGTCCTGTCCGCTCCTCCCCACAGATGGGAACCCTCTACGCTTCTCCGCTTCCAACCCTCCAACGGGCAAATAACAAAGCTGGTTGGCCTCGGTTGTTATAGCAATAAGTATAAGCAAGGGCCTCTCTGCATCCTGTGCCTCGGCATCAGCTATAAACATGGGTCTTATCGCTCTGAGAAAGAGCAGTTTTCTGCACAATATGCTGTTAATTTCAGCAGTGAAAAGAGGCCTAGTTAGAAAGCAGAGTTACTGAACAAAATTGGTCCTGTTTTGCCTCAAACCAGGACAGCGATGTTACAGCGGGGGTCTGCTACAGGCCACGTGACAAGCAAGACCAAGTAGATGAGGCCCTCTGTAGGAGCACTCTAATGTTCACAAGCTCTGATCCTCATGGGGGACTTCAGCCACTCTGATATCTGTTGAAATGACAATGCATCAAGCCATAAGCAATGCAGGAAGTTCCTGGAATGTGTTGACAATAACTTCCTTCTCCAAGTGATAGAGGAGCCAATGAGGAGGGGTGCCATGCTGGACCTTGTTCTCACCAAGGAGGAGGAGTTTGTGGACAGCGTATGCTCAAGGGCAGCATTGGCTGCAGTGATCATGAGATGGTGGAGTTTGAGATCCTTAGGGCAGTGAAGAGGGTGCACAGTANCAGCGATGTTACAGCGGGGGTCTGCTACAGGCCACGTGACAAGCAAGACCAAGTAGATGAGGCCCTCTGTAGGAGCACTCTAATGTTCACAAGCTCTGATCCTCATGGGGGACTTCAGCCACTCTGATATCTGTTGAAATGACAATGCATCAAGCCATAAGCAATGCAGGAAGTTCCTGGAATGTGTTGACAATAACTTCCTTCTCCAAGTGATAGAGGAGCCAATGAGGAGGGGTGCCATGCTGGACCTTGTTCTCACCAAGGAGGAGGAGTTTGTGGACAGCGTATGCTCAAGGGCAGCATTGGCTGCAGTGATCATGAGATGGTGGAGTTTGAGATCCTTAGGGCAGTGAAGAGGGTGCACAGTAAGCTTGCTATCTTGGACTTCAGGAGAGCAGACTTTAGCCTTTTCAAGGTTTTGCTTAATGGAATACAGTGGGATAAAGTCCTGGAAGGAAGAGGGGCCCAAGAAAGCTGGATAATATTCAAGGACCACCTCCACCAAGTTCAGAAGCACTGCATCCCGACAAAGAGGAAGTCAGGCAAAAATGTAAGGAGGCTGACATGGATGAACAAGGAAATCCTGGACAATCTCAAATGGAAAAAGGAAGCCTACAAAGGGTGGAAGCAAGGACAGGTAGCCTGGGAGGAATACAGAGAAATTTTCCAGACAGCCAGGGATCAGGTTAGGAAAGCCCAGATAAATTTGGCCAGGGGCGTCAAAGGCAACAAGAAGGTGTTCTATAGGTACATCAGTGACAAAAGGAGAAAGACTAGGGAAGATGTGGGCCCACTCAGGAAGGAAATGGGAGACCTGGTCACCCAAGACATGGAGAAGGTTGAGATACTCAATGACTTTTTTGCCTTAGTCTTCACTGGTAAAGGTTCCAACCACGCTACCCAAGTTGCAGAAGGTAAAGGCAGGGACTGGGAAAATGAGGTACTGCCCCGTGTAGGAGAAGACCGGATCAGAGACCAGCTGAGGAACCTGAACGTGCACAAGTCCATGGGACCTGATGGTCCATGGGTCCTGAGGGAGCTGGTGGATGAAGTTGCTGAGCCACTATCCATCGTATTTGAGAAGTCCTGACAGTCCAGTGAAATTCCTGCTGACTGGAAAAGGGGGAACATAACTCCCATTTTCAAAAAGGGTAAAAAAAGGTGACCCAGGGAACTAAAGGCCGGTCAGTCTCACCTCTATCCTCAGCAAGATTATGGAGCAGATCCTCCTGGAAACTCCACCAAGGCACGTGGAAAATAAGGACATGATCAGTGGAAGCCAACATGGCTTCAGTAAGGGCGAATCATGCCTGACAAATATGGTGACCTTGTACAGTGGGCTTACAACATTGGTGGATAAGGGGACAGCAACAGATGTCACCTGCTTGGACTTGTGCGAGGCGTTTGACACTGTCCTGGATGACATCCTGGTCTCCAAATTGGAGAGACATGGATTTGGCCGATGGATTGCCTGGTGGATAAGGAACTGGCTGGACAGTCACACTCAGAGAATTGTGGGTCAACGGCTCAATGTCCCAAGTGACAAGCAGTGATGAGTGGTGTTCCTCGGGAGTCGGTACTCATGCTGTTTAACAGCTCTGTTGGGTGTTGGGATTAAGTGCACCATAAACAGGTTTGCCAACAACACCAAGCTGTGTGGAGCAGTCAACATGCTGGAGGGAAGGGATGCCATCCAGAGGGACCAGGACAGGCTTGAGAGGTGGGCCCATGCAAACCTCAAAGAAGTTCAACAAGGCCGAGTGCAGGGTCCTGCATGCAGGTCGGGGCAATCCCAAGCACATATACAGGCTCCGTGGAGAATGGATTGAGAGCAGCCCTGAGGAGAAGGACTTGAGGGTGCTGATGGATGAGAAGCTCAACATGAGCCAACAATGTGCAGTTGCAACCCAGAAAGCTAACCTCATCCTGGGCTACATGAAAAGAAGCGTGGCCAGCAGGTCAAGGGAGGTGATTCTGCTCCTCTACTCCACTATCGTGAGACAACGCTAGCTGATGGGCTAATGCTCCTCTGTACTAGTAAAGCTGTCACAGATGTGGTGTGCGGAGGGATGTGTTTGAGTGGGTTCTTTATGGAACCAGTGTGGTAAATACAGAAGTAAGACTAGTAAGCCCTTCTGAGTCTGAGGTTATGTTTATAGTGGCTTGGTGTGCCTGTGCTGCGCTCTGCAGTGTCCAATTTTCATAGGTTTTTCTGTTTGCTAAGGTATTTTGTTCCTGTAGTGCTTCACTCCATGTAATAGAGAGTTGATTGAATGCCAAATAAAAAAGTGTTACTCATAATGCTTGGGTGCACATAGTATTTAAGAGCCTAACTCTAGGTAGCCCAGGATTAAGGAGACTTCTGTTCCTGCTTGCCTGTACATTGACTATGTGCTCAGGGAGATTAGCCTCAATAAATATAACGTTACTCATCATTCAGATATGGAAAATAGCCCAGAGATCTGTAGTTTGGGTTTTTTATATATATAAAATGCTTCTATTTTAAAAACTTTGTTTTAAGAACTTCATCTGCTTTTTCTTCTTGCTTTTTTTATTGCAAATTAAAGGGTGAAAATGAAGCCGAATTGTGTCAAGCCGATGTGTTGAACAAAGAGGAACAGGAACAGCAAGAGGCACCTCAGATGCCCTGCATTTCTGAAAACATACTGTGTGAACAAAGCAGGTGAGGTTAGAGTTTAGCAAAATTGCATTTGAAAAGATTTCATCTAGTATGAAATGAGACACCTTTGCAAATGTCAATTTTTTTGCTCCTTGTTACCTGTGTTTCCCCAGTGTTTAATATTCAGTGCCTACAGGCAGCTTCTTCCCATGTTTTCAAAGCACATTTTTAGTTGAGCTGAACTATATGTCTTTGTTTATCTGGTACATGCTTGATCTATATGCGCTCATAGCTGTTTGACCAAGCTTTTCTTTTATTGGGTTTGCGTTTGCATATACAGCAATCAGATATAAATTTTGCAAATGTCAGAGATCTGTCTTTCATTGATCCCAGTGTGCTGTTCTATTGTACTACTCCTCTAGTTAAAGTAACATCTTACGCGTGTATTAGACTGCAGATACTTTGATGTTGGTATGGTTAGCAACACGATGTTTTTCATATTAAAAATGCCTTGACAAAGTAATCTTGTTATTCCTTCTCACATGTTAACCATAAATGCCCAAAATGAGAAATACACTTTTGAAAAGATAATTTTCTTGATTTGAAACAAAACACTGTATCAGTCTCTAACCCTTTTGGGTAAATGTGGATTCAAAACTTAATGAATGCAGAATTACTTTTTTCCCTTCCCAACCAAAGTGACATCTTTGTTTGCTTTAAATTCACTAGTGCTGAACAATCCACTTCCCAAGAAGGCAAGCTGGGTGCTCTGAAACCAGAACAATTCATAATGCATGGATCTCCCAGAACTGGACCAAACCTAGAAAGAGCATATAGCAATAAAGAATCTTCAGTGTCACAAGAGCTTACTGCTCCAGTTGAGGATAAAAGAGAGGATCTCCCTGTGGCAGAAGAATCTGGGGAGCCTCTTTCCTCGAAAGTGAGAATTCTGTTCAGATATTTCTGACTATTCAGATATTTCTGACTATACTTTCTGATGGTTGGTTCCACACCAGCTGTTTTTAAGACATCTAAATAGGCTGTGTTAAATGCATAAATTAATTTTGGACTACTAAGAATTATGTTCTTGTTTAATATTTTCACCCTAATATGAGGTCTTCTAAAGTTATGTTAATGACATATTGATAATATGTAGACTTCTGTTAACAAATCTAAATATTTCACTTAAACTTTGAAATTTCACTTATGTTCATGATACATCATAGTTACATGCATGCCGTATTTCAGTTGCTGGGTTTCTTCTGAACTCTTTGATGGTTGCTCATGAAAGACCGTGTTGTTTATAGTATCTGTTTTTATTAGATAAATACTTTGTCTAAAGGAACAAGGAACAGTTAATGGGTGCCATAAACTACTTGAAAGTTTTTAAGCAAAGTTTTATCTGAGGTTAATGTCTTGATTGTAAATTGTAATGCTTTATTTTACAGGTGATGTATTTTGTGCTAATATTATTGGGTTTTTTTTCCTCAAATCTAAGGATGACATGGAAGTATTGTTGTTTGTGGGGAATTTGGCCAAGAATGACAATCTAGACATAAATCCAAAAAATATGAAGTCGGAAACACTCTGTTCCTCTAAAAAATCACCTAACTGCCACAGCGAGGGAGGACAAGAAGAATGTCTATCTACAGATGCTATAGGAAGCATTCAGGGTCCTACAGAAAGGTAAAGTTCCCTGCTAACAAAGTGAAAAGGATCTTCAAAAACTTTGTGTATTTTCCCAGTTGTTTTCATACAGCACTTGTTTTTTGAAGTGTAGGCCCTGAGCTGTACTAGTTGTTACATGCCACATGCTGTGAAGGTCACTAGGTGGCATCCTTAGGTAATGTAAGAGTTTTTAACAGAATTTTTCTCAAGGCTGTTTTCCTTTTTAGAAGGTATTTTTCAGGTGAGAGTAGAAACAAGTAATCAGTTTAGCTGTCTGAATTTCTAAGTATTACACTCTTAGGATGCAGTGCACTATGAATGTGGACCATTGAAAGGAACACTGAGCAGTGCAATTTACACTTGCTTAAAATTGAGAAGTGGTAGGTAGGTTAACATAAAACGAGCTTGCTGTCTTAGATGTGTTCTGAGTCCCTTCACTTGTTCCTTCCAGCAGAAGTTCGTGCAACGATGTGCAGTGTCGTGGTTCTTTGGTGGAGGGAAAGCTTTCTGTGTATGTACGATTTGAAGCAGATAGTGCCATTTACATGTAACAGTTCTGGATTATGTTATAAGCTACCTTTTACTCAATCTTAATTGATAACAATTAAGTATTCCAGTGCTCTGTCACCCTCACAGTGAAAAAGTGTTTCCTGATGTTCAGAGGGAACCTACTGTGTTTCAGTTTGTGCCCATTGCCTCTTGTCCTGTCACTGGGCACTGCCACTATCAAAGTGCCTGGCTCTGGCTGTCTTTACACCTTCCTTTCAGGTATTTATACACATTGATGAGAGTTCCCCACCCATTGCCACCAAGCCTTCTCTGTCTCCAGGCTGACCTGTCCCAGCTCTTTTCAGCAGTTCCCCATAGGAGAGATGCTTCAGCCCCTTCACCTTTGATAGCCCTTTCCTTGACTGTCTCCAGTATGTCAGTGTGTCTCTTGTGACCAGTTCTGGGTGCTCCAGTACGGTAGTCCAGGTGTGGCCTCACCAGCACTCAACAGGGAGGGAGGGACCACCTCCCTCAACATGTTGGCAATTCTTCTCCTAATGTAGCCTAGGGTACCATTAGCTTGCTTTGCTGCAAGGGCACATTGCTGGCTCATGTTCAACTTGGTGTCTACCAAGTCCTTTTCTGCAAGGCTGTTTTCTATCTGGGTGACTCCCAGCATGTACTGATGCCTGGGGTTGTTCCTCCCCAGGCGCAGGCCTTTGCACTTCCCATTGTTGAACTTCATGAGGTACCTGTCAGCCCATTTCTTGAGCCTGTCCAGGTCTTTCTGGTGGATCAGCCCCTCCTCACAGTTCTGTATCATGCGTAAACTGGCGGAGGGTATACCGTGCCCCATCATCCAGATCATTAATGAAGATGTTGAACAGGATTGGACATAGTATTGACCCATATGGTATTGTCCTAGTTACTGGTCTCCAAGTATACTTTGTGCCATTGGTGACCAACCTTTGAGTCTGGCAATTCAGTCAGTTTTCAGTGCACCTCCTTGTCTGCTCATCCAGCCCATACTTCATCAGCCCCTCTTTGAGGATGTTAGGGGAGATAGTGTTGAAGTGGTTTCTACGATTAGTTGTTCCATCACTTTTCCAGGGACTGAGGTGAGGCTGACTGGCCTGTAATTCCCTGGATCCTCCTTCTTGCACTTTCCCAAGGCATAAATTTAAAAACCAAGTTTTATGTCTTACTGATCTGGATGTGCTTCCATAAATGTAAGAATCTTGTCCTATTTAAAGCAGTAGTACCTTGAGCACTGGAATTAATGAATATAATGTTCCTATTGTTGCTTCACTTTTGAGACCTGTGGTGGTACAGCTGAAACCTTTTTCTTTACCTGATGACTTAATGTCGTTGTCCTTCCAAAAGATTTTTCCAAAAGTGATCAGAAAGGTTCACTACTGCAGAAAAGCCAATTATCTTCTTTTCACATTGTTTTTTTCTTCCTATGTTGTTTTAAAACCTCACCAAGTAATTAGAAATGCAGAATGCTTACACTCATTTCTAGATGGAAGTGCTAAATATTTGTTGGTAAACCAAACTTGTAGAGTGTGTTTTGTAGTTCCTGAGACGTAAAAGTTGAAAAATGCTTTTGTAGGTCCAATGATAAATTCAGTTCTGGAGAAGAAAGTAAACGGAGTGATACAAAACCTTTGCGTCAAGCAAGGGAACCCCTCTGGAACCCAAGGCCAAACGTAGTGGGAGTTACTAGAAAAAGAGATTATCCTGAAGAATATGGAAACAGAGAACAGGACAACACTGAGACTGGAAATGCAAAAGCATGTATGGTGTTAGAAAAAAAAGGTGTATCAATGGTAAGTGCTGATTGTGTTTTTTGAGCCAATATATACCTCAATTCTTGTGTTTAAGTTCTTAGAACCATAGATGGCACAGGAATTCAGTATATGGCTGTGAAAGGTAAATGTGATTTTTTTTTTTTTAATTCATTGCTGGAAATGATGCTTAATAAATGTACTTAGATTCTAAAAACTGTGGAAATATTTAATGTGCACTGTTGTCTTAAGTTTTGTGGTTTATATGGTCAGAAGTCTGCATTATCATAAATACATGCTAACTCTGTTACCAATTCATTTAATGTCTGTTACTCATTGAACAATGGAAATAAAGGCAGCTGTCTAATATCCGATACCACCTAAAATCCATATAAGTATACGTGTAAGTAGAAATGTAAGTGAAAAAGCTGAGACTGCCTTCTGCTTAAATTTGCTCAACAGGCCTAACCTAGCCCAGAGTAGTTCCTGCTCGGTCTAAAGTTGCAGTACCTGGATCAACTTTATCTGGTGCGCCTTACTTTATAGACCAATCACTAAAACCTTTCAGTTAAGATATTATTTCAGCCAGGCATCCATTATTGGCAGAACTGTGCTTACTGATTTTTTTTTAGGTTCTGGGATATGTTTCTCTGTGTATGTGTTGAATAATATTTAAATGCTGTTCTGTAAATTATATTGTAGTTTTTTCTTCCTAATTTGTCTCCCAGGGCAGAAAAAATTAATTTTTCCTTCCCTCAAATTGTTCTCTAAATTAGTAGGTGGGTTTAGAAGATGATTCATCTTTCCAGCTTCTGTAGAGTTGCTGCTCTTAAGAAGTTGAACATGACCTTGGTCTATTAACTAGCAGCAGCACTGGGAACTCAGGCATCGAAGATAATAACATCTAATGACACTTCTGCTATAGAGCCTGAAAATGAGGAAAGATGTCCGAAGCTATAAGAGGTGACAGCTGGACATGTTTTCAAGAACCTCAAACTTAGTTCTTTAAATCTTTTTGTTACCAAAAGCAGTTAAAAATATTTGGTGTTTAATAAGGTTAATTATTTTCTCTGTTCAGCAAAACTCCAGTAACATAGTGGAAGCTGCATCCTTCTCAGACACTACAAGAAAACGCAATTCTACAGACTCAGTTGAAGGAACGTCTTGTAAAAGAATCAGGCAGGATAGCAGACTACAGTCTCCAGAGATATCATCAGAGAGTGAGAGTCAAGTAGAACAGGAAGATGATTCTCAGCTTTCTGCCTCTCAGGACAAAAATTCAGACAATCTCACAAGGTAAAAAAACCCTAGTATTGGCTTGTAAGGTCAACTGATTGGTTTGGGGTTTTGTTTTAAAAACATAATTATTAGCCACAGTTCTGCAGGGTGTTACATGAGCACACACAGTGTCAGTCCTTACGTCTTCCATCCAAATTCTACCAGATGCATGCAGATACCCCTATGTCTTTTACCTTGCCTGCACTCTCATGAAATGAATACAGTGAGCGCTCCCACCAACCCGTCCCAGGGTCCACCTTTGGTTTCAACAGGAACTCCTGATTTTAAAGGGGAGGACTTTGAAGTACCCATACTGGGCCATGGGGATTATGGAATTAACCGAAACAGACACTCTGTACTGGAAGTGTCCTCTGCTGCTATGTGTTTCCCCTCCCCACCTGTTTACCAAGGAGAATGTTTGGGGGCGGGGCAGGGGGGAATTTGGCATTACTTTTGGTACCCAAAGTGGTGGTGCTCATCATTTGATGAGAGAAATAGTAAGCAGCTGACTATTGACGAGACTGCTGTCTGAGAAACTAGAGGAGATAGTTAGTTATCGTCTAACAGTTCTAGTCTCTAGACATCAGTTTGATCAATTAAAGTGTCACAGTTTGGGGCTCCTAGCATAGCTTTAGCAAAAGAGAGCTGCAAGCGTTGCCTTGAAGTAAAAAAAAGCATGTGACTTCCATGTCCCTCAAAATGAAAATTGATTCAGCCTTTTCTAACTGAAGAATTCTATATCTTGTACATTTAATTGTGCATCTTTCCAACACTCTGAAACTGCTTAATTGACATTTACAATCAGTACTTCGTGCATATATGAAAAATTAATATTTCTGATTGAATGGTATACGAATGCATTTTTGCCACTATACATTAGGAAGTAAATAGATTGTATTGTTGGTCACAGTGTTCTTTTTTTATTCATTGAGCTTGTTTTGATTTGTCTTACCCCTTTTTTGGAATATCTTGGACATAATTTTTTAAACATGCTTTTGTTCTGTGCTTTAGAAAGCAGTCCAGAAGGTCATCAAAACGGATAACATTGCCAAAACATGTCCTGGAGCTAAGAACTGGTGCTTCTTCTTCCTCTGAATGTGAGGCTGATTGCAGTGAGAAGAGGAATCAAAGGCAAGAAGTTAAACCGAGTGTTACTAGAAGCAAAAGTTTCAAGACTACACATAGAAAGAAATCTGGGAAGGAGCACAGAAGTTCAAAGATAACCTTGGTGACCCTCCGGGCTTCTCAAGAGGAGGAGGAGGAAGAGGCAGATGACTTTGAGCCTGATGATGAAGATGAATGCTTTGCACCGGAGGAAGTAAACAAAGCTCCGGTGTTTGTTCCTATAGGTCTTCGATCTCCAAAACCTGTTCCTGTTCAGATAGAGGAAACCATGGAGGAGGTATCATGTATATGGGTTCTGCATGTGTACTTTTGTTTTGATTGCTTACACAACTTTTATTCTGTCGTATCTTTGAATACTTAGGTTTTATCCCAGGTTAGTTTACTTTGTTAGTACTTCGTTTTGAACAAAATACTATGTCAGTCTAAGGTCACGTTGTGTTTACAAGCTGTATATAGGTCTCCATGGTGCTCACCAGTTTGTTGGGATTGAATGTAGACACAGACCACTGTGTTTTGAGGCCCCAGATGGAACAAATGGAGCATTTCAATTTTACACTTTAACGTTAGGAAGTGAGGGAATGAAGGAGATGTTTCTGTATGTGGTGATCCCCTTTGCCAAGAAACTAACTCTGTGGTGGGCTGACCCCGACCAGCAGCTGGGCACACACACAGCTGCTTGCTCAGTCCCTTCTCTTGTGGGACAAGGAGGAAATAGAAGGAAGGTAAGAAAACTTATGGTTTGATATAAAGACAGTTTGATAGGTGAAGCAAAAGCTGCATGTGACAACAAAGCAAAATAAGGAATTTAATCACTACTTTCCACACTGTGGAAAGCAGGGCCTCAGCCTGCATAAGATTGACTCTGAAAGCCAAGTGCCATAACCACAAATGCCCGACTCTTCCTTCTCCCTTCCCTGAGTTTTTATTGCTGAGCACAACGTCATATGATACAGAATATCCCTTTGGATCAAACTAACCCAAATACTGGGTCACTGTTTCCCAGTTTGGGTCAGCTGTCCCAGCTGTGTGCTCTCCTGAACTCTTGCCCACCCCCAGCCTCCTTTGCTGGGGCAGAGAGTAGGAAAACAAAAGCTTTGACATTGTGCAAGCACTGTTCAGCAACAGCAAAAACACTGGTGTGTTATCAACACTGTTGTAGTCATAAATACAAAACACAGTACCATATGGGCTGCTGTGAAGAAAATTAACTTTATCCCAGCCATGCCCAACATGATCCTCACCCTTTATTTCATACCATTTGTGTCATGCTCAGATCCTACACTGTCCATTACATCCTTATTAACCACAACTTCTCTTCCTGTTCTTTGATATATACATGGATATCATTCCCTTGGTCTGTGGGCCACCACCCCCTTAAAATGTCCATCAAATGTCCTTTGAGTTATTTAGTCCGTGCCTTGGGCTCCGTATATTACATGGTTGCTCAGGAGAGGCAGCATGCTGTGTTGAGTTTTTGGGCACCAGGGTAGGTCAGGTTGGTCACCCCTGCACTTCCCTGGTTTCTTGTGAGGCTTGTCTTCTCTTGATCCGTGTTGTTCTTGCTATAGTACTTATTGTAGCGTACAACTCAAATAATCAGTTAAAAAAAGTTTAAACATATATCCATTAAAATCTCCAGCCTGTGTCCCTTTGGTTCAGGCTGTAGAGTTTGACATTGCAATGGACCCCACTCCTTGCCCATGCTCCAGCATGGGTCTTGTGTCATCTGCAGTCCATTCAGGGATGTTCCTGCTCTGTCTGGCATGGGCAAATCCATGGGTTTCAGTCCCTGCTACTGTCAATGACAGATGATCTACATAGTTGTCTTTTTTTTTTCCCCAAAACTGTGTGTTTTGACTCTTCTGTGGATCATTTGTCCATGTTGAGTTGAAAACTTTAAGCCTAGAGTGCAGGCCTAAGTTTTTAGTTGTACTCTCAGACTAGAGTAAAATGTGAGACTGTAAGACTGCAGCAAGACTTGGTATCATATCTACAAAACCCAGTCACTTAGAGAGGAAATGGCATCCTTTTTTGTCATCAGGAAACTGTTGAGGTTTGGAAACAGTGGATTCTGTTCAAGGCCTTGAAAAAAGGATTGTGCTCAAAGATTGGGTCTTGATGGGATGCACCCACGAATGCTGAGGGAGCTGGCAGAAGTCATTGCTGGGCCGCTCTCCATCATCTTTGAGAGGTGCTGCCGAACAGGCGAGGTACCTGAGGACTGGAGGAAAGGTAGTGTCACTCCAGTCTTCAACAAGGGCAGGAAAGATGATCCTGGAAACTACAGGCCAGTCAGCCTCACCTCCATCCCTGGAAAGATGATGGAACAGCTCATTGTGGGCGTCATCTCCAAGCATCTGGAGGAAAAGAAGGTTATCAGAAGCAGTCAACGTGGATTCCCCAAGGAGAACTCATGTCTGACTAATCTGATAGCTTTCTACAATGGCATGACTGGATGGATGGATGGATGGATGGATGGATGGATGGATGGATGGATGAGGGGAGGGCAGTGGTTGTTGTCTACCTTGACTTCAGCAAGGCTTTCAACACCGTCTCCCACAGCATCCTCATAGGCAAGCTTAGGAAATGTGGGTTAGATGACTGGAGGCAATGAATGGGTGGATTGAAAACTGGCTGGTAGGTAGAGCTCAGAGGGTTGTGATCAGTGGGGCAGAGTCTAGTTGGAGGCCTGTGACTAGTGGTGTTCCTCAGTACTGGGTCCAGTCCTCTTTGATGTGTTCATCCCTGACCTGGATGAAGGGATGGAATGTACCATCAGCAAGTTTGCTGATGACACTGAACTGGGAGGGGTGGCTGACACAGCGGAAGGCCATGCTGCCGTTCAGGAAGGCAGGACGGGCTGGAGAGTTGCGCAGAGAGAAACCATATGAAAGTCAACAAAGAGGAATAACCCCAATCACCAGCATGGGTTAGGGGCTGAGCTGCTGGAAAGCAGCTCTGTGGAAAGGGACCTGGGAGTCCTGGTGGACCACAGGATGGCCATGAGCCAGCAATGTGCCCTTGTGGCTAAGAAGGCCAGTAGCATGCTGGGGTGCATCAAGAGGAGTGTGGCCAGCAGGTGGAGGGAGATCATCCTGCCCCTCTACTCTGCCCTGGTGAGGTCTCATCTGGAGTGCTGTGTCCAGTTCTGGGCTCCCCAGTTCAAGAAGGACAGGGAACTGCTGGAGAGGGCACAGCAAAGAATTACAAAGATGATCAGAGGGCTGGAACATCTTTCTGATGAGGACAGGCTGAGGGACTTGGGTCTTTCTAGGCTGGAGAAGAGAAGACTGAGGGGGCATCTCATCAATGCTTATAAATACTTAAAGGGAGAGTGCCAGGAGGAGGGGGCCAGTCTTTTTTCAGTGGTGCTCAGTGACAGGACAAAAGGTAGCACGCACAGACTTGAATATAGGAAGTTCCATCTGAACGTGAGGAGGAACTTCTTTACTTTGAGGGTGGCAGAGCACTGGAACAGGCTGCCCAGAGAGGTGGTGGAGTCTTTGACTCTGGAGACATTCCAAATCCTCCTGGACGCCATCCTGTGCAACCTGCTGTAGGTGAGGTGGACCTTCTCTGGCAGGAGGGTTGAACCAGATGATCTCCAGAGGTCCCTTCCAACCCATAACATTCTGTGATTCCATGAAAGGTTTAGACACTTTTCTCTTTTTTCCCCCTTTATCATTCAACATGACTTCTTTGCTTTTTTTGTCCTTTCTAACCTGTCTTATCTCAGTGATTTGTCTTCACAGCTCTTCTTTTTTTTTTTCTTTTTGCTTCATTCCTGTTCAGATTACCTGTTCCACTCATGTCTCAGATCTTCATCAGTGCTTCTTTCCGTTCACTCCAATTCTTTTTTCTTGTTACTACTAGTCATCATCTTCTGTTCTCCCATTGAAATCCTGTTTTTTTGTCTCCTGAATTAATCACACTGTTTCTTTCTCTGAGTGAAACAGCAAGAGAACTTAAAGCTCAGTCAAACCACCAAGCAAGACTCTAGAACAATAATGGACAGGGGAGTTGTTGCACAGAAAGTTTTGCTGAATCCCTTCATTTCAAAGATGGGAAATTTATTATGTATGGGGATGACAATCAAGTTTCCTGGTTTAACACACAGGAGCCATGAGTACTAGTAAGGGATATGGTTAGATACCTGAGGACTTGGCTGTTGTCAAATTTAAATATATCAGTGGAAAGTGTCTGTAAAAGTGCCAGCCTTTGAAAGGTTGAGCAGTGTTTTTCATAAAAACTTCACTGGAAATATTGTAGCCTTTCTGCCAAATTTAATGTCCTCATTTCTGAAAATGTCAAATGTCTGAAGTTTTAAATGAAAGGACAGTTTTAAAGAAGAAAGACAAAAAATTATAAGTAAAATGGTGGGTGTGGGGTGTGTAGGTGGGTGGGCAGTATGTGTATTCCCTAGTCTTAGTTTGGAAAAAGGCTGAGTTCTTCTTTCCTGAAGACTTAAAAAGCAGAAAAAGTGTGAAAACTAACAAAACCCATTTTAGGTAAACAGCCACCATGAAAGGTCTCGGCTGCATAACTTAGTTTGATGGAGTAATAAGCAATTAGAAACAAGGGCTTAGGCTATCGGATGCTTCCAGTGAGTTACAAGCAACACTACCAGTTCTGCCTCCAGTCCATACAACTGCTGTGTTCTGAAATCAGAAAGTGTATAGTATAAGACTTGATTTTTGGGAAGGATCCCACTAAATGTTCAAGGTTTGTTAAGTATAAGTGGTTTATAAAAATTTACATTTGAGAGATTTACTTCTGGGGTTGATGATCTGAAATACTTTTAAAATTATTTTTGCAGCTGGAAATATCTGTGAATACGCCAGACGTGCAGCTGGTTACTGATGTTGAAAGTCTCTCTCATGAATCTGTCCAGCCAGTGGTACAGAATGAAGAACAAGTAAGCACCTCAGCAGCTGTAAGAATGTCCTTTTTTTAGGGGGTGGAGGGGTGAGGGAGGAGGGCGGGTTGTGTTTCATAGTACGTACAAAACTACATGGACAGTGTCTGGTTGCAGTGTCTGCTTGTAACAGTACAGCTTAATAGATTCTTACCTGTCCCATGCAGATATGAGGGACACAGTTATAGGAAAACTATAAAAGTAAATATTGTCAGCCTTTAAAATACCCTTTCAAAGCCAGGGTAACCTTTGGGCAAAGAATTTACCTGTAAGGATTAAATTAAAATTGTGGACTCATTTTTATATAACTTTGATATTGTTTTTCTTTTTATTTAAGGAAACAACTGTACATGAAAATCCAGAGGTGGATAAAGGTAGATATGAAACAATCTTGTTCATATCTTTCCTGTTAACTTGCTACCAATATGTGGTTATTCTTGATGGAAGTTTGAAGGTTTATGTCTCGTAAAAAAACCTGCTCACGAGACACTGGATGCTTTTATGTTTTGGAGGAGATTTAAACCATTTTCTTTCTTACTGTTCTCTATCAAATAGGGTGACGAAGCGTTGCAAGGTTCT
This sequence comes from Chionis minor, assembly GCA_013398295.1. Lineage (NCBI taxonomy): Eukaryota > Metazoa > Chordata > Aves > Charadriiformes > Chionidae > Chionis > Chionis minor. The sequence goes on along the minus strand of VZSF01006861.1, from coordinate 17,617 downwards.
GTTTTCCAGTGTCAGAATGTGCCCTTTGTGTGTCCCATCTTGTCACTTCCCCATGCTGTGGTTAGTTGTACCAGGAGAAGAGGAAACTTGCAAGTGCAGCTTGCTTGACGCCCACCCAGCTGCTCTCCCACTCCTCCTCCTCAACAGGATGATGGGAGAGAATGAAATGGAAAAGCTCCTGGGTTGAGATAAAGACAAGGAGCTCGCTTACCAAAACAGACTCAGCTTGGGGAAATCTAATTTAATTTATTGCCAAATAAAATAGAGTAGGGTGGTGAGAAACAGAGACAAAAACTAAAACACCTTCCCCTCCCCACGTTCTTAGGCTCAGCTTCACACCTTCATTTCCCACTGCTCTGCCTCCTCCCCCTGAGTGGTGCAGGGGATCGAGGAATGGGGGTTGCAGTCAGTTCCCAACACCTCATCTCTGCTGCTGCTTCTTCTTGATGTTCTTCTCCTGCTACGGCATGGGACCTTTCCTATGGGGCAAAGTCCTTCACGAGAAGTCTGCTCCACCATGGGTCCTCTACAGGGTGCAGTTTCTTCAGGGAATATCTGTCTGCTCCACCAAGGTCTCTTCCACAGGTTGCAGGGGAATCTCAGCTCCTACACACGGAACACCTCATCCCCTTCCTTCCTTACCAACCTTGGTGTTCACAGAGTTGTTTCTGACACTTCACTGCTGAAACATTTCCCCCTTTCTTAAATATATCTCCCAAAGGTGCCACCATCGTGGCTGACAGGCTCGACTGTCCTGCAGTAGGTCAGTTGGAACTGACTGTGTCCAGGGCAGCCCCCCTGCTGCCAACACCTTGCCACCTGTACCCAGTACACCATTAAAGGAAATAATGTTGCTGCCCAGTGTTTTTAAAGTAGTTTGAATATAGTGGATCAGAACTGCTGTCTGTCTACAAGCATCTTGATCCATGAATGGCAACAATTTTAAAAATACATACTTCACTATATTGATGATAGTGTCAAATGCTTTTTGAGTATGGATAAGGGAATTTCTGGTTAATGTGCTTGTGACTTTTAACATGTGTGAACAACTTTGCAGGAATTAATGATGGAAGCACTGAAGCTGCCATGACTTTACTTGCAATGGGTGATCCAATGTTCCAGTTAAAAACAAGCACTGAAGGTATAATCTGATTTGTGGGACAAAGCCTTGCTTGTACTTTTAGGGTCCGCTTAAGGAGGGATGGAGCAGTGGCTGCAAAGCCCTTCCACGTGCTGCTGCATAGCAGGATGTCAAGAGTCTTTTATGTTTTTAGTCCTGCTGAATTGTAATGCATAGTGAGACTAGGCAATGAAGGTTGGTTGGAAAAAGTAAGACACCTTACTGGATACTGCCACCTGCGTCACTGTGCTATAAAGATGTTTCTGAGACCTGTTTTAAGAATGACATGTTTGAATTACTCTGGCCACTTAAATTGGACAAAAGAAAGGAATCAGGCTTAAATGACCTTAACTATCAGTGATCTTTTCAGGCCTTTAACCGGAAGCATAGCTTTTTCTGCCTAACTTGCTACAACCTTTTAGTTTAGTTTTGATAGACATTTATTTAGAATGCATTATCTGCTTTCATTGGTTCAATGTTAGTTTATGCATTCTTATTATCAAAAGTGTGATCTTAGGGACTGCATTTACCTGGGATTTCATTTGCATCTTTGGAGAATGCAGACTGTTAAATGAGGTTTGAAGTTGAACATCTATAAAATAGCTTTATGTACATGCCAAACCTGAGTCTTTTAAATTATGCTTTCCTATTCTGTTTACTGTTTTAACCAGAATGGACACAGGTGTTACCCACCCAAGATAAGTTCGACATGGCCAGTAGCGTTGTAACCCACGCCTACTCCAAACAAAATAGAACTCCTGGTCAGTACTTACCTTCTTCAGACACTTCTGCAAAGGAATTGGTTCCTTCTGAGGAAGGAAGCAATGTTAATGTAGAGGACCAAAGCACTGGCACAAGAATAGATGTCGAAGAATATTTTGAGAAGAATGCTACAGATACCAGGTTAAATTACTACTTCATTTTCTTTAGGGAAAGAGATCCTCTGACACTGCTTACTTTTACTATGTTCTTCCTGGCATTTTTGTGGAATTGCAAGCAGTCTTGCTTTAGTGAAGGTTTCTCAGTTTATGTAATTTGGTATGTAATCTGGAAAATGCCTCTTGTCTTTTTCTTACCACTTTTATGAGATGTTGATATATAATTTTGGGCACGTGGAACTTGTTCTTTACTCCTGAAGTTAAGTTTACCCTGTTGGGAGAGAAAAAAATACTCGAACTTAGTTGGTATGGATCATTGTTAATTACCGAGCTCACTTTCCCAAAATACTTTACAGCTAATCAGGCCAAGGAAAATTGCCTAAGTGTCACTGCTGCTGTGGGATGTAGATCAAAGATTTAGAGCAAAGGGATGTCAAGGAACCAGATGATCTTCTATCATTATGTTTTTTAATGCTTTATGTTTTTTTGATTTTGTTCAAGCATTTGTGAATGTTAAAACAGCTGGATGGAATGCTTTTTCAGAAAAAATTTGCTGGTGATCATGTTACATTTTTTGAAAGACTATTTAACTTGTCGATTGCTTGAATAAACTACGAGATTATACTCCCCTAAAAAGTCATATTCAAAGATATTTTTCTTTAAGTCCAGTGGTTCTTTTGTTATATTCTTAACCAGAACTTACTACCATGTGATCAGTGTTAGATTTCTGATTTTTCTCATGTTTTTTAAATATTTCAATTATTCGTTTTTTTCTGTAGGTAGGGAACATCCTAGTTTGCAGTATACTTACCTGTTCTGATTCCCAGATGATCTTTATTTTGTGTTCTGCCAAATAGTCTTCTATCTTCTCTGCCAGCTGCAACCTGTATTTCAGCTCTTCATTGTCTCAGCTACTTGATCTCTCTTATCTCTTGTCTGCACAGTGATCTTCGTTGGAAATACTAGCTTAATCTCACAACTAGCTGTCAAAAAACAAGAACTATATTGATGGCATTTTTCCTTTTTACCTGCAGTGATAGCTGTTTGCCTACAGCAAGTACTGTGAGACTGACAAGAGGCAGACTTCTGAAGCCAGAGCCAGACTTTGGAGTACTGAGGTCCAATGAAAACATAATTCAAAAGTCACTTAATACGAATATACTTGTGGAACAACTAGAGCAAATTCAATGTGGTAAGCCTGTTTCTTGTCCTAGGGTTCTGAAAATAGTTTCTTCTGATGGACTTGCATCTCTTTACGAAATGAAACTAACCTGAACATAGTCTTCACTTCCTGTTCATGTTCACAAATGATGTATCACCATTGTAATGTAGGCATCCATTTCTGGTATAGTTTTACACATAAGTATACTTTTCAGTATAAAATTAAATCAAATATGAATAGCACTTTTTCTGTGGAGGTCTTAAATTACCTGGAAAGACCTTAAATTGCCGTACTGCTGATTACAGAACTACAGTACAATGCAGTGTACTTATTTCTATTATTACTGTCTTTGCCTTCTATTAAAACCAGAAGGGCAGATATACAGAAGTGTTCTGATATTCTTAAAACAGTTACAAAAAAGGTGGTTTTCAAACTCTTAATTATCTTCAAGTCACTGGCAAAATGTACAACATAACAAAGGCAAGATGAGATATGTGTATATTTCTCATTTGTATAAGAGGTGTGTACATATACCTGGCTGGCAGGTAGAGCTCAGAGGGTTGTGATCAGTGGGGCAGAGTCTAGTTGGAGGCCTGTGACTAGTGGTGTTCCTCAGTACTGGGTCCAGTCCTCTTTGATGTGTTCATCCCTGACCTGGATGAAGGGATGGAATGTACCATCAGCAAGTTTGCTGATGACACTGAACTGGGAGGGGTGGCTGACACAGCGGAAGGCCATGCTGCCGTTCAGGAAGGCAGGACGGGCTGGAGAGTTGCGCAGAGAGAAACCATATGAAAGTCAACAAAGAGGAATAACCCCAATCACCAGCATGGGTTAGGGGCTGAGCTGCTGGAAAGCAGCTCTGTGGAAAGGGACCTGGGAGTCCTGGTGGACCACAGGATGGCCATGAGCCAGCAATGTGCCCTTGTGGCTAAGAAGGCCAGTAGCATGCTGGGGTGCATCAAGAGGAGTGTGGCCAGCAGGTGGAGGGAGATCATCCTGCCCCTCTACTCTGCCCTGGTNCTTTGAGGGTGGCAGAGCACTGGAACAGGCTGCCCAGAGAGGTGGTGGAGTCTTTGACTCTGGAGACATTCCAAACCCACCTGGACACCACCCTGTGCAACCTGCTGTAGGTGGACCTCCTCTGGCAGGAGGGTTGAACCAGATGATCTCCAGAGGTCCCTTCCAACCCATAATATTCTGTGATTCTGTGATTCTACGATAGACAGCAAAATTTTTAATTTCTGTAGTGTGTTTATATATGCACATCTACATATATATATACATTTTAATATGCAAAATATGTAAAATAACACACATATATATACACGCATGCACACACACACAAAATCATTTTAATTTTTATTCTTGTGTATCTTAGAGACCACAACCCTGAGAGATACTGCAGAAATGCAAAAGGTGGAAGTAGAACAGTTCAGAATAGCTGCAGGTGATTCTTCAGTTCTTCATGATTTCGCAAGTGGAAGTATGGAACTCACCAAGCAAGCAGACAAACCTGAGAGGTAGGAAGAACTGTGAGTTAATATTGACATTATTCCTGAAGTCTCTTAAAATGTGCAGCTGAAGTGCATGTGTAGTGTGTGTCTCTGATGGAAACAGTGTGCTTGCAGATATTGTGTGTGCTTATGCACGTAAGTGTACAGGTTAAACTTCTATTTTTAAGGTTTTTCTCTCTGGCATGTTGTGCTATAGCTTTTGGAAGTAAAATATTACACTATGTTTGCTGTTTCAGAACTTAGTAATCACCTTGCTGCTTAATTGCCTCCCCTGAAACTGCATTTGAGAGGAAATGTTAAGGAGTTGATCAATTTGGAAATGTTAAATGAGTTTGTAAGGTTTCCTGTTTGATCATGCTTTTAGTAGTAAAGTCTCAATTAGTCATCTTAGTGAGGCTTTTTCCTGAAAAACTTTATATAGACTTGTTCAAATATTACACATTTTGTTTAGCAGTACGATGTACTTGGTAGACAGATACCATGTTCCTCTGTAAATACAAAAGCTTAATCTTAAATAAATAATTATGCAGAATTTACCCCATGCATAGGGTATCTTCAATTGTTTTCAAATTAACTAGATATATACCTTACAGGAAAGAGATGAGAGATGCTTGTGGAAATTCAGAGGATTTAAGACCTGTAACCGCATCACCACAACCTGAAAAATCTCACTTTGGACTAGAACATTATTCAAATCAAAGTCCTGTGGATGGACTTCCTGAGCAAAATCCTTGTCTTCCTGAGCAAAATCCTTGTCTTCCTGAGCACAATATATGCACAATCAACTTCACTCAGGTAAAGAACTTACTTTAATTACAGTCTAGAAGTGCACTGAAATTCTGTAAAGCAAGAGGTTTTCACTGTAAATGTACTCACCGATTTTAAAGACCTGATACTTCAGCTGGTGAATGAAACTTTCTTTTTTGCAAAGGCGTAACCCAACCTCGTCTTTCAGACAAACGTAATCTTTGCAAGCCTCAGTTTATAGCATTTGAGCCATAAATGATAACTAAGTCAGCAAAATTTTGAGCAATTTTTTAAAGAGTTTTAATGCAAATTACGTAGGACTCATGTATTCATTCAGCCTGACTTCTTATTGTTGTATTTGTTTAAATTAAAATTAGGTTAAAGTGTCACTGCTGGATGCAGCATTTTCATTATCACCTTCATTTGCTTTGTTTAAAACAAACTTTATCCTCTACTGTGTTCTTTCCCATTTATTTCAAAACCTAACAAGGAGTTTTACATGTATATTATTATGGACAAACAGTATATCTTTCACATCCATTTCTTTGCAGTGGTTTGTGTATCCTTGTTCTAGTATACATAAGACGTGTCTTATTTCTTCTTGAGAGAAAGATTCATTCCAAGTTCCCTGAGGTTTTCTAGTGTTCTGTGAGATCAATATACTTGCAGTTAATGGTGGAATAGCTGATGAATCACAGAACGTTAAGGATTGGAAGGGACCTCTGGAGATCATCTGGTCCAACCCCCCCTGCCAGGGCAGGTCCACCTACAGCAGGTTGCACAGGATGGCGTCCAGGTGGGTTTGGAATGTCTCCAGAGTTTCAGACTCCACCACCTGTCTGGACAGCCTGTTCCAGTGCTCTGCCACCCTCAAAGGGAAGAAGTTCCTCAGAAGAGCCTTTCCTCATAAGAAAGATGCTTCAGCCCCCAATCATCTTCATGGCCCTTTGCTGTGCCCTCTCCAGCAGTTCCCTGTCCTTCTTAAACTGGGGAGCGCAGAACTGGACACAGTAGTCAAGTTGTAGTCTCACCAGGGCAGAGTAGAGGGGGAGGAAGACCTACCCCTCTGGGAGGGTGGGTAGTAGCTTGTTTCCCCAGTGTAACCTGTTGATATATCAAGGCTGATCTCATGTTAGAACAAGGTACAAGAAGGATTTGGCTCTTACAGGACAGGCAAAGACTGTGAGAAGACGCAACTTGCAGTGGAGTATTCCTGTTTTTAGCAAAGGTACATGCCATAAAAGGAAGGGATAGATGAGTTGTAGAGCTTGGTGTTTTTCTTGGGCACTCAGTGGTTTTGTAATGGTTGGAGGAATTTGTGTTCTTAGTGCCACTGAGCAATTTATTATGTGAGTCATCTCTGACAGAGTTGTGCTGTAGGAAGTACAAATTTATTTTGACAAACCATCAATACAGACAATGAGGTGCATGTAAATTTTGCATTGCCCAAGTGTTTCTTGTCCTTGACAGGCTAATATTCTTCAACCTAGAATAGCTAGAAGTAAAAACTGACAAAATTCAATTATGATGATGTCATTAGATTTTTCAGCTCTTTGCTTTGTTTCTTTCCTGTTTTCTAGAGTTGTTTCTTAGATTTATTAACTTGTTTTATTTCAAATGTGTTATTTCTAGAAGGAATTTGGCACTCAGGATTCTCAACAGCAATGTGTGAGCAGCACAGAAGAGACTTCAGGTATAATGTGCTAATATTCTAAGTTAGCAAAAGCCCACAGTCGTGTGTAACTTGGGGTTATGCAAAGATGAGTAAAAAAAAAATTATAATGTTTTCATTGACATGATTAATCAGTCTATTTCATTAACAAAAACGATGACCCACAGCACGGTGCCGTTCGCCTCCCTAGCCTGTTATCATTACTTTTCATTAACACAAACTAGACTTGGGAACTTTTTGAATGGTACTTCGTTAAGTTTCAGTGGAAGGGAAACTTCTTCCTCTGTCCTCCCTACTGTGAGCTCCTGCCGCTTACCTTGCGCTAGGTTTAGCAGTTGTTAGAGCATTTTATTAGTCTCTGACTCACTTATTTGTCAAAAATTTACTGTGACAAAGGGAGAGAACCTGTGTAGTTTTCCACTGGCTTAGTGAGCTGTAGTGGCTGATGAGGTTGTTGAGGGAATGCCAGTGTCAATCGTGTGAGTAGGAGGGCTGGACTGTGCAAGCATGGAGCAAGGGAGAAAGGAGAAGAGGGGAAGAAAAAGGAAGAAAACAACCAGATTGCCCTCTTTAGCTGTAGTGAGTCAGCAGATTAACACCTAACTGATTAGGTGCGCTGAAAGATAGGAAGGTGATGGCTGCTTTTCCCTTAAACAAATGGAAATGGAGCTGGTTTGAAACCAGTACTTGTCTCAGGTATGGGAAATTCCCTGTGTCAGAAGCCCAGAACACTTACTTTACATGGAAACTGCAGTCCAAAGTTCTAACTCCTGAGCATGTGCAAAAGATAGAGCTAATAGTTCTTCTTAGACATCTGTTGTTATGCTCTTGTTAGTGTAAGGATCTTGGGATGGAGCATCTTACATCATCTTTAATTAGATACAGAACCAAAGTGAGTTGCGGGTGGAATAACAGCAGCTTTAAATCAACAAGAATGAGATCTGTCTTAAGTAATGGAGCAGCACTGTTGTTTTCCATCTTTTTTTCCAACTTTACAAATGTTCTCTCCTTAAATTCATTCTAATGGATGGCAGTTGGCAGTTATCTGTTAATGTCCATCTGTTGCCTAAATTATTTATATTTTTCATTTATTAAATTCAAGACTACACTTCTCAGGTCCTCTTCTGCAGCTCCACAGTGAGGGCAAAAGTCCTTGTGTTTAGCATCAAAACAGTACACTTCTGCCATTTAAAGAGGTATCTCTTAATATGTGACAGTTGGAATTAAAGACAGGGGACTATTTGACCACCCTTACACAAGATTATTAAACTGCAAATTGTTCTTTAATAGTAGAATACCCATTTAGAAAGCTCCATCCCTACTAGGCATTTTTAACACTGTTCATTCTGAATGGTAATCAGAACTCCACTGCAATGAACAGGCTTCAGGGGGCGATGATGCGTTTTCTCATCTAAGAAAAGAGGAAGCATATTGTCTCAAGAGTATCCCCAGGGACTTTTTCCACGGAGAAATGAGTGCCTAAAATTTAATTCCTCAAGGTAGGGAGGGCATGAAGAGAACTGTGTAATTTCAAACTTGACTAATAGATTTTTGTTATTTTTTTATTTCCCTGAAAAAAATACAGTAGTGAACAATGATCATAGATGTCCAGAGGAGGAACAGACATTCATTTTAACATTGGTGGAAATCCCAGCTAACTCAAAAGATTTTGATGCATCTACTTCGCTGGAACAAACTTCAGAACCATTACTACCAGCCCCAATACTTATCAGCCCAATAAATACAAGTGAAACAAGCGTGACTGAAGTGGAGAGGTAAATGCTTTTCTTTTTTGTTTTGAGCAAAGTGAAACACTTTTTGTGAACCTTGTTTGTTCCCTGAATGCGTGTTACAGACTGGTACTTCTCAAAAGAAGAAATGCAAGAGGAAATAATTTTGGTAGACTGGTCAGAATATAAAGAAAGTGAAAAGGGCTCTAATCAGTTTTGAGAAAGATCTCGTTAGTGGTTTAAAGTTAAGTGTCTTAGTTAGCTGGGATTTAGGTGTCAACCTTAATTCTGATTGATCCTTCAGAGCAAGTCTTCCTTTTTAGTAAAGTCATTTGTCCAGCCTGAGTCTATTCTATATATAGAATATATTCTATATATATTGAATATATATTCATTCAATATACTTTGAATTAAAATTAATTGAAATTAAAAATCTAAGCATGTTTGCATTTCTACAGTACTTTAACAGTTTCATAAAGTAGCTCTTTTATTTGCATCTACGAGTGTTAATTGCTCTTCCAGATTTTTAGTGTAGTTGTTTTTTTGGAGAACATGATAAACAGTGGACATAAATTCAGATGTCATTCTCTTGAGTTTATGCCACGTTCAAAAGACAGAAGAGCTGAAAAAGCAAACAAATTGATTACTCAAAAGAATAATGGTTGGTTTGCAGTGCTGTGATACAAAGGGTTTGAGTTTCTTTCACAAGGAGTACTCCTCAATGCAATGCAACAAGTGTTATTTCAGCATTCCAGTTGAACTAAATCTCTTGGTCAGTTTGGGAGGGGGGAAAAAAACAACAATCAAAAGGAAAAAGACATTCTGAAGAATTGGAAGTGTTGCAAAGTTGTAAAAAAACCTGTTACTATATTAATGTTAAGTCCTCCGATTGTAATTACAAATGTGATGCAATTCCACATTATTGTGGAGGACCTTGCCCTGTGTCATCAGATGTTAACGTCATTCACTTAGTTACTGGAAGGATAGGTCTTTGAGTGCATTTTGGCTATACAATGTCAGAACTCTCTCCTGTGGATCTACTGATGATAGACAGAATTGCTGACATGCAGAGTTAGGGTACATCTTCTGCCTCACTGTCCCTTACTGCTTTACCCTATATCCCTAGTCTGCTGCTTCCCTAGATGCCTTGCTGTCTTTGGGGATCATACCACAGGAGGTGGAAGGCTGTAGGAGTCTGGGGATGAAGATTCAATTGTGCATATAAATAATGCTGTATTTTAGGATTTTCTAGGGCAGTTAAGCAGTTGTCATATTTTTATATTTTATGAAAATATCAAGCGGAGTTCAAACAGAACAGTGCTAAAGTAACTAGATTCAATTTTGACTAGAAAAACTCAGTTCTCTAACTCAAGATAGTACAGTACATTTGAAGCTACTATTGACATTAAGCCAGAAAGAGCATCACCATAGATCCATCTCTAGTTTCCATCCAGAAGTGTTATACGAGGTGAATTTTGGCTTCTTATACAGTCACAATAATGACTTTATATATGAACAGTATTGGATCCTTGACAACTGCAGCGGATGAATTTGCTGCACCTTTGAACAGCAGTATGGAAACCAAGCAACTAGAGAGTGCATCATTAGCGCCTGTTCCAAATATGCAGACGACTCAAAAAAGGTCAGCTGCTGAGATTGAAGGGAATGATTTTCCTTCTGCCAAGAAAACTCTGTCCACCATTGTAGTGGAAGATAACTTGGAAACCGCTTATAAGGTGAGATGGTAATTTGGGAAGTAAGCATTTATAGTGCAGATACGTAACATGTAATAGAGCATTCTAATTGTGTTTATTATGTAACCGTGTCACTTGCTTAAAAAGGTGCTGCCTGTCCAACTTAAAAGGAAAATCAGCACCCATAGATTGCTTTTTATTTTGAACCCTACAACAGTTTTTTTGGCTACTGATTTAGTTGGAGAATCTGCAGGCTCTCAGGCTTTTTTATTAGGCTTCATAGAATGCACACTGGCAAGACATCTGATTTGGTTCATTCACCACAGCATTCCCGACAATGACGTTGCAGGAGGGGAAACTCTGGCTGTATATTGAATGACTGGCAGGCTCTCTAGGTTCACTGAACAATGTTATGATTCTTCATGGTGTCTGTTACACGAAGAAGTTTTTAGATATGTTCATACCATTTTTTAACATAGCAGGTATTAGTTTAGAAGAACAATCTGCAAATAAAAACTGGCCAGCATGTTTCCAGCTTCCCTCTGTGCTTTTAGAATGCGATCGAGCTTGTGGCCGTGACTACCATTCATTTTTGTTGAGTAGGCTAAGATTGTGTAGTGTGTCTGAGTGAGGGAATGGATGATAATTCCCCACATGATTCAGAGAACTTTTCGAGGAAGGTCTGGATAACAGTCCTCTTCTTTGACCTCTTGACATCCTTGTCTTGAGTCATTTATCATAAGAACACCTTGAAAAGCCTGCTAAGGAAATGAGTTAAGTGATGAATGATACTGTACTGGAGATGTATCGCTCCTCTTCTTAGAACTCTACATTTGTGATACAACTTTATCAGCTTTCATTGTCTCCTCTCTATTGAGAGAAATAGAGAAATAACTTCTTTTTTTTTCTTTTCTTGTAAATACAGGGTTATTCAATTAAATCCACAAATGCTCCAATGGTAGCTTCTGGTAGGTAAACTTAAAGTTGTAAAATAAAGTATAATGAATGTAAATGCGTAATACATCACAGTTTAGTATTATTTGTCATGCTAAATAGTCCTGTCTGAGGCTGTGTAATGTAGAAGCAGAAACATATTTTCCCAGTAATACCCTAATACCACCATTCCATGTTCTCTGCAATAAACTAAATGTTTTGGGTTATGTAACTGGATGTTTATTTGATAATGGTTGTAAAAATATTGCTGTAGCTAGACTATTTGTGAAATTTGGGAGGTGTTTTTGGACTAAGCATGTCATCTTAAGCAAATATTGCCACCTGTTGGAGAGCACTAATAACCAAGTATGCACAGTGTAATTGTCTGAAAGCTTAATCTGCCTCTGAAGAATCAGAGGGAAAGCAGAATTGCTGACAATGCAGTCTTCAGCAATCTGAGGCTGTGAAGGGTTTGGAGAACTACTTTTTGGCCCTGAAAAAGACTTTAAAAGGAAATTGTGGAAGCTTAAACAGCTGGATGACTTCTCTAAGTTCTGTGGTGTGCTGTAAAGGATGGGAAGGATGGTTGTGTGTAAAACCACACTTCTAGCAGCTTTTCCAGCTTTCCCCCATAACATCTGTAAGATCTTACAGACTGTAAAGGTAGACCATGAACTTTTAATTCTTAGTGGTCACTTCAAAAAATAAAATGACAAAAAACCAAACAAACAAAAAAAACCCACAAAAATTCAGCCCTTGCCTTGTAATGGTACAAGCCATCTTAACATCAGACATGTCTTTGGGCTGTGTGAAACTAAGTATCAAGTCCTTGAATGACTCTGAACTCCTTTTCCAGGCAATCCTTTTCAAAAAACAGACACTTCAGCAGAGGAAAAAGTACTTCCCTCTGTGTTAGTGTCTGAGTCTATGTCACCACTCACTGAGCAAAGCCAGCTTGAGACTTTGGAGAACTTAGGGAAAGCACCACTTGAGAATTCAGCATCCAAACAGGAAGAGGAGGTGACATCCAGATTAACCTGTAACAGAAAAGCAGAAATAAGTGGACAAGGAAAGCAGGGGGATGTGCATGAATCTGGACAGCTGGAACATACTGGAGGCCTGGCATCATGTTCAAAAACTCCATTACTCAGGTATTTATTCAATAATGTTTTGTCTGCCTTTTCTTTAAAAAAGACCTTATTTCCATATTGAGGTTTTTATATCCTTTTTCCACTTAGTATTACAAGAAGGGCAGTACCATTGTTTGTGACCTGCATGGCTAAGAGTTACAGTATCTGCCCTTTTCAGCAAATTAGAAAGGATCAAACTGTCTGCTTTGAAATTTGAATTATTTTATTCATTACATGAGCAGATTGACCAAGGGACACTACTGATGTATGGTATGTCTGTTTAGACACTTATGGATGCCTCTTGGTACAGATTTAGGGTAATTGTTCTTTTCCTTAGTTCAGTCTAATGTTGTGATTTATACACCCATCCACTTGTTTTGATTTTTGTTCTTCTCCAAGTAAGATTTGTTACTGGTATAGTACTCAGCACACTGGATTCTTAGGGCTAACTTAGATGTGTCATTTCCCCAAAGGAGTTTCTGTGCCGTCAAAACTGAGGATTTTCCTCTTATCTATGCATCTGACTCTGGATTATTTTTTTTTAATATACCTTTCTATAATGTTTAAGTATTTGAGTACCTGGTCTCTACTGCTCTTGTGCTCACTGATTTTGATTGTGGTGCTCTATTAATCTCTTCTGATCCTGTCATCTGCTCTTTCTTTCATTATGCTGTGTGAGTACCAAAACTGGTTATTCGTACCTGAGACGTCCACAGCAACTGGTGCATTAACATCATAATCCTTGCCTTAAAGTTTGCTTTCAAAGTTGCAAACTCTTAAAAGACCTGAAAAGTTGATACTCTCTGTACCTTCCTCATCACGGTGACTTCTGTACATTCACTGGTACTAGGTATGACACTGTTAACAGACTGCAGCAGATAGTCTTCTTTCTAATCTGAAATCTGCTAATCTAATCTGTGTAATCTGCTGTGGCCCCATCCTTGGGAATCACGTTTCTTTTTCCATTGATTACATGAAGGATGCTCTTTTCAGTCTGTTCTTTAGGACTATGTCTCCATTCCTCTTGGAATCTCTTTCTGAAGACGTAGCTTGTAACAGGTTTAGTAGCAAATAGTAAGTTCCTGTTCTCAGGGTTGGAGATGGTCGAGAGTCTCTGTAACTCTTTGAAAAACTCTTGTGAAAGAATGTTCAGTAACACAAAAGCTTTTCTCAGAATGACTTTTTGGGGGTTTTTTTGTTAATTTTTTTATAGATCTCAGGGGTGTGTATTTGTTTCTGGTGTAATGAATTGGACTAGTGTAATACAATTTACATCTTCCTTTTATGGAGCAATCCTATGACATCCTGACTGTATTTGTTCTGAACAGGGGTGGACGAAAACCATTAGGATTTTTATCTTTAATTTGCAAAAAAAATAGTTCTGAATCTGCAGAAGATACCAAAGGGAATAGAGGAAAGATCCAAAAACCTCGGATTGTGACTCCAAAGCGAAGTCTAAAAAAACCCAGTCTATCCACTAAGGATGATGGGGAATCTTGTTCCCTTCCCTCTACAAGCACATCGTCATCTGTGGAGCGTAAGATTGTAGCTGCTGATGCTGCAGTTACGGTATGTGTTTACTTTTGAATGCCCTTGCATTTTTGAGATGTGAAGAATACTGAATTAGTTTTTTCAGGAGTGGGTAGGTGGGTATGTAGTATTCATGTTTTGAGAGAGATACCTGCTCCAGTGAATAAATCCTGACTTGCGCATGTCTAGGAAACTTCTAGGGAACTAAGTTTTGTTTTTTTCTCTGCACATGTATCTACTTGTTTCCATTTTCAGAAAACTCAGGGTTTTTTTGTCTAAACTTCTTATCTAAACTGGAAACTCAAGTGCATAATATATATATACACACACACATACACACACACACACACACACGGAAACAGAGTAAGATTGTTACAAGCGGCTTTTTTTTTTCTATTAGGTTCCAAGTAATGAGCCATCTGAGAAGCCACCCCTTTGTGCTAAAGATCAGGAGAAGGAAGAAGAGCCAACCAGAATCTCTGAGTATTTTTTCAGTGACATCTTTATGGAAGTGGATGATTCAGAATAGCAAATTTGCTTTATAAAAACGTGGGATCTGAGAGTATAATGCAACAAGAAAATAGTATTTTTTTTTAAAAGGTCTGATTTGTCCTGATATTCATTATGCCACACTTACTGTCAGCCAGGCTGTTAATGAATTCCATAAAGATGAAACGGATTCCTTCAGAAGCAACCTGGATACTTTTAAAATGTTGACATCTAAACCACTACATTGATGTCATTGGACCAGACCAGTGGTTGCTGGCTTATAATTTCACTTGTTTAGACGCTGATAATGTGTGCGTGATGATCTTCCAGAAAAGTGCAATGAAAAAATGCTTAATCTTGTGATAAGTATCCTTTTGAATTTTAATGCTAAGTCTTGTGGTACTGGTTATACAAGTTCTTTACTTCTTTTTGTGAAGTATATTATGTCAGTGTGTTAGAAGAAGGAATGAACTTTTTTATGTACAGTGGAATCTCTGTAGATCAGAATGCAAATACTAGAAGTAGTGTAGTAAATACATAGATATGATCAGCACTGCGAGTATTTGTTTTAGCATCTCCAAATGACATATTTTTGTAAGAGTTTTTAATTCCATAAATTAAAAGATCCTAGCCTGAAAAGCCAAATGGGCTTAGTTCCTTAAAAATGTATTAAGAACAACCGGAAAAACACAGTTTACTTAAAAGATGCTACACAATGTTAATCTTCGCAACTCTCATTGGATTGGAAGAGGTTAATGTTTACTAGGATAAATGCTAATTTCCTTCTGAATTTGAAAACAAGGGGATAAATACCATTTCCTTTTCTTGATTTTATGTGTAGTAGTTTGTATCTCTGCTGACTTCTTGGTTTCCCTAGTACAAAGTAGCACAAAGAGATTGGATTTAAACCATAACTATACAATGTTGTTGCTTTGAGGATTTGCTACTTTGAAGCAGTTGAATTTGAATGCTTTTCCCCATGTTGCATGTCTACCTGTATTGTAACTTGCTATAAAATGCTAGCATAGCTTTAGATTTTAGTCTTAATTTTTTACTCGCCTCATCAAGCAGATTGTCTTGATGAGGTAACAAGATTCATGCAGTCTCAAAGTCAGGTGGTCACTGAAAGAGTCAATATTTATTCTGAAACTCCTTATTACACAAAAATGAGAGTGTAGATTTCATTCGTCTAAATTTTTCTCCTGTTACTTAATACCAGCTGGTACTTTTGCAAAACAAATTATTTATTATGAAAGTGAAACTGATGTTTATATGGCATTGTTATGCTGTCAAGAAAACTATCTTCAGCTTTGGACTGGATAACCATTTATTGGCAAATATTTTCATATACGTATCTAGTTAATTTTGAAATACTTTATGCAGTTAGAGAATGTTTGCCTTTTCATAAGCTATTGGCAAGGCTTTTGGAGGAGCCTTTAACATTTTGTCAATACAGAAAAATACATAGGAAAAACTACTGTTGCTGCAAATTGCTATGTTAGCAGGGCTCTGTCAATCAAATGTCACTAGCAGCATCTTTTTGAGGTGATGGAAAAGGTACCAACAGTCCCAGTGTAAAGTAACTGTCAACTCCCCACCCCCCCACCCCCCAAAAAAAACCCAAACCCAACCGGATCACCAACAGCTGTTTCTGTTGAGACAGTATCTTGTGCTTTGCCTAATCCATTTAACTTGAAATGTTTATCTAAATATTGTCTTACCATAAACCTTATGAAATAGATTAATCTATACATAAAGCTCCATGTATTGTTTATCTTGTATATATTATTTTATGTATGCAAGTGTTTAGTTCCTGAAACATGTGGCTTGTTTAAATCACTAGCACTGATAGTGCCTAAAAATAAATTTGTAGGGAGTGGCTATAGAATAGTTGCCCTAAGTACTTTCTGAGGTGATTACCATTCTACACTTAGTTGCATACATTTTAGTTTGCATTTGTATTACAAGGGGAAAAAAACAAACCAAAACCAAAAAAAACCACCCCTAAGATTTAAGGTGCCTTATCTGTCTTGTTAATTGGGGCTACACATTTTTTCCCTGCAGTAAATCACATGCACTTTGTTAGAGGATTTTTTTTTTTTAAGGAACAAATTTAATTTGAAGAGAGATAAGACAACGTTGCATTCTGTTTAGCATATGAAAGTTTTATAATGGTGAAGGATGTAAGAAAAGATGGGTGAAATCTCAATGCCTATTAGTTTAGCATTTTACGCAAAGCAGTCTTATGTCATGTCTTCGTAAAGAGTTGTCTGACTCCCTGTATCATTGCATACATGCTTTCTGTTTCAAAGAAAGTAGTCATATTCTGTATGTAAATTATGTGAATAAATTATTTTATATTACCTGTGTTTCTATTTCTTAGAATGTCAGTTGCCTTTCTTAAATGCTCATAGGCATAGCAAGTTAATGAAACTGTGGGCTAAATGAATGGCTGACGCTGTGGCTGCGAGACTGGGGTGCGTGCACTGAACAGTGGTGAGACTGAGCCTGCTTCCACAGGGGCTTTGTTGTTGTTGTGTGCTTCTGCTTCTGTGTCAGAATAGGGCTTAACTTTCTTGGTGTCTTGGTTATCTCTCTGTAAATACTGTTGCTTTGGTGAAAAACAAAACAAAAAACGGAATGCTGGAAAACAGCAAAGATTTCCAACGAGGGAAGTTGGAAGGTGCTGGAAGGTCAAGATCTTAAACAGCCTGCCACTGTAGCACCTCTGCAGTGGGCGACAAAGCATGTCTAACAGCAAGGGCTTTTCTGACTTGCGCGAAGTGCGTAATCCCGCCCGAGAAGTGAAGCGTGCGCGCAAAATTCTTCCACAGCGAGTTCCTCAGAATTGCGTCGCGGTGTAGCGTGACGGGAAAGGCTTGTGCGTTTCACGAGTTTAATCCCGAGAAGGGACAGGCGGGACGGGGCGGGCGGGGCCCGATGCCGCCTCGCCCTTCTCACCCCCCGCCCCTGACGGGCCCCGCCAAGGACGCGCCGGCCCGGCCCGGCCCGGCC
>VZSF01006860.1:96515-194582 GCA_013398295.1 Chionis minor | reverse complement strand
TCTATGATTCTATGAGTCACAGGAACTAGACCAATTCTTTCCACATTGCCCTTTTGCATCAATCTGATCAGCTTTCCAGCACATCAGGTCCCTAGTCCAAGAGATGAGTATTTGCGCATTACCATGTGACTTTGTCCACTCTGCTCAACAAACTGGAATCTTACAGTCTGTGGGAGTATTTATGTTTGCTAATCCATTCTGGATTGCCTCTCTTTTGTTTTACACCTAAATATGATAGTCCCATGGAAACTGGATTAGTAGGAAAAAACCTTTTGTAAAGGAATTCAATAATTCTAATCTTTATTCCTTAGAAAAAGAGAAAGCCACAGAAAAAAAGACAGAGATTATATTCTATTAGGAGGGTTATGGTGCAATATTCATCTATAAATTCATCTTTCCTGGTGTGAAATTTATAAAAAATAGCAATTAATATTTTGCTAGGTGCTGAACTATAGAGCCTTGCACAGAAATACTGTGAAATTGTGGTCTATCCCCACATAAAAATTGTGATGGCTCGTGTGACACACTAGGAAGACATTTTAATATCAACAATATAAGCTATAGTACCTGACCCAGAATCTATCTGAGTAAGTGGAATGACTCCTTATGATTTATTGGCCCTTAGGTTGAACTTCAACCCAGCTGACTAGCAATCGGATAACTACACTGTTATTTTTGGTGACTGTACTATGTTAAATTGATATTGCAAAAAAACCCCATACTGAAATTACTAACAGTTAATACAGTATGTTAATTTCATGCTGGCAAAATGAATCCGCTCCAGTGTAGCCAGGTGCGTTTAAAAGATCTTCATATGAGAGGGTGATAACTTCTTGATCCATTACAATATAAATACACATCTGATCACAATGCTTTATGTAGCCTTTGTGGTAGCACTAGTATTGAGTTCTGCTCATTCTGTTATTCTCCCCAA
The DNA here is from genome assembly GCA_013398295.1 of Chionis minor. Lineage (NCBI taxonomy): Eukaryota > Metazoa > Chordata > Aves > Charadriiformes > Chionidae > Chionis > Chionis minor. The sequence continues at coordinate 193,648 of VZSF01006860.1, read as the reverse complement.
TCAAATCCGTTTCTTTTTGTTCCTATTTTCCTTCTGCAGACTAGATTCTGGAACGTGGGCTTCCTCTCCTCTGAACAGCACCGCTGGCAAACTCTGCCCCCTCTCCAGGTTTGCTTCTGAATTTTGCTTTGAATTTGCACCTGCAATTCAAGTTATAACAAACTGCACCTATGAATTTGCCAGGATCCTCACAGTTCCAGGAATCTCCTCAGCAAGGAAACATTTTATGAAGCTGGAAAAGCAAAGCAAAATGATCTGCAGAGAGAGAAAGGCTCAGGGCTTGATGTCAGAAGGGTCTCAAGCATTGTGATAATGAACAGCACTTGGGTGCCTGGCCCCAGGATCAGCAGCCTCAATCTTGAGTCACATGTTTATTGTTTGACACAACATGAGGAACATGAAGTACCTGGGAATTTGATTCAGCTGCGAAGATTGTGTTAACAGTTTTTAATTAGATTTTCTTTTTCAAAACAACTTCTTTGCATGATGGTGCAAGGAAAAGATAAAGCTGTCTTTTTTCCAGAGTGAAAGCATATTTCTCCTGGAAAGGCATGAAATGCAGTATTTCTGAACATCCCAAATGAGCTAGACTTTTATACTAATTAAGTGGGAAGCCCTCAGCACAAGAGTATAGCACCAGTCTGGTTCTTTTTCCCTGGTGTGTCCCACTCAGTGGCAGGATTAGAAGAGGAGCTCACAATCCCAGGTCATTCGCAAGGCGCCTGCTAGCACAGCACACCCCGCCGCACTCGGAGGTGTGAGCCCTCGCCATGCTTCTGGCAACTTACTCTCTGTCAGAGCTCGAGGCCGGTAACTAAAGCCAGCAAATAAAGTCTTAACTCGAGCCAGCAAATAAAGCCTTCCAGGGCTCTTTATTGCTGTGTTGAATGAGATGGCCGGCACAGCCTCTCCGCCACAGGGCAAAATGGGAGAGAAGATACTGGTGGAGGTCAGAGATCATGCTGGAGATTTGACGATCACACAGTTCATGAAAAAGCTGTAAGTCATCTCTAAGTCTGAAGCATGCTGAACTGCTTTGAATTAAGGACTACTTAAAGAAATACTATTATCAGGAAGTTATTTTCTAATTGATTTTAAGTTTATTCGAGAAAAATATATTTGCAAACAGATGGTAATGAACTCTGTTTTAAGCAACAGCTTAATTCGTTGCTGCAGATTCTGACCACTAACTCACATGGGCCGGTCACTCCACAGCAGACTCGCTGTGCCTGGAGGCTGCTCTGGTCCAGGGCAGTACAGCGAGTTGAAGTGAATCTTCTAGCTGGTCCAACTCACCATGCACTGGTCCAGTCTGCAGGATGTCCCTGGCACATGTAAAACAGTTTCCTCTCAGAGAAAACTGAACCAGAATCGCCATTCCAGATATCTATTCATACAGAAGTTACTGCAACCCCGATGGGGATGCTGAGGGCTGAACGAAGAAGTAAGCTGCATCACCACTAGGTCTTGTAGCATTTATCAAACATGCACAGGTCTCAGAAAGGTCTTGAACCATCAGAAACTCCTGTGACCTTCCTGCAATGGCTCCCACACTGCACAAAGGGCTAAGTGCTGCATGTGCTTCCTATTTGCTGATGATTGGCAGCCCTCAAGTCATCTTTGATGCTCCTTCTCTCCCCAAGAATTAACATGGCTGTCTTTACCTACTGTATCTTCTGTTGCTCTCTCCCCACTTTGTTGAACCCCTTTGTTTCTCCTAATGCCCTTTTCATTATCCCCCTTTTCTATTGTTTTCTTCTACAATAATGGTAATGGCAATTTTCAGCATCCCCCAAATTCCAAGCGCAGCCAAAGACCAAGCTCCATCGTAACTCTGCCCTGTAAAGTGCACTGAAAGTTTCTTGGGCCGCTACGCGATCCAGTGCCAGCCCCAGAAGACTGTTAAGCTCACTGCAGGCTGCAAGAGAATTGGTAATCAATGCCACAACAAATTCGGGGACAAAGCAGTGCTCCTGAACCTCTATCACACCCCCTCTCCCCTACCCACTGCAGTGGGCAGTGCAGGGAACCGCTTCCATTCCCGGTTTTGGCAGACACATGGATCCCATACCCTGACTCGCTCCTACGGCACCACATTCCTTGCTAGCGCAGAGATTGCTGTGCCTTGCCAGCAGTCTGCTCTTAAATTTGTGGGCAGCTCAGAAAGTTAGAAATAAGGACTTCTGAGCCATTGCTTCTTACAAATCTCTCCTAGAGAAGCAGCAGGTTTTTAAGGAAAAAGAAGTAAAGATTCTGAAATCATCTGGATCAAAAACAGATTAGGAATATGTCAGCATCACAGAAAAAAAAAGAGAAGTCAGTCTCCCAGAGAGCAATTTTTAAAAAGTAATTAATTTCATTCAGGAGAACCAATTCAGGAGAGTCAAGAAAATTCATGCGAATTTGTCCTTATGGCACAGGAGGCTGAAAGAGAAGACACCTGCCTTATTAAATTTGAGTCTCCAGAGGCAGTTCGCAAAATTATTAACTATACAAATACATTAATCAGAAGAGTTCTGTGTCTTCTTTGACTTCACATAACCATTCTCATGTGCCAAAAACGTAATTTTTTTTCACAAATACATAACCACTGGCAGTACGTACAAGTGCTTCTATTAGCAACAACAAGACCTCAGAAGTGAGGAAAAGACGGACAAGTGAAATGAAATAGCCAGTTGTACTGGCTGTCATATACATCTTCCCACCCCTTTGGCAAGAGATTTAAAAACTGAAACTTCAAGGCATCTACCAGTATCCAGTACTTATCTAGGCTAAACAAACAACAGCAGAGAGTATAATCTCTCCTCCTCTTTCCTCAGATGAATCTGATTTACTGCATTCTCTCACAGATAAGCAACAGCTAAGGTGCAGCTAGTTGTTCTTAATAATCCTGTTTTGTTTATTTACAATTTTGGCTAGGGAAATCGGTTAGTCCAGGCTTGAGACTTCTCTAATTTCCCATGAAAGCGAGTGAGAATGAGGAATTTTCCTCAGGTTTTGTGGGAATAGCTAGGTTGGGATTTCTAGCCAGTGCCAGGTCCTCCCTGCAACCCCCCAGCACTACCTCCTCTTGCCAGTGCCTGCTCCCTTCCTGCAGTCCTGGCTGGATGTCCTGGAGCTGCTGCCATTGCATCCCCTCCTGCGGCCAGGGAGGGGCTGCCATGTTGTTCCTACACACAGTCTGTTCCTAATTAGCCATTACACCTAATGAGGAGAAAAAGAAAGCCTTCATTGACTCCTGGATGGTGCTGATGGTGAAGAAGAGGGAGGTTAAGGGTCTACCCTGGGAGAGCATGCAGAGCGCCCAGACCATGAAAGTGTCCTTTTAGGTTACTGCTCATCTTTATTTAGTATCAAAGTAAATGGAATGATGATGATGATGATGACAATGATGATGATGAGAAGAAGAATGGAGTAAGAATAATAAAGCAGCAGATGCCTTGACATCATGGGCTAATGTAAAGAACAGCTCTTATAAATGCTTTTGCTTTCATATCAGTCCTCATAGCTGTCTCTTTCCCGCCGGTGGCCTGCGTGGCTTTGGAGCACCTGGTCTTGTGTCAGCGGGGCTGAGCCCAGACTCCTGCAGGCTCCTACCTCCTGGCCCTCAGCCTCTGGGTTGGGCATGGGGCTGTTGTCAGCCCTGTCCCTCCCCAGCACACCTGCAGCTTTCCTGCGTGATGCTCCAGCTTTCCCCACCAGGCGCAGCCGATGTAATCATTTCCACAAGAACTTCCTGTTCCATTTCCATGGCTTCCTCCACTTGATGGAAGACAGGGATGATCGCTGCTAATGTTAACATCTCACTGGGACCTAATGTTACAATATTCCGCTTACACATAACCTTACATTTCAGTGACAGCCCTTAGATGAATAATGAAAGTTTAACCAAGTTAAGGAATTACAAGATCAGGCTCATAGTGAGTTTTATAAACATAGTAAATGCCTTAAATTTTCTACATCGAGTCTTCTGTTATTTTTTACCATGGAAATACTGAGATCACATGAGCCAGGGCAAACACAGGTCACAAAGATTAATATAGAGATTTATCATGTCTGTAGTATACAAATGTACATACTAGATGCCCCAAAATATAATGAAACCTAAGACAAAAATACTCATAATAAGGGAATTTTGATACTTTAAACAACTCTGCTTTGTTTTATAATGTTCCATTACCTCACAAATAATGTAGCTGTCATAACAAATAGTAACAGTGATAAATACTAAGAAAAGCTGGATGGTGTGCAAGACTGCGGACACAGCTCCAGTGTTCAGATCTGAATCTACTTTAAACTTAATATTTCTTGGGTTGCTCAGCCCTGGCAAGGGCCGCTACAGTATTTCTCAATTTACAAATCTAATCTGTATCAAATAGCATCTAGTAAAATGTAACATTGCGGTGACCTGAGCACAGTTGTTTAAGACCGTATATGGTTTTTACACAGATCAATCTGTGTGGTTAGGTTTCTATTTGGAAGACTCACCCAGACCTCACAAGCTTTTCAAATACCTTTTAAAAGCGACCAAGGAAGAATGAGGTGCCCCACCATTTGCTGCCTGGATGCCGTCCATCATGTCTGCAATAAGAGCAGTCTGCTCTTGGTCTCCGGGCAGCTCCTGTAGGCAGCATGGGCAGCACTACCATTTGTTCAGTGTGTTTAGAGCAGGACCCCATTTTCAGTTGATTGAGATGAGAGGATAATAGGCTAAATCAGGCTGAGAAGGACCTCAGCAGGCCTCCATTCCTGTCCCAATACCTTGGACCAGTTGGGGCTTGAAACCTTCAAAGGATGGAGATGGCACAGCTGCTCGGGGTGACCTTCTCCACTGCCTGATGGAGAAAGTCAGTCTGAACCTCTCTCATTTCAACCTGTGACCATTGCTTCTCACCCTCCCACCCTGCACCGACATGAGGAGCCCAGCTCCATCTCCTCCATGACCCCTCATCGGTGCTGGGGGCTTTAGGTGCCCCAAAGCCATCCCTTCCCCAGACCGACACAGCCCAGCTCCCCCAGCCTCTCCTCATGGGGCAAGTGCTCCAGCCCCTAACTGCCTTTGGGGCCCTCCCCTGAACTCCCTCCAGTTTGTCCACAGCTTTCCTGTGTTGGGTCCCAAAAATGGACTCAGTGTCTAGATGTGGTCTGACAAGAGCCACAGAGAGGGAGACAATCCCTTCCCTTGATCTTTGAGCCATGCCCCTGACCACACAGCTCAGGATCTGCAGGCTGCCTTTGCTGCCAGGGCTCACCACAGGCTCACATCGTTCAACTAGCTGCCCACCACCACCCCATGGCTTTCCTGCAGAGCTGCTCTCCAGCCCCTCTGCCCCCTGACAGTGTCATTGTGGGGGCTCATCCTTCCCAGGTGCCAGGCAAGTATCTGCCTCAAAGAAAAAATGTTTCAGAATTATTTCTGTGAACAAGGAACAAAGATGCTTTTGTCCAAGTTTTAAAAAGTCCAGCAACATTTTCTTCAAGCAACAGTCGTTCCCCAGTTCCTGGGCTTCAGGGCATGCATTTTGCCATCTTCTGAAAAAAGCCCTAATTGTAGTCAAGCTGTCTGTGAAGAATCACAGGCTGCAGAAGGTTGAAGGGTAGCACGATCAAAATGCCAGAATGCTTTTGGCAGAACAAGCTGTATCATGAAACCAAAATGTTTTGTCGAGAGTTGAGTTCCTGCAGAGCTCTGCAGAAATGTCTCACTAGTCTGTAGCACTGTGCTCTAGCTAGGCAATCCCTCCTCCAACCATCCTCACCACAGTGCTGCAAAGTGCTGTAGCCTAAGCAAAATCTAATCCAAGCCATGTCTTATAGGACTATACATCTGACACTGGGGTTTGGAAGGGTATAGTTGAGGTTTTCTCATTTCCCTGCAAACTGGATTTGTCTTGAGTAGAAATTCTCTGTTCCTCCATGTTTCCATCATTTTGTACAACTGAGGAATTCTGATTCCCTGCAGCACCCACTTTGATGATAGTTCAGCGTTAAGACACCACAGTTTTCAGTGGCTGGAGAAGTGTCATTCTTGAACACAACCAGGGGGTTGCTTGCAGACTTGAGTTTCATTGGAGGGACAAAACCATCACTCCAAAACCTGAGAGGAAATTGGCTGGGCATTGGTTGATGCTGGCCCAGCCAGCTGGAACTGAGGGCCCTCAGTCCAATATCAGCAGAAATAGTGCAGATCACAGAAATTAGGCCTCTGGCATCGGGAGCTCGCACGTGCTTCAAGGACTGGAGCGAACGGCTCTTAACTCATGAGGGACAGACACATCTGGCTGAGGCTGTTGGCTTTGCTCGAGGTAACAGAACATCAGGCTGCGCATTGAGGCTCTGTGAACATTTATTTGTCACGCTGGGAAACACGCAGAGCTTATCCTAGGGGTCTCCCCATATTACTTTGTGACATCCGCTGTGTGCATGCCCTGCTTACATTGAAATGTTGGGGTAGACGATTCAAGCTCTCAGAAGATAGGAAATGCCAACATTCATGCAATTCTCCTTCACCTCTCTCAAGCTTGGGGTCATGTTGTCTTTTACTGCCTACGCAACAACGAAAGCATTAATTAGTTCAAGCTATGCAAATTGTTTTAAAAAGCTAAAAAGCCTTGTTTGCAATTTCAAATGGGATCCAGATGCCCTCGTCATTTCAAGAGAGAAAAAAAAGGCATTAAGTGGTAACTTTTTTTGGTGTTATATGGCACGTGTCCAAGTCGAACTTGCATATAAAAATAAACCTCATGAGTTCATTGTTCTGAACTTACAGCCAAACGTCCTGTTTGTCTTTTATTTAGTTTAAATGTTTTGTGACTAAGTTGTATGAAACATACTTTTCAAAAAAACCCCAGTAACAGTAACTAGCGAAATCTAAATAATATAATGATTTATTTCTTTGTATACTTCTAGCCATTGCACAACCTCTGGATCTTCTGATAGAATTCATTTGAAAAGAGACTAAATATTCATTTATTTCTCTGTTGCCATAGAAACTCTGACAGCAATGATTCATTTCTAAGAATTATTGAGTCCCTGACCATGCAATTCATACTGTTCTTCTCCACAAGGCTCCAATAGCTAGTACACTGTACTGCAAATAAAGCTCACCTGAAGGACAGATTATCTATTTTTGTTTGTCAGCTTCACTTTCTTGGAAACAGACAGCTTTGCTTTTTCACCACAGGTGATTTGCAAAAAAACCTAAGCATTGCAAGTGGTGTGTTCTGCCATGGTGAGGAAAGAATTGGATTTGCTCTGCCAAACTGGAAGCACATGGAATGAAAGGAACCCTGCTGCAAACAGGGAGGGACCCTGCAGCCTGAGCAATTTTCTCATATGCCACGAGACGGGACAAAACACTAACTGGGATGGAACGAGGAAGATAAGGCCCCAACAGCCTCTCTCCTGACCGAGGTTGGGCCTTGCCTGACTTTTAATACAGAGCACAGCAAAAGAGTGACTTCCCCAGAACAACTAGAAAAATGACTGAAAACACCCAACACAAAAGTGTCAAAGAAAAAATGGACCCCTCGCTGCCAATCTGGACACATGCCCTGGCTATGTAATCAACCCCTTATACTCATCATTTCTCTGGAATTTCAGCTTCCAGACCTTTTCAGTCCTTAGCCTCTCTTCCAAGACCATCAACAGAGGTGACAGTTGCACTAATTTTGACAGTACTTTGGTGTTCAAGCACTTGCTTGGTGAAGCTACTTAAGAAAATCAGCTCTGTCCCCTGGCAGAACAGCTGAGGGACATCACTTACCTCCTCAGCAACACAGTCCTTGATATAGTAAACACAATAAATGGCTTCTCTGGCAGGAAGAGTTGAGGTGGGAGCACCTCATGAGGGTTTCGCACCCTCAGAATTACAATGCAAGAGCAGGAAAAGATATGCCAGCTCTACTATCTTGCTCAATCATTTTCCATCATAAGGATGTGGTAGCATGGCTAGCTTAATGGTGTACAACATGCAATTGAACTGAAAGACTATCTTTGCTCCCAAGGTTTATCAAATAGATGTTGGCAGGTGAGAAACAGATGCAGAAAACACCCCACAACTGCTGCCTGCCAGGTGACCATGAAGCTGTTCTGCAGTGCTGAAGACCAGCTCTGCCAGCGACATTCATAAAGAAATACCCAGAAGTTTAAAAGGGGGTTCTTAAGGTGTATGGGCAAGTCAAGAATCATAAACAGTTATCTTTGATTTCCAGATTACACCAGAGAGTAATCTGGTGTGGAGAGTAATCTGGAAATTGGGTGATGGAAGGGAAAGTCACATGGGGTCAACTAATTCCCTTCCAGCTGCCAGGGTAGAAAATAGATACTGGTCTTCCTTCACAGAGCAGTGGGGCAGTCCTGCTGCAACTCCATCAAATCAAATGACTGAACCCATGGAAACTTCAAAGGTTTCCTTTTTAAATGACTGCAAAAGAAAATTCAATCATATAAAATGAGGGTGCAAGCAAGAGGGTGGAAGCAAGGACAGGTAGCCTGGGAGGAATACAGATAAATTGTCCAAGCAACCAGGGATCAGGTTAGGAAAGCTAAAGCCCAGATAGAGTTAAATCTGGCCAAGGACATGAAAGGCAACCAGAAAAGCTTCTACAGGTACATAAGTGATAAAAGGAAGACTAGGGAAAATGTGAGCCCTTTCCAGAAGGAAATGGGAGACCTGGTCAGCCAGGATATGGAGAAGGCTGCAGTACTAAAAGACTTCTTTTCTCAGTCTTCACCAGCAAGTGTTCTAGACATTTGCAGAATGCAAAGGCAGGGACTGAGAGAATGAGGTACCACCCACTGTAGGTAAAGATCATGGTCGAGACCATCTGAGGAACCTGAAGTTGCACAAATCCATGAGACCTGATGAGGTATATCTGTGGGTCCTGAGGGCACTGGCAGATGAAGTTGCTAAACCACTATCCATCATATTTGAGAAATTGTGGCAGTCCGGTGAAGTTCCCACTGACTGGAAAAGGGGAAACATAAGCCCCATTTTTAAAAAGGGGGAAAAAAAAGCTCAACATGAGCCAGCAATGTACACTTGCAGCCCCAAAAGCCAGCTGCATCCTGGGCTGCATCAAAAGCAGTGTGGCCAGCAGGTGAGGGAGGTGATTCTGCCTCTTTACTCCACTCTGGTGAGACCCCACCTGGAGTACTGCATCCAGCTCTGGGGCCCCCAACATAAGAAGGACATGGACCTGTTGCAACAAGTCCAGAGGAGGACCACAAAGGTGATCAGACAGCTGGAGCACTTCTGCTATGAGGACAGGCTGAGAGAGTTGGGGTTGTTCAGCCTGGAGAAGAGAAGGCTCCGTGGAGACCTTATAGCAGCCTTCTAGTACTTAAAGGAGACCTACAGGAAAGATGGGGACGGACTCTATCGGGAAGTGTAGTGATAGGACGAGGGGTAATGGTTTTAAACTGAAAAAGGGTAGATTTAGATTAAATACAAGGAAGAAATCCTTTACCGTGAGGGTGGGGAGATACTGTCCCAGGTTGCCCAGGGAAGTTGTGGAGGCCTCATCCATGGAAGTGTTCAAGGCCAGCCTGGATGGGGCTTTGAGTAACATGGTCTAGCAGAAGGTGTCCCTGCCCGTGGCAGGGGAGTTGGAACTACATGATCTTGAAGTTCCCTTCCAACCACACCATTCTATGACTCTATCATTCTATGAAAGGGAAAAATAAATATCAAATAAATAAATAATCAAACTTTAAAAAACCCTTGTCATTTGATAATTATGCTCATTTTGGTAACGCTACATTTAAGCATTTTGTATCCATATTAAAGTATATTTGTGGCTTTCATATAAACATGCTAGAAAGTTGTGGGTAATAAATGATTAGTAAAATATATACCCATTTACAAATGCATTAGAAAACTAATCTACTGGTGTAATAGGAACTAAAACGACATGTGCAGAGATTTCTCCCACCCTCAAAATCTGTAAATGCAGTCAGGTTGGCAACTCTCAGTTTGCACCGTAGCCCATGAGTTCTGGTGGGATTGTCCTATGTGTAATTGTCAGGGTGAGGGATAGAGGGCAAGAGACAAGGGGCACCAGTGGAGTTCATTAGCAAACATGAGACTGAGCATACACCAAGCACGACTTCCTAATGAGCATGTACATCTCTGCATGCACTGTTAGACTAGTAAAAAACATCCGGTAAGAAGTATCTCCAAGATCAAGGGCAGAACTGAACAGTGAGCTCTGTTACTCTTATGAATGATGCATAGAAGTGTTTTGGAAAAGCTTTTGCTCTTGCTATTATTAGGCCTTACTTATGTATCATTTAGGTGTACAAGGTAATTTACTACAAGCAGAGTTTGTAAAACACAACATAACTCCTGCCACATGGTGCTGAGAGCACAGGAGTGGTGACAGTTTCAGTACGGTAAAAACAACTTAAGAAGGCACCACCTGGGCTCTGCACTTTTTGACACACAATCGCATCGTCCTGGCCATCGCAACAGATCGCATGGGTCACGCAGAAGGAAAGCATTTTCACTTGATGACCAAATGCAGAAAGGAAAAGCCCCATGGGTGTGATCCTGATGTTATAAGAAAAGGTAACGTCCAAGTTGGAAGTATAATTGAAAGTATGAACACTGTAATTTCAGTATCAGCATTATAATTTAAACTCCTCATGGGCTGCAAGGATTGTTTTTGGCTATGGTTAAAACTATCAGATTAAAAGGAAAAAGATCAAATGGAGGATAACTTACCAACTAGGAATGTCCAACACGGTCAAGATATCTAATTAGTTTTGTGGCGTGTTGATGTGGCAGCTTCTAGCGTGCCTTAGAAATCCAAAGTGAGGGTGTCTGAGACACCAGAAAACAGTTGCTGTCAGCTGAAAATACAGAGATTTTGTCCAGAATGTGGGCTGCTTGGCTCTATCTACTGTGGTATATCTATTACAGTGCCAAGGAACGTTCCCGGTCCCTGAAACTTGATCATCTGTATTGTTAATTTATTAGAACTGTTTCTGGCAAGCCTTCAGCACATCCTAATACCACAGTCCACAGGTGCGGTTTGGGACCTATTAAACCCAGAGACCATTCCCAACTGGCTGTTTGCCTGCAGCCACTCTGCTCTGGGGAGAGAGAGGGTAATAGCGTGGGCGGAGGTGGCTCATTCCCTGCCAGCTGCTAAGAACAGTCGTGGGGGTGTTTAATCCAGCAGGACGGATGTAGCCCTTGCATCCTGAGAGCAATGTTCCAGCTGGGAAGAAATGGAGCCAGATCAAGAAGTTTCATTTCAGATTTTCTTCTTGCCACCACTGATTTTATTCAGGGTGCCAATTTGCTAAGGAAGAATAGGTTCCACCTCTTAAGTTTGGACTGCCGCATCTACCGTTGAAAGCCAATACATTGACCATTTGTGGTTTAATTAGGTAAAGATGGTCAACTGAATGGTGCCACAGAAACGATTTGCACTTAATGCCTGTTAGTCAGGCACAGGGAAAGTACACAGGAGATGGAATGGCCACACCTTTTTCCCATTTTTTTTGCACCCAGCCAAGATCTGCCTGGTCTCTGGCATGTAATACAGGACAAAACATAACACACTCACACAGTTGCTGAGAGGAGTCCATTGGGAAACTGTTCATTAACACAATGCCAGTCTTTTGTAGGGTAAGACTTGGTATGGCCAGTCCCTGAGTTCAGTGCCCCTCACAGAGTTGACACATGGTGCCCCTTTATATGTTTCTGGCTCCCATGACTCAGCAGGAGGAGTTTGACAGAGCATGAGAAATCCAAAGCTCAGCCCACACAAGACAGAGCCACCGCCGACAGGCTTGGAAAAGAGCTTGAAGCTGACAGGGTTTGCACTAAGCAGCCAACCAAGACCGTGCATCTGCTCTCTGTTCATGGTTTACAGCTTTTTATTGCTTTTTATAGCAACAAATGCTTTCAGTGGCAGCTTTAGCCACACCACTGTTTTCTCATCTCTGCTTGGTCAAAAACCTACAGATTTTCCTTTGAGGCGTGGATCTGGCTAGTGATGGCCAGGCTGTAGCCATCTGAAGAGAAGGTCACTGCAATATTTTTGGCAGAGGAAGGAGATACACATTGCATTAAAACTACCTGAAGATGGAAACTGACAACTGGCTGGTGATGGATGTCTTCTCAGAAGCATGAAACCAGTGATCTGCAAGAGGGACCAATTACCTTTCCGTATAAATTATTGCCTCTCTCCATTCGTGCTGCAGAAGGCTGAGCTGTAGATCTCAGACTATAGGCAGGAAGGGAGACACAGCAGCAGGCTATGATGCTGGAATTCATGCTGCTGCTTTATCCAAAATTGGCTAGGTCAGTATATACAAGTCTGCTGACCTTCAAAACATATAATTTCTGAGATTTGGATAGAGGTCAGGGGGGAAAAAAAAAAAAGAATGGGGAAGGATCTAAGGGAGAATGAGGTATTCTCACCTGATTATCACTGGGGTTTTTTTTAGAGTTTATATTTGTAAGCTACAGTCTCATATTTTAGAACTGTGTACAAGTCTTTAAGGAAGAGATGAAACTTTAAATGATAGTAGAGGTTAGGAGAGGTAAAGATTTATATTTTTTTAAATTCTGTTTAAATACAATGAAAACAGCTGGGGCCACACTAGAGGACATACCAGACCAAAATAGGGGAAGGGCAGTAATTCCTCAAGGTTTCCTTCACTTCTGTTAAGAAACACTGTGGCATGTCCTTGAAGGACAGACATCAATGGCTTCAGAGCAGCAGATGGTTTGAGCTAGATGGAGAGATGCAGCAGGGATGTGTCTAGGAGAGGCTGGCTGCTGCAACAGTACAGTAACATCCCCCAGCCCCACCGCTGTTATACGCTGTAGTGCACTCACACACACATATACAAATGGCAAAGCTACAGCACACACACAACGTCTCATAGTCCAGCGAACTAACCCTCGAGCAAGAAAGAATAACCACCAACCACGCAGCGAGGTTGCTGAGAGCTGTTGGGGTCATTTGACGCCCACCCCAGTGCCTGGGCATCCCTTTCAGACAGAAGGGCTCAGGACAAATGCTTAACGTGGTGTACAAATAGTGAAGGGAGAGGATTCAAACACTCACATCTGTGCTTGGGGACTAGGCATGGCTTCAGGATGAAACATAACATAATGAAAAAAGAACTATTTTAAAAGTAAAGCTTGCATTGACTCATTTTCATCTGTCCATCCTGTTCTTTCCTACTTACTTCATCTTTTCCGATCAGTAGAGATTAAATACGTAAATAAAGTTTTTGGGATGGAACTGATAACTAGCTTGCCAAACAGATTTGTATGAAGACACATTGTAAATATAGAATCTTTGCAAATAAACCCCAGGAAGGACTTTTAGGGTCACTTTCCTCTTGTCATCCCTTCCCTTTCACATAGCAAGACATGACACATTTGCTCTCCTTGTAACCAGGGCAGTATATACAGCCCAGTGACAGAAAGCAGCAGGGGACTTTCCATGGAAGTCCCCTCTACAGGGCACACAGCACATTTCTGGGGCTTGGGCAGACAGCAATGAGCAGCATCCCATGGCAGCTGCAATGGTTATTGGATTTTTCAAAGCGCGGCAGAGGAGCATCACCACAACAGGGTCACTGTGTCACTGGTGACCACAAGAAGTAACATACAGTGATTCAGTAAATTACCTCTACTCCAGAATAAGCAAAAACACATTTTCACTTAGTGTATTCCCCGAAGTCTCTAATTGCTCCTTTCCAGCTTTTTACTAGAATAAACACTTTTGTTAGTAACCTAAAGGAAACAATCTGTCCTTGGGTGTGCTTTTTTGTTTTCTTCCAAAGGCTGTCCACAGGGAGGAATCGGCCTGATCCAGACCTAAACGGTGCAACCCCATTGGCTCCAGAAGCCTTTGATTTCTCTGCCTCCCCCATGCGGGAAGACTGGAATAAATTATTCAAAACACCAGCCCTCCTCTTTCCACTGGTGTGGGAGATACGGGGCTGGAAGTGGACAGGGCACCCCTGCTCCTCTGGAGCTGTGAGACTGAGAAAAGAAATCAAGGGAAAGCTTAAAAACACAGTCATGGCCAGAGTCCATAGAAATTAGAATCTGGGAACTAAAAAGCATTCACAAGCTTTGTTTCCAACAGGTTTTCCTCCCCTCGATGCACAAAGGCACCGGTCAATAACTTAGCCAAGGTGTTTCAGATGACTGACAGTATGGGCCTTTGTCCAGAAAAGCGAAGTGTACTGGCATTACTACATATCCTTTCAGGGGATTAGTGGAGCAGTTCACAGAGCTAGGATTGCCTGTTGATGGGGAGAGGATCATACATTCAGAAACAAAGTGAGTCAAACCTTAAGACCAAGTAGTCCCATTATATGCTAATTAAAACATGAAAGTATCTTGTGACCTTCATGTAACATTTTCCTACCTAGAACCACTAGTACACAATCTGTTGCACTCTATGTAAAATACTACTAGGATAGTTTCTGATGAATTACTAATATGTTCTAATAAAAGTCTGTTAATATGTTTACATTGGGCTTTTTGTTAATAACAATTAAACAGGAAAGCTTCTCCCTTATTCCATTGGAAATGAGGGCCCAATCCAACGTCACAGATTCCTGTTTGTGTTCCTTTTTTGTTCTCTCATTGCTCCTAGCTTTACTAAAATAATTTTCTTGGGTGAGCGCTACTGTAAATGCTTTTATAGGTACTGCTAGTGACTCACCACAATCTCTCCCAACCACCCAGCTGTACCTCTACTGGCCTTACAAGAGAACTCTAAGGTGAATGAAAAACAAAACCGCCACTTGAAAAACAACCAGGTTCTGATCATTTCCCTTCTTTGATTTCCTTTCTTTTTGCATTTGTCAGAGGACTGGTATATACTTCTGCCAAAGGGAAGATGTGCTGTGGGTGGAATGAATGTGAGCAGGCTGGGATGAGATAAGGTATACGCAGCATCTGCTCAGAACATGAAGCCAACCTCCTGGCCCCTCGGCAAGACTCCTTTCCTACATCCACGCTCATCGTGGTGGTAGCTGAAGTCTCTGTGGGGACGTGCCACTGTGGGACTGCTTCTTCCATCTGACCCTAACTGAACACAGCTATGTGTAAGCAGGTTTAAGATGCAGGGTACTCCATAACCAGTCTCTTTGCAAGATCAGCTGAGGCATTTATTTCCAGCTATGAGATGCTGCTGTAAACGAGCATGCTGGGAAGCAGACAGCAAAAGCAAGAAAGGAAAGAGATGAAGAAAGGGGTAAAGAGAGCTTGGGAAATGGGAGTTTGGAAAGGAAGGGAGGTACAGAGAGAAAGAATCATGCAGAAAATCTGTCCATCATTTCTCTGGGAGGGATACTGCTCAGCAACAGCACTGATCCTCATGCAAGCAGGCAATCCAGTTACTGCTTGCTGAAGGAATCTGTCATCAATCAGGCAAATATGAAAAAAAAACCCACAAAACTTTGTACCTTATTTTTATGTAAGCTTTCGGAGGTTTTTTTTAAACAACCATGTCAGAGCCCTTGCCTGCAGGCTATTGTTGTCCACAGTGACTCTCCATCTGTCTCAGATGCACACAGGGAAGAAACCACATTCATCATTATTGATTACTTTTGGTCTTGAAGGGCTTTGTAATGGAAAGGCCGATGTCAGTGTAAGACAATAGATATGGTGAGACCTTCCCCAGGCTTCTTTGTTTAGGCTCAGCGGGTGCCTCAGGCACTTTGTGTGTATGTCTAAACCAAACATCAGTCAGAAACCTGCCATGTTCATGGGATACAATAAGCTGGTATCTCAATGCGTGAGAGAATTTCACAGCCAGGGTCAAGTTTACTTTGAAGAGTATGTTGTGAGAGGAGAAATGCCTTGGATTTTTAAGAGGACAAAAGTCACTGTTGTTCATTTCTAGGGTCTCAGATTCTCTTAAAACTAGAGATATGATCCACCACTGTGCTGCAGCTGGGACGTTTACACTATGAACTCTCACAAACACTGGAAATCACCTATACTCACTGCTTGGTTGAAAAGCTTCCCATAATATCAGTGGGCAAAACCACCCCTGCTAAGAAAACCCACAATATTTCAGCCTATAGGAACATCCTGGGATACAGAAAGATGATATGCAAAACTAAAATGCAGTAGCTGTACCAATTTCAGTTGACATTTTTGTGCCATCTACTATAAGAACCCAGAGAACAGCCGTGCCTAGATTCCCTGCATTGTAAACTGATGCAGAATCAAGGTTAAAAGGCTTTACCTTTTGCTGGTGTGCTTCCAAAACAATTACAAAAAGTCATTCTGTCTTGGGAAGGCAAAGTGAGTGAGAAGTGGGAATACAGAGATTAAGCAAAGAGATTTCTTGCATAAATTGTTTTCTTTCCCTTCCCCCCCATTGTTCTTTATATAAATAAACCCAGCACATGCAACTCCATTTAACTTCATGACCAGTGAAAGTTGATCATTTCTTTCTTTCTCTGATTTTATCTGAAAATAAATAATTTTGCTATCTTGAAATTTCATCTTAAACAACAGAAAGCTCCAAAGGAGATCCAACAGTAAAAAACACTAATGGATAACTGCGTTGAAGAGTTCATCTCTCTACAGAGAAATACAAATCATCTAATTAGAAATACAGATCTGGCCCTTGCACGCTTCTACATTATCAGCCTGAGACTGTGTGAGTAGCTTGAGCTACTTACACAGAAACTAGAGGAAATGTGGACACAAAAAGAATGCTGATGATTGTAACCTAGAGACCTGCCTTAAGTCTACCTGCAGGTCAGTTAACTAAAAAGCTGTCTGTGGAGTAAAACAGGCTCTTAGTCAAAAGGAAACAGCGGTAGTACAAGTTGTATTGGTTTTTGTGAATTGCACCTTCCAAGATTCATTTCTGAACTATATCAGTTCACTGAAAAAGTCAGGTTTCTGAAGTCTGCACCACCAACACCAGCAGAATATTAGAAAAACACAAGAAAACAGCGTTTTAGTAACAGTAGCTCCATGATGGATTCTTCAGATGTTATAAAGGCAAACTGACGAGCAAAATTCCCATATTAGAACCACTTGCTACATTATGGGAGGTTCTTAGACCTGCACTCGTCTCCCATTCAGATGAGGGATGTGCCTGCCTCTCAGAAGACAAGGCAAAAAATGGAGAGGTAGTTCAGTAGCCATATAATAGTGCTCATATGAGGTGTTCTCCACTGTGACACTATATACACTATGTTTGGCCAAGTCCTCCCACTCACTTAAACCCCAGAGTAGCCGCTAAAGCAGTATAAGGAATAAGCCGTGGCCTTGCCTTTAAGCTTAGCCATTCCTTCTCAGGTACTCTGGAGTGCTTTGCATTACGATCACTGTGAAACTTTCTTGGAAGAGCAGTGAAGCCAAGGACTCTCAGGGCAGCATTTAGATGCCTGCATCCAAGAAAAACCTGTACCAAAAAAAAATCTCCCAAAGCCCACCTTTACTTACAGGTCCGTAACGACAGGCTGTTTTGCAACCATGCCTATCCAAAAGCCATTATAAGGAGGGTGCCTTAACACCTTGGCACTTGCAAGATGTCATCCTCGCTCCAACTATGGTGAAGCTTCAAAGCTTTCCATTAGTGAACAGAATAGTGCACCGGAACATTTCTGGCCACTGGGATAGGTTTGTCTCAACTAGTAAGCTCTGAGGATGGCCCATGGCATGAGTTGTGCCCACATCAACCAGCTTTCTCCCAAGCAATTCTGAGCACGGTTTGGGAGCTGGAGGGTGAGAGGGATCTTTCCCAGGAGGCTGTGTGCATGCAGTCACCCAGCTGTCGGGTGACAAAAATTTGCTACCATAGATGTGGGCAGTTCTGTGCCCATTGACTTCAGTGCCCAGGAAGATCTTCACTCCATGTAATTTATTAATGCAGATCTAGCTGAAGGCAGCCCAATCCGGTATATCATTGGGATTACCTAACACTCGGTTGTACTGAGGTCAGCGCACTGAGGCCACATCAGCATGCAGGAATGAGCGACAGATCAATAAAGTCAGGGAAGGAGAGTAGGTAAAGAAGTATCCACATTTAGCCTGTCACCTGGAGTACTCCCGTGGTTTGGTGAGCGGGTTCTTGTTCCCGCTGAGAAGTTGATTGTGTATTTTTACCTAATGACTCTTTAATGGATGTATATTCCCTCAGAGCTGGAACAGGAAAACAGCTGTAATTGTGCCACGACAGACCAAGCTCTATGAAGCTCTATTTCCATCTGCAGGGAGTAATTTTTAATGATATTTATGAAGGACAAACCTCTTGCAAGCCATTAATTGCTCCAGTCAATGACTAAAGAAAGTAGCATATAATTTAAATATACATTTGGAAAAAAATATGGATAAATCAATACTAAATTAGTTTTTAACAATGGCAAAATTCCAGGAATAATTAACTGGCTAGGCTGGTACATAAGGTAGCAAAGGTTGGTATACACAAACCAGAGTTGGACGAAATTTGAAAATAATTTATAGAATAATTCCCTAAAATACATATTCAAATTAATTGATGTTAATAACAAATAAATGCTGATCCAGCAAATATTTAATATCTTTAAAAAGGGGAAAATAATTTTTTGTTACAAATAAGCTCAGTGGTTTAAAATAAAAGGTAAGGCTGCACAACCTCTCCAGAAAGTAAATTAAGTTTTATGTATCAGTTCATTAATTAATTAACATAGGTGATTCAAGTTTGAATTTTGGAATGAAAATATAAAGAAACAAAAAACCAAACAAAGCAACCCCAGGATTTTCAAAATTAAAAGCCCCAAAACTGCTGTGCATCTTTCCTTCAAACATGCTAACACAGCTTATGTGATTTTTGGAACTTGTGTTCAATGCTTTTTTTGGAAGACATGGGAAGGCTAAGACATGGGCCATGCTAGATTCTATTTCAATGTACTCAGCGGTTTATATTTGCACTAATGCCTATTATTATGAATTAATTATTTTCTGTATTTTTTCAATGTTCTACTCTTAATGCTTTTCTAATATTATTTTCTAGGGTGTTGATCAAACTGCAGAGGGGATAAACTGTGCATTCAAATGTTCACATGCAATTCTTACAGAAAATTGTGTTTATTTTTATGTCATCTGTATTGCAACGTCAGACATAAATAAATATGATATCCTCATTCTTAAAAGGCAAAGATTTAAGCAGCAGAAATCTGAGAAAAAGACTAAGACCCAGAATGGAGCTATTTGCAGACTAATGTAATACTAAGGGTCAAGGGATGGTAAAAGATCCCTCAGGATAGCAACAGAAGAAATAAGAGAGACCACAAGGTTTCCCAATCAAAAAACACAGCTAAAATTATAAGAGCATCTTTCAGTCAACAATTTATTTGACTCTGGGTTTTTTTCTTTTTTTTTTTTTTAAACACAGGCTTGAAACTCCTGTCTTCATCAATACTCAGGCTTGAACATATTCACCTCAAAATTATGAGAGTGCTTATGTGACAAGATGCTGCTTGGTAAATACAAAGAATTAAAACATAACTTCTAATAGAGTGTCTGTGATTTTAATTCCCACTGAAATTGAATACAAGAATAAGTGAAAGAATTTACTTTACACATTGCTTACCTAGAATAAGGCTAAAAAGTGGTAATACTAATTTGTGTGAGCTGTTCCAACGTAAAAACAGAAGGAAGATCTAGCTGTACGCCAAGATAATTCAATAACTGTCAATGAGGACAACAAAATTGATTTTGCTGAGTTTGTCTCATGGTAGAATTGAAGTACTTTGTCTTCACTGAGTTTTTTCCAATGGTATAGAAAAGCACATTATCTATCCTGAAGTAAAAATACATCTCTTTCAATAAAAACATTACTTTTGGTTTTTTACGGTGAGTTCTGAAAATTATATATCCCTTCTCATGCTTTTCCAGCCATTATATCGATTGCTACATAAAATCACTGAGTTATTTCAGCTGTCACTGTCTTTTGAAGGTTATGCAACTTAAAATAGTTAAACTAACCTTTAGTTTGACCTTTGTAAGCCATCAAAACATTCTTGGAAGCAGCTCTGTTTAACCATTGATGATTTTTAGGTATATTTAAAGTAATATCTGAAAACTGAAGGCCAGCATCTCCTTTGGGAAGATTAAATTCCACTTCCCACACAGTATTTTCTAACATATTTAAACTTTGAAAATAAATCAGTGATTGAAGAACATTTTCTTCTATTTATGAAATGAACAAGCCAAGCAAGCAAAACGCACTAGTTTGCCACCAGTTTCCTCATCTGTTTGACCCCCACAATGAAAGATTCTTTACTAAGGAATTCAGATATTATACACACCTCAAAAGCAGCCTGGAGAAACAGTTTAAGAGTGGATGCAGCCCAAAAGCATCTGGCAACAAACCACACTGTGGAGAGGATGACCTACTCATTAAAATGGGAGGCTTCATTCTTTTAAGCTCGGGAGAAATCAAGAAAAATTGAAGAAGGGACCACAGTAGAGCACAGTAGAAGGGAATCCATCTGAAATGTTGAATGTTTTGTTCATATGAACAAATGAATTGCATATTCAACATTAGATGCCAGGTAGTCAGGATGCATTCCTGTAAACTGGAAAAAACCCAAACTTTTAGAGCTGCTCCTGTGTGTTGTGATTTAATGGGAAGGGAGTGGTGGCCCTTTGCAGAGCGACAATCTGGAACTGTGGACCTGGTGGAGTGAGGCTGGCAAGGGTTGCAGGCTGATGTCATTGCTGCCTGACAAGACTTTCCTGGCTCTCCTTGGTATTCCTCTTGGTATTTCTCGCTGGACTGACTATGTTCCATTTGTCACCATTCCCTGGATTGTGCATCAACAAACATATGTAAAATTAATTTTCTGATATCATATATTTAACCTTAGAGTGTACAAACCTGGATGTCCTATTTTGCCTTACTCTAGAGCTATTGCTGATATTATGTAATTATTCCATTTGCCATCCACGTAAGTGATTTTAAAAGATTTTCAAATAACACCATTAAGCATTTCAAGCCTTGATGTACGGAGATTATCAGAGAAGAAGAGGCTAACCAAGTGCCGTGTTCCAGAAGGAGCCTGAAGAAGAAATGTGATTTGTGCCAGAAAATTACACCTTCGCCAGACTCTGTTCTGAACTCGGAAATGCAATTCTCTGGTTCAGCCATAACCATATCCCCACTGAATTTTTTCCAGTGGTGTAGATAAGCACATTATCTATCCTGAAGATAGGCTGGGGCAACAAGACAACTTTTCTAACACTGTGTGCTATGTAAGGTGTGAGATGAGAAAAACAGTGATCTCTTCTGGTCTCCCAAGCTATGAAGCTCTCCACAAAAATTCCCTGGAATAGTAAAATTAGGATAGGAACTTCAGGAAGTTTTAAGGGTTATAAAACATCCCTGTTTGCCTGTCGTGGGTTTGGGCCGGATCGGCCCAAGCAAGCTGAGTGACAGATGTTCCCTCTCTCCTGACGAGCAGGAGAGAGAGAAGAAGGGAGACTAGTTTAGTAAGAACTAAACTACTTTAATGAAATATAAAGAATAAAATAATAAAAAGAAAATAATGAAATCTATACAAAACCGTATCAAGCTCCCAGGATGACAATCACGTCACCAGCAGGCACTGGGGAAGTCCCAGACTGGACTCAGCAACAGATGGGAACTGGATTCCAGATCTGGATTCAGGAACACATGGGTCGGGATCAAACGCAGACGAACAGATGGAGTCCTCCTCAGATGCCAGCCATTGAAGGAAGATGGCTGACCCTTTGATCCCTCAGCTTTTACACTGAGCACGAGGCAGGTGGGATGGAATACCATGTCGGTCAGTTTTGGGTCACCTGTCCTGTCCCCTCCTCCCTGCAGGTGTGACCCCTCTGCGCTTTTCCGCTTCTGACCCTCCAATGGGACAAATAACAAAGCTGTCTGGCCTTGGGTGTTATAGCAATAAGTACAAGCAAGAGCCTCTCTGCATCCCATGCCTTGGCATCAGCTATAAACATGGGTCTGACCACTCTGAGAAAGAGCAGTTTTCTGCACAACATGCTGCCAATTTCAGCAGTTAGAAGAGGCTTAGTTAGAAAGCAGTTACTGAACAAAATTGGTCCTGTTTTACCTCAAACCAGGACATTGCCTTATAGCAGAATTTACTCTTCTCCAGTCCAAGACTTTCCCTTTTATGGAAAAGAAAATATCTCAAGGTTAAACCCTACCTACACTGAACAGATGTCTTAATGAGATGGTTGTTATGAGGAGAACTATTTTTTGTTTTTCCTCTCATATTGAAGGATTTAGATCATAAAGTGAAAAAGCAGAGCTACCAGATTTTCATACATTGTTACTTTTAAACATGTTTCCTTGTATGCTGCATGCTAGCCACACCTTGGTGATTAGCACAGGACAGTCACTCTTCTTGCTCTCAGAAATGTCCTGCAAAGTCATCTATAGCTTCTAGCAAAGGGTAAACAAGGCCTAAAAAATGATTTCTGACAATACAAGCAATGGAAAAAAAAAAGTTTGTAATTTTAAAGGACAAGTTTATTGTGTTTATTATCAGCAAAAAAAAGATGTAAAGGAGTAAGAAGATAACATTTGATCTAGTAAGACAAAATTCCCATTCCATCTTTTCGCTGTGCAGGTAGGGGGGGTTACGTGCATCAGGATTTGCCAGTTCAACTATGATACAAGAAGTAAGATTGTTTCGCCGTGCTGTTCCCCCGTATAGACTAAGCTTGCCTGCCAATGAGTACAAAACTGGGAATTTGCTGTCAGGACAGCTCCTGTGTGCAAGCTGAGCTGCACGTGCAAAACAGCCGTGGGTAACAACTAGCACAATTTTTGGCAATTTTAGTCCTGTCCTATAGTTCAAACATGGAGACTTGGCTAACAAATTCCTGCTTCTTTGCTGCCCACTATCTCTGCTACACTGATTAAAACCAGTATTTTAATTTGAACCCAAATTTCTACAGAATGTTCTTCACCTAAATCCATCCACCTCAATGAGGCCCTTTTCTACCTGGAGGAAAATCAGAAGACACAGACCCAAAACACACACGCAGCACCTGACAGTCTTTGTTCCTTTTTTTACAGAGGTATTGAAACATTTAAAAAGCATGGTTACACTCAATGGCTTTTAATACCCAGATGGCCAATGACAATAGATATCTAATTCAAAACCAGAGGTATTTGTATTTGAAAATGTTGGGCTGGTCGTTTGAAATGTGTACTTATGTACCTAGCTACAGATGGCCCATAGTGAAACTGTGGAGGCAGATAAGTATAGAGGTTTTACTCTGTAAAATCATTTTCCTTCAATTTGTATTGAGATAGAGCAAAAAAGTTACGGTTACTGCTACAGAAGCAAGTTAATTCAGCTTTGGGTGGGAATAATTTGGTTTGGCAGGAATTCTATTAGTGCTGAGTACGGGGACTTAAAGCACTATGTGAATTATATTGGGATGTAGTTCTGCAGCTCAGCTGCTCCGTTCTCCATTCTCAGACACCAGTGTGGCAGCATTAACACTGAAAAGAGAAAATACAAACCAAAGAATTTTCCACATAGTTTGTCTGCAACCACTTATCCTGATAGCAAAGCAATAACTTCAGTAGCACAGGTGCATCACAGTTTCTGCAGAACAGCTTCTCATAGACAGAAGCCTTAACGCTCAGGCCTCTGGTACACAGCTGTCTTCCAGCTGAAGATTTTGGCATGTGGCTTGTGAGCTCAGGAAGATGGGCTGCCTCAGTTTTAAGGCACTTATTGCAGGGTCATAGCATACATTACAGCTCCTGTCAGGCAAGCTGGGAAGGTGATCCAGGGCATTGGCTCTTATGAGGGGATGTGCACACTCTTATCCCGTGGTTAATGCCAAGAAGCTGCCCCATTTGCATGGAAGGATCAGTTTCATTGAGTTCCCTCACAGAGGTTGACTGCTGGAGTAGCCCACATGATGCACCTACCTTACTATGAGTGAACTTCCCTCTGTGGCCCTGCTGTAAGTGTGTGGCAAGGGACCGATATTTTGAGTCTATCACCTACCATCATTCTTCTTACCAGAAACGCAGAGCTCTGAAATCACTGTGGTGATCAATACGCTACAACTGGGCAATCTAAATACCTATCTGTTCCAGACGAGTGAACTTGAAAATGCTTCTTGTGACCTTTCTCAAATGCCATTCTTTATCATTGCCAAGTAGAATTCCAAGCAGTTTAATCAGAGGAAGATTTGGAGCTGTGATGGATATACTTGGGGGTTATTACTATTTTTCAGCTTTGTGCATCATTTTCAGGAGAAGCTGAGCAAAGTTCTTTAAGACTCCTAGATGTCTGATCAACGCAGAAAGTTGTTTCCCTTCACCACATCATCCTCATCATATTACACAAGTTGCAGGTGCCTTTCTGTTTTATTCCAGTCCAGTGGCATGCATTTCATCCTGTCACCCAAAGCACCAAAGGGAAGGGAAGCGAGGCGGTGAAGGAGGAGAGTGAATTTAGTCCACTTGCCAAAGCCCACGGGTAGGTGATGTATGCCAGGCTTACTGGAACGTGACCCAGCACGGCACCAAGGTGAAGCAATTTAACAGGTGGTAGAACTGCAGCAATGTGAAGCAAACACTGTACCAGTGATTTTAAGTTGTGTTTGCATGCACAGGTGTCACGGTTAAGCCCCTCCGTTTCAGGAGGCACTCCTGGGCCTAAGCACCCTTCATTTATCAAAGATAACGAGCAGAATATGTGAAATTAAAGTTAGAAGTTGATTGCTATAACAGCCCTTCTTACAGACAAATTGCCAATGACACCCTACATTTGTCTTCAGAAAGAACAAAGCCAGTTCCAGCCATGGCTTCATCCCACATTTAAACAGCCACAAATGCTTTTCCTACCAGCTAGCTATCAGGCAGATATTTCACCCCACAAACCTGAGAGAGAATAGCTTTTTACACATAAAGTATACATCTTCTCTGAATAACTAACTGGCGCACAACCACAATGATGCCTCCGGTGTCCTGAACTCCAGATCTGAGCCCTATGGATGTCAGTAAACACACTCCAGAGACACAGCATCACTGTGCCCTCCCAGCCAGACCATTGGGACACTCCCCTCTGCACATAGAATCATAGAATTACTTGGGTTGGAAGAGCCCTTCAAGATCATCAAGTCCAACCATAAACCTATGCCAAAACCACCCCAAAACCACGTCCCTCAGCACCATGTCTACCCGTCTTTTAAATACCTCCAGCGCTGGGGAAGTCTTTTATGTAGAAGGAGATGTGGGTGCCCTTCTCCACACTGGGATTGTTTTTCCTGACACTTTTTCAGGTTTTTCCAGCAAGAAGGAGCTTAGTGAGCCTCTCTTTTTAGTCTCTGTACTCCTCTAGGCTGAGTAGCAAGGCACTTCAGGTTGCAGGCAGGTAACTCACAATGCAAAGTGGTTTCAAAGGTATCTTTTTTTTTTCCTTTGACTTAATTCTGAATCCCAGACTTGTTAAGCACTTAACAACCTAGGAGACAATACATGCTTCTCATCTGATGCTATCAAAGGCAGACAGAGAGACAATTACTGTAGAGCACTGGGAGCAGCGTTATTATTTAAAGATGAGTGGAGAGGCGCCTGCCATGTGAATTCTGTGCTGATCACATCAATCAGGCATTACAGTAGCAGAGAAGTCCTGCGACCTGTGTTTGTGCCATCTCTTTCAGGCAGACTACTCTTGTACACTATGCCATCCTCCTGCTTTGCTACTGTAGTAGAAGGTATATTAAGTTGAACAAAAATTAGGGAAAAATATTTACCTTATCTATCTTGTTCCCTCTTGGAGACAAAAGGGAAAGCCATGACAGTAAGCAAAAATGCATGATGCTTACAAAAGCCTTGGTAGATCCTTAATTAGAAAAATGAGCATGATTCAATGCCATGGTGTATGATGTACTTCCCACTTAGAGTCTCATTGGGAGCCATTGGCTCCAAATGAACAGCAGCAATTCTGCTAAGCCAGACAGGAAGAAAAAGACTAGAGAATAATGCTAATGAACTACTTTTAAAGGCATCTGTATTTCTTAAGAAAACAATAACTTGTAGGGAACTAAGCTTTTAAACTGAATAACCGCATAATAAATTGTAGGCCTTTTACTACTAGATAAAAAAGAAATGCTGTTGAGTTTGCACTGTTTTCATGGCTCATGGCTCTGTCATCTGTGCAAATTACAAAAGATGGGAAAAATCTTTTTTTTCTTGTAACTTATATCCAAATACAAACAGCATCTAATCAGTGAGCAACATGTGAAGATAGCTTAGTAGAGATGATCTTTCCAGCGTAAGTGGAGTGAAATCAAGCTGCTTCTAATTGAGACTGACACTTAAAAGAAAGGTTTTAATTGAGGGGTTTTTTGTGCAGACTTCTTTGTATTTACATTGAGAACAAGTCTTGAAGAGCTTACTTTTAAGCATGCAAAAGGAAAACTTCATCTTGCATCAAGTTCTTTATGACTGGTCACCCTCTTAAATCATGTAACTAGCTCTCAATGTTTAGATTTGCATTATACATAGAACATAGTGTGGAGCAACAGCAAGAAGCATTCTAGCTAGAGGATGTACTACACAGGAAAGTTCTCCACCTATGTCTTTTTCTTCTGCCTTTACAGCAACAACTGACAACCTTATGCATTTCAGAAGGGCTAAGAGAAATTGAAAGATTTTTTATCCTCTTGTGTATTTAAAAAGTCATATTCCCAAACACCACATAAGTATCACTCAGACTTTTACAGATGGATAATAATGTATGTGATATTTTGGGGCCAAGTGTTTAAAAGATCTCCCTCCCATTTTTTTTTTTCATAATATCTTTTTGAAGTGAAAATTATGTTGTGCCAAAACCATACTTTCATCTCACAAAGTTCCTGACTTTATCAGTGTTCCCCATGCATCTATCAAGTCTAGAAATTTCCATTTGTTTTATTCACACCCTCCACTTTTTTCTTTCATTCACCAGAAGGAATTTGCATTTGCACTAGAACAAATGAAATATAAGTTTTCTCTTTTCCCCTCTGAATCAGAGAGCAAAAGAAAAAGTAAAGGAAAAAGAATAGGCTTTATTGATCAATGACTCATTACAGATATTTTTTGTGTACTCTGGGAGTAAATTCATGTGCCACAGGAAACGGTCGGTTAAACTAAATGGTCCTGTAGTCAATGGAAAGCCCAGATGTGCTGTGCAATGGTTACAGACCAAGAGCAGCTACCTTGATTTAAAAGAAATTTCCCATGTCATGCAAATCCAGTTTTGTTCTCTGAGACTGCAAATTTTATTTGAAAAGCAAATAGGAGGATTTCATACTCTTAGGTAACTGCTCAGCACATGAATTTGTATTACACTTGTGTCATTCTATACTAACTATAGGAAAAACGCTATCCTATAAGCCATCACTGGAGCACATATTAAGTTGAATAGTGACTGGTTGATTTGCAGATCTTTAAAAAATCGTGGGGAAGCTGCAAGTGCAGAATCATAATTTTCATTAATCATGAGTTCAAGTCATAATTTCATTAACCATAAGTTCAACATTGCTGATAAAATATGCAGGTATCACAAAGGTTAGAAGAGCAGTCAGAGCAATTTGTCTGCCCTGTACACCATGCCCAGTCAAGCAAAACGTGTTTTCAAAACAAAAGCTTGGGCAGCTGGGAAGAAAGAACGGAGATCAGCCCTCCGCAATGGGGAACTGCCTCAGGGCTCTACAAGACAGTTAACTGAGCACAACAGCTCATATTTAAAAGCATAAAAGATTTTTTGGATGAAGAATCAGGGAAATAATACTGGGTGGCAAAGAGATGGTACTTTCTCTGCATATGTCATCAGCGAGCTCGTTGCTAGAACACCGTGTCCTTTCGGGGAATCCCACACTTCAGAAAAGAAGGCTGAAAATTTGGAAAGGGTTTAGGGGAGAATGGTTAAAACAGGAAAATACAGCTGTTAGGTGGAGACTGAAGAAACTTAATCTATTTAAGTTTATTCAAGAGGTTAAGAAATTACTTGATTACAGCCCACATATATTTACAGTGAGGAAGAGATTTAAAAAATATAATGCCTAATGAGACACAGTGAAGGTGAAATTCAACAAATTTAGCATTGCACTATAAAGTTCAAACCCATTTGTTATTAGATGTATTTTCCGTCATTTAAAATTTTGAGGACAAAAGTGAATGTGGGATTTGGTTTACCTCACTTAGATGCATATGAGCATGGCACTCCTGAAATAAAAGAGAATGAGCCCAGAAATGGTCTTCTGCTTGTTCACACCACCAAACCCTTAGCTCACTCCCCAGCCCTGCTTTGGACCACTCCAAGTAGCTTTCCCTGAAACAGTACACGCTTATCATGGCCAGTTCACAACCACACAGACACGTGCTCCTGCCTTCTGCAATACCCTCAGCAGGGAAATCAGTACGTTTTCTCTCATAGCGATGGCAAATTTACCTCAGTTGAGGAACAACAATGTAGAACAAATAAATCCATCAGTTTCAGCCTAGTTTCCCTTATCTATGCTCATAGTAACTCTTTCCCCGCTATTTTATACTACTGCACCTTTCTCAGTTTTACCTTACCTCTCATAATATGCCAGTTCTGGCTACCATGCCTTGTAGCTGTTCTGTTAACTAGAACAAATTCAGGATGATTTCATATGCTAGATAAAAATGCCACTGCAGCAAGGAATCTGATGCTGTAAAAAATATTGACTGATTATAGTTAATGTATAACATTATATATTATCCTACTATTATAAATTATTTGCTATATTTTATACCTATGTTACATAATTATATTTGTGTTTATATGATGTATGAGAGATATATAGTATAATGTGTTAAATAAAACCTGCCAAGAACCCTTTCTGTGGCAGGCAACCTGGCTCATCTTGGTTTTGCATGGTATCAGGAGAGCATTTCTTTCAATGACTAAAAATTTATTAATGATCTTTGAATCAGTGTAAGCTTCTGCAAGTAAAAGTGCAGTATCATATCAATGCAAGGCTTCCCAAAAGATTTTTTCCTTGAAAAATGCAAGTATAAAGGAAACATATTTAGAGGCCTGTAGATTGTCTAAAATTACAAGTAAACAATTTTTACGTGCTTTCTTTTGAGCCCATTCCTGGATGGCTGATGGTCCTCCATGAGCTCCATGAATACTGATCACCAGTCATTCACGCCTGACCCCTACACACTGTACCGTACCATCATTAATGTTCCTACACAAATCATCTTGATCTCAGGTGGCTATTAATCCCCAAATCACTGACATAACAGATTGTGAGAACTGAAACTCAAGTCTTTGAACTAGCACAGGGCCCTTAATCTTCTGGCTGACATGCATTGTCCTATAATTGCTTCCTCCAAGAGATGATAGCCTATCTTGTGAGTCTATACATTTAGATATATAATTGGTGGCTTGTCAGGATGATGGGGCAGGATATTGGAATTTGTGTTACTAATTGTTTAAGGCAACAGGCAGGATAATAATTCATAACATGGTAAGGGATAATAAAAGTCATCTGCAAAATATATTCGTTACCAGAGGTGGCTGACTATCAGGGCTGGTTGGAGTATTTTACTCCACTTGTGTTATAGCAGATACATATCATAACGGAGAAACGTCTTGAATGCCTCAGCCTGCACGACTTCTATCCATAGCGCCATAGAGTGTTGCATAATGCAGACCACAATTCTCGACAAACAATCATAAAGTGTTCACTAGTATCAACAACGCTAAAATTCACAGATATGGAGGCATAAAAATCCCAAACCAGCATATACCTTCCCAGCATGCAAACAGTCATTGATGTAGCTGGCATCTTTAATTTTGTAACACCTACATCTGATTTACAGGAAAGTCTCTTTTGACTGGGGAGCACTCCATCCAGTGGTGATGCCTGCAGCTTACGGTTAGTTCCGCAGCTCATGGAACAACTGAGGAAAGGTGGTGTCCTGTGAAATGGCATCCTTCTCTGCCACGTTGGCAGCAGCCCAGGTCTTCCCCTGATGTGTTTCGTTGGAGTCTCCTCACTGTTTCCCGGAGGGAAGAGCAGAGGCAGTGCTGGCCGGACAGTTGGCTGAGCTCTGGCTGCTTTTCCTTCCACAGTAGCACAGATGCGCCTCACCTTCTCCCAGTGCAATGATTTTCATAAAACTTGAAATACGCAGACTGTAATGACTCTGAGACTGTGACCCCTCTGACAGTTTGGGGTTAAAGTGAACAAAGATTAAGTAAGATAGGAGGAAAAGAATGGGAAGGGGTTGGACAGACAGACACTGTGATCGCATAAGTCACATTTCCTTCCAAAACCAGGCCAGTAGTTCCATGGGAGTGCAAAAGGAGGCACAAAAGTATTCCTTGACTGTAGAATTTGCTTTACCAAGACACCTACAGAGCTTGCTCTGCTCATTGTATCAAAGTGGAGACATTTATTCACTGTTACAGTGAATAAATGCTCTCACGAGATGAAAATAAAGATTTTTTGATGCAGCAGAATAAACTGTAACAAGAACCAATAGTTTCAAGCTGTAAAGACAGACAAATCTGAAGAAATAAATAGGTTAACAAGGAAGATGATTAATTTCTGTCATGTAGTGGGCAAGTTTTGGGTTCAGTATCCCTCAGTGTGCTCAGACGGGTGATGGTGACTTTACCATAGGACACGATTTGGTCAGAGACAACACGCTGGGCTCAGTGTAAAGACTGGCTAAGTAATAATTGAGAGTCCAGATCACTGAAAATGTCATTTTGGATGATCTTATGAACAGTTTGGACTTTAAAAGTCATTGAGTAAAAAATTAAATGCCAAGTTAAAGATGTCTGAAATCCAGATATATGATGTGACAACCTTCATCTATGAATACAAGGGCTAGTAGTACACACCATTAGTGAATTATAACAGCACATCTTCCTCCCTTTCTGTCTTCTTGCTGAAGTGTCATTTACAGCGATTCATCAACTGACTAATGTATTAAAAGCCTGAAGTTTTGGCCACATTAGCCATAGAAAGACTCTCACAAAGGTCAGAGTGAACATTGCAAGAATGCACATATTAGAACACAACTTTTCTGTTGTAACAAATCATAATGCTGCAGCTTACAATAGCAATAAAACTGCAGTGCTTATAAATCACTGCATAAAACAGAATGATATATTTTTCTTCATAATAGCAAGGCAAGGAATATTTGGGCCTGAACTGACTAAAACAATTCTTTGTTTAAATAGGAAGGAAGCTTGAGAAAAAATTAAGGAAAGCTGGATACGCTGCGCTTGGAGGCACAACGTTATAAGTCACTAATGACAATGTATTATTTTGAATGAGGAGAGGAAAGGGAAAACAGTGACATAGCAAAGAGAGGTTTTAACAATGACACTTTGGAAGTCTTACGAATAGACTCCTGACCTTTGCTGCAAAACACTGAGGCACAAGAGCCCTACAGAGGTCTACATTCATTTCACAAAAATAAATAGTATCAAGGCATTGTTTTAACCCACCAGAGCAAACACACACATGAGGATTAGTGCTTCAGCGTTGTACTTCAGGCAAACACAGCGGTGATGCCTCAGAACAGAAAAAAGTGAAGCACAATGGAGGGGAGATAATAAGAGGGAGTTTGACTCGGTCCTTTCTGATTCTTCTCATTTTAATTAACAGGTTTTCCATAGTTTTGGAGTGATGAAGGAAAGGCTTTTAGTTAATAGTGCTTTCTTCAGTGCTGCGTGGTACAGTTTCCCCACAATCAGCCTATCCTACCTTGACATAGCACTCAGTGCCTGTCTAATGTGTGCTACCCTAGATAAGGTGGGCAGCTGCACAATAGTAGAGCTGAATGGTACTTCCAGAAATAATGAGCTACATTTCCATATGCACGTAAACACCTCAGTCATCAGTACACTACTGCCATTGACCAGCTAGACCAGTGTCAGTTAAATAGACAAGCTTCTCCTGCTCCTTTTCATAAGGTGGCAGGATTAGACTGTGTAGTCTCTAGGACATTGCAAACATGCAAAACCTTGCAGACGAGACCAACCTGTTACAAACGGTACCTCTTTTATGTGTATACAGGTAACTTCCTTGGCTGAAATACTATCAGCTTCCAGAAATTACAGACCCACGTTGCTTTAAAAATGGGAAGGCAAATAATTTGCATTGAACTTGCAGCCTATGTTCACGCATGCCCAGTAGCCCACTACACACACTCCAGCATGAGTTGTACAGGCTCCAGCCTACAGGCTCTGAATTTTCAGGCCAAAGCAAGGTGATATTTGTAATCAGCAGCACAGTCCTAGGTTACGCGTTATGTGCTACTATGCCCTTTAAAATAAACAAGGGGCCATAGGGGAATAGTTTGTGGAAAGCAGTCCATTTGTTCTAACCACAGCTCACAAACAGGGCTGGAGTGCAGCAAAGCAAAAGCATCCCTCAGCGTGGCACAGAAAGCTCATTGTAAGGAGAGCGCAAGTGACTCGGGGCGCTGGAACAGGATACAGCGGCACCTTTCACCTCCAGGTCACCGGTTTCCATCCGTTTTCAGCTAGCTGGGACCAGAAGTTATTACCGTCAGAGGGGTGTTGGTTGTCTCCGTGCAGCCTGGGAGGGACAGCTGCCCAGATCACACAGACCAGCCCCACAGCTATTACCCAACAGTGCTGTTCTCCCAGGCTCCATCCATGGCCATTCAATAATCACCCGAATGGCCTGAAGCTCCGAGGGCCACCAGGCATACACCAGGCCTTCTGTTTCACACAATGACAGGCATGGTCACCCACTGAGAAAGAGACAAAGACCTTCTGATGTCCCCTTTGTGCCTCAGTTCTTTCTTCCCTTAGAAAGATCTGCAAGAAGTGTTGTCCACGCTTTTCTGTAATTTTTCTACTTTTGCCAAGCCCAAGCACTGAAAAGCGATTGGCCATGCCACAAAAATCATAAGCATTAAAAAGCATATTCCATTTTATATTGTTCAGTTCTCTTTTGGTTTTTGCATTTGGTTCATATTTTCAACTTCTTTTTCTTTCTTTTTTTTTTTTCTTTCCCTTCTTTAAGGAATTTTGAGATACTCATACACAGATCCAGAAGCACAGCCTTCAAGGAATATTTCAGACATTGCGATTATTTCTTCATAAAAAATAGGAGCTGGCAACACTGTATGCTCGTGCTGATTTAACACACTGATACTCACATTCCATGCACAGTGCAAATGTCAGTAAATGGCTCCCAGTGGAGCTCAGAGGAGGTTAGTAAGATGGAGAATCAACTATAACACGCTTGGTTCAGAGCCAGAGAGACGAATATTGAGTCTTTGTCTATTGCAAGTCTCACAAAAAAGCCCTGTAAAGAAATGAAGACTCTCTGGTACAAACTCGTCAGAGCTATGGCCATAGTTGCTTCTTACCCCTCCCTGCAGAGGCAGTTGGAGGCTAAATCTTTGTGCCGTCTTAGAGAGCACAAAGATCGCTTGACCATTTCAGAAAAAAATATTTCGCACTTTTTGTTTTGACTCTGAAAGTTAATTTTCCCCTTCATGCCCTTATCCACCCTACAAGAAGATTTATATAAAATATTATGGCAAAGAACACTGTGTCTTCAGAACGTGAATTTCTTCTTGCCTTTTCACATATGCCATTCGATTTATTTGCCCATTATCTGCTTCCTCCATGTCCTTGTGCTTCCTGTACTTCCAGGCTGCCCACTGCAGCTTCCCAGAGTTGCTGGCCACTGGCCAGGACCACAGCAACTGGCTAAATCAATCACTTGAGCAGTTTAATCACACCCTTCCTCTGGTTCCCCCCTTATATCAAGGAAATGGCCCGCCATTCTCATAGCTGACACACTCAGGAATGAAAACCTAATCTCTGCCCCGTCGAGCCATCACAGGGAGGACCTTTCCACACGCCAGCCAGGCATCGCAGGGCACTGTCACAATGCGCCAAGGCAGGGAACCCACTCCTGCTTATCTGGTAATCCAAGGTCCCACCTCAGCTCTCCTCTGAGCCCTGGCCTCAAGCCCTGCAAACTATTCACTGGAAGCTTTGCTTGATATCAGGGCAGGTAAAAATATTCTACCTCCCTTTTAACTCCAGAAACACACACCAGGCTGGAACTATAAAAGGTTTTAGGCACCGAATCCTAAGAATGGCTGTCATAGTCTAAAATCCCTACACAGTGTTAAGCGCTTTGAAATGTAGTTTCGTAATACACGACACTCAGCAGCAAAAAGCAGAGTGAAAAGGAGGATGTGATTTTTTTTCTGCTGCCTGGTGAGAGATGCCAGTGCAGAAGAAAGATTCCTCACACAAAGTCTACAAATACGCTTGGGTACCTGTTACTGCTTTATACATGCATATCTTTACTATTTAAAACATGGCTCAAGGAGGAGCTACTGCCATTCACCTTTAAGCTCCCTGTGCGCCATCAAGGCAAATGGCATTCGGAAGAACACCTGGTAGGTACTTCAGAAGACATACCTTAGCCACCACCTCATGCTCTCTGTTGGCTAAAGTGAAAGAACAAAGATAGTATTTAACCGTTGTGAAACTGGGCATGCACGAAGGCAGGAATGTAAGATTCAAAAGACCAGAAAGAGCATATATCATTAGCAAACCTGCCACCGTAACCTGCAAAGAACTGAGTGTTATGGGCTCCAGTCCCGGCTCCCAGGACTCTGGTTGCATTGACTGATAGTGACTGGAGATATTAACGGAAACAAACTTCTAAGGCACTATATAGATTTTTTTTATAGATCACACTCACCGTTAATTGTCTACAGTGAAATTTAAGTCTCGTGTGTCTGAGCCTCGGTCAATAATAGGCCTTGTATTTATCACTATATTACATATGAAGTATGCATTAATGGGTGTTTATGTGCTCTCTAGGGGCTTGAACAAGCATCTGAGCCAAAGTTGCTAGGATCAGTGATTTCTCAGTGCAGTATCCTGTTTAAAATAATTATTTCAGTGTGATCCAAGACTGAATATTTTTTTTTTCCCGGCCTTTCTAATAAATGCTAAGCACTAGATTTCTAAGGGACTTAGATAATGCTCAAAAAGTTGACGTACTGTTAATGACATTCTCCTGGGACACAGGACAATTTGGTTTAACTCTTTCCGCTGCCTGACAGCTGAACTGGGGCAATCAAACCCTGCTGATTTGAACAAAAAAAAACCCCAAAAAGCACACTAAAATGTAACCCCACCATTGGAGTCTAGAGTCTTCTTACCTAGTTTGACCTAAACTGCTTTGTCTTTTGAGACCCACTTATTGCTTGCAATAATAGATTTTTTTATTGTACCAGAATTTCTTGAAGCTATATCCCTGTTTCTAATAAAATAAAGCTTTAAATATAGCAGATTATTTTCTCCACCCTGTCTGACATGAGCTATAATCTGATTTTTTTTCTTCTCCTTTTCATGAACACCATCTGTTTGTGACCATTAAAATCCATTTTCTATGCTGAAAGGATGGGAATTCAGAGGGATGTGTTCAGCCACTGTCCAAACAGTACTGTCATTCCTAAGGGATCCATTACAGTCTGACACACCCAAGTATTTATGAGCCATAAACTGCCTGCCTAAAATGGCGATTCATCACCCCTTGCATGGGAGACACTGCCAATGACAGAGCATGTTGTAGCTGCGAGGGGGGCGGGGGGGTTTTTAAGAAGATTTTTTGGAACCAGCAGAATTATATAGCATCAGGTTTTTTCCCACTATGGCACCTCGTTTCCGAGCCATTTGGTCCAACAGTTCTCACAGCGATGTTAAATTAACAGATGTCTTGGAACTGGACCCCGAAGGAGACAGCTACAAGGTCACCACTCCTTGCAGCTTTTCTTGGTGCAACACTCCCCTCAGGGCTGGTTGAGGGACAGGGTGCAGCTCCCACACCCGCATGACTGAGCACCCTTCTCTTTGCAATCACAGCAAACAGTCGCAAGAAAGAGATTCCTGAAGACTTTTTTGCCTGGTATCTCCGAGACTGATTGTATCCCCCCATTACAAAAGTGATGTTGTTAGAAAACTGATTAGAGAAGCAACTCCGTCTCTGAGGAAGTCAGACAAGGCAGCAAATGAGGTTTTTCGGCTGAGATTTAATACAGAAGACAGATAAATTCAAGACTTTTGCTCCATATGGCAGGTGGAGCGTGTCACATAGTCCCCTCACCCACATGAGAAACTGCATAAGGGAACAAAGAAACGGAAAACCAAACGCTGGTAAGAAAATGCAAGTGCAAGGACTGCAAAATACAACTGCACTATAAAGACTGTTTCTGAACGCTTCTGAAATGTTGTGAACTGAACAGACTACTGTAAAATTTAGACAGAATTTATATACCAACACCCAAAGAATCACAACCACTGTAGAAGCCATTTTATTTTTATACTTGGCAGCCTAATATTCTAGCACTGTGCATGCCCAGATAAGCAACTGCCTTGGCTAAGCGGTGCTTCTCAGCGCCTACCACCCTTCGGAGATTTACAAACGAGGCTCCTGCTGCTCACGTTCCCTGGGGGACCCAAGCTGACAGGCGTGCTCAGAGAACACCAGCACACACCAACTGCATTTTGTTAAGCAGAAAGCACCACAGACACAATTCTGTTTCATTCAAAATAATAATAACAATATTTAAAAAAAAAAAAAAAAAGACTGGGAAAATTAAGGACAAGCTGGAGCAGGAGATCTTAATTCCGGTCCCAGATTTAATAACTGCTGTGCAGTGAGTAAGGCATCAAATGACAGACACACGTAGACACTTGGGACTGAAACTGCGCTGCTCAACCCCATCCCTTGCGAAGTGTCTTCACCAGTGGATTGCAGAGCCTGAACTACAAAGCCAGTTCCCATACATTCCTCCTCTCTGGACTTTCTACAGCTTTTTCCACAGTTGGACAGCCTCAGTGGTGCCGCCAGCCTCCCAGTGGCAGCCTGGGCATCCCCTCTCAAGCCCCAGCTCTCCCATTTTCCAGGCAAGTTCTCCTAGGCATGGAGAGAGACGTACAAAAAAATCCATTACGGCTGTTGACTTTGAAAATAAAGGCACGATTTTATCATCTGCATCCAGTGGGAGGACTCTAACCTGAGTCCTGTTTTGGTCTGAGCATCCTGCAGGGTGCAGGGTGAGCTGGCAACAGGCGCACCTACACTTCATAGTGCCCATCAGTTAACTTCCAGGTACCTTCCCACTCAAAGCACAGTTCTGACTGCTGTTTCCGTGCACCTCCCCTATTACCCGTACATTCAATTTAGGCATCCAATTCATATTCATAAATGCCAGGCGCAAAACCAGGGTCCAAAGAGGATCACCATTCTTCAGCCTGGTCTAAGCCCTTAGTTCCTTATGGCTATACACATTAAAGACAAATAATTGGATAATCTTTATCAGACTGTTAGTGAGATGCCATCGAAATGGAAGCATCCTAAATGCCAAGAGAAAGGAGACAAAGAAAGACAAAGCACACAAGGCGCCTTCAGCAGACTAGAGGAAAAAATGTTTGCTGGCCTGCTGCAGTCAGGCTGTGTCTTTCAGTAAATACCATTTCGCCACACTTAGAAGAAATGCGGACCAGAGAACAGCTTATGCATTTTGCTTTAATTCCAGTACATACAATTGTTGAAAAAGTTCTTAGTCATTTCCTCCCTATTCTTGGGTTATACCTCATGGACTAAGGAATAACTGTAGACTTCTACAGTATCCAAGTAGCTTTTGCATCTGTATTATATGAGATCAAAAAGCCGCATGCAAGTAATCCTTAGTAAACAAGGGCAATGCAATCCGTTTGCTCCCAAATGCTGCAAGCTCTCTGATTTTTCTCTGCTGCATTAGGCAAATGAAGAGGAAATAAGACCAACTTACACAGTTTGGTTCTGGCTTTAAAATTTCTCCAGTTCGGACAGTCAGAGGTTTGGCGGATTAACCCAGCAATTAATAGGGCCGTTGAGCTTAGGTAATCGGAAAAATATTACTGTGCTAATCTTAACAAATACTACTCAAGGGCAGAGTGTAAATATATTGATAGAAGAGCCAGGAGTTAAGAAAAAAAAATAAAAAATCTGCCACCTCGCAAAATATGCAAAAGATGTAAACAAAAGTCTGAAGGAATTCGCATTAGAAATCGTGCCTTTTCTTGGCATGCTGAGTACTGAGACACGCCGAAACCCTCCTACTCGGGGAAAGGCGGCAGCTTGCAAAGCTTGTGGCTTTCTGGTTTTTTGGCTTGCTGACAGCGGCCGCGCTGCGAGGGCGTAGGATGGCCGGCAGCGATGGCTGTCGAGCGCTCCTCGCCGTGACGGCCGCCGAGGTGCCGGCTCCGGGACGGGAGCGAAGGGCTGGACGGTGTCGTGAAGAACAACCTTCGGGGGGTTGTTCTGGCGTGAAGAACAACCTTCGGTGGGGTACCCCGAGTGGCCGTACCCCTCCTCAGCGACAACAGCCGGGGCTCAGGGGGGTGTCTGCGGGATGCTATGTACTACCGATAAATAGAAGGCAGGCCATCCACTACAGAAGAATGGCTTAACGTCCTTTTTACTGCACGGATGTGGTTTTCCTTCAGCCGCAAGCTCCGCTCGCCACCCCGCCGAACAGACAGCGCTGCACATGCGCGGGGCGCAGGCAGCCATGTTCGCCCCGCTCGGCGGGGTTTAGGCGGGCAGCGCTCCTCCCAAAATGCCCCCGGGGGCGGCACAGCTGCTGCTGGGGGAGGAGGCGGCCGCTCCCCCTTCCCCCGTCCCCCGCAGGCACCGTCTCCTCTCCCTCCCTCCGAGCCCCCGACGCCGGAACGACAAAGCCGGGGTGCAGGTCGCACCCCTGCTGGTTCCGCCGGCGCCTGCCCGCATCCCCCCCGCCCCGCGCTCCTCCCTCCCGCGGGCGCAGGGGCGCGTCCCCTTTGTCACAGGCTCCCGGGCCGCCCTGCCCCACCCTTCCTTGACGCGTCTCCACGCCGGGCTCAGGGACAGGCGACACACCAACCAGGGTTAATCGCGACATCGGGGGGGGGGGGGGGGCAGGCGGACCCGCCCCAGCCCGGGACCAGCCCCCGGGGCGGCACCGCAGCCCCACCGTCCCCCCCCGCCATCCTCCAAACCCGGCGCCGCGCCCTTGGGCGCCACCTGCTGGGCGGCGGCGGCGCTGCACCCGCTGGTCCCGGCCAGGGCGGGGCCGGAAAGGAGGGAGGGAGGAGGGTGACAGACAGCTCCGCGTCCCAGCTCCCCTATTCCTCCATCCCTCTTTCTCTCTCTCGGAAAAGGCGCTTCCCGCGGCATTTCCGAGCTCTGGTTTGGGTCTCCCCACCCCCCCCGGCCCCGTTTCCTGTTGTCTCAGCGGGGCGGGGGCGACTCCCGGCCGAGGGAAGCTGGGGGGTGGCCCTGGCTGCCGGCCCCAGGGTCGGTGGTGCCGGGTCTCTGTGCCGCGGGCTGCGGGAGGGGAGGAAAGCGCCTCCAGCAGGGGAATTTTTCTGAAAGGAAGATAATCATCAACCCCCCCGCCCCAGACACAGGCTTTTTGTGTAACACGTCAGCTGTTACGTCTCGGTGGAGAAGAGCATCAGGTGAGGACAACGGGCTGCGTTGCTCACTGGCACACAATCACTGGAATCAGATTTGCATAACTTTAAATAAAGACCAGCTGCCCCTTCCCGGAGGATGTTGAAACGACAGGGGATCCGGTCTGAGCGTCAGACTCCGAGCTGTCAGCAGAAGCTGGTTTTCCTTTCCAGGCGTCTCCTCTGGAGACACTGGGAAACCCTGAACAAAGAGCACCAAGACGCTACGAAACACCCCTTTTCTTTGTAAATGAAAACGCCTCTAAAAGAGCGTGAGCTTCAGCTCAGAATCTCAGCTCCGCATATTCTTGCTTTTTGCTATTTGTGCTGCAGAACACCCTTCTCACTCTCTCGGAAAGCAGGAGCCGCCGTCCCCTTCCTACTGGGAAGAGCCCTTGGGCTGAGCACTGGTGCCACTTCAGCAGGAGACCTAGGAAAACCTGGACCAATGCTCCCCAGCTGAGCAAACACAGGAATCTCCTCCAGCTAAGGGAAAACGGGAAGATGGGAAGGACAGCCTTTCCCATGCCCCTCCCTCGCAGGATGATGAAGAGACACACGTATGTGCGGCTGCGAGCAGGAGCAGGGAAGCAATTTTCTGTGCGGCCACTTACAACAAAGGACACAAATTTAGTGAAACCATCCCTTAAGTTACGCAGACGATATCACACAGCTACACAGTGCTGTGGATTCACCAAGACGATCTGGCAGTCTTCTGTTTGAGTGGTATCCTCTGTTTTTCGCCGGTCCAACTCCCACTTACATGAAGAACAGCAACACCCGAGAGCTATTGCTCACATGCTCTTGGAGAGGGGGCGGTTATTATTGCTGGTGGCCCTCAGAATAAAAGCCTGTTCAGATCTAAGGAGAAAATGAAAAGAAGCAGCAGTCATCTGGTATCAGACTGTTCTCCAAGGGTGACATCTTCAAGCAAGTGTTGGCTTGTGGGGTCAATGAGAAGCTAAGATGGGTGGGAGGCAAGTAGACGTGAATAAAATACAGACAATGACAGGCTTGACCAAAGTTGAAAAGTTTATGGGCTTCCTCATAAAATTTCCACTACTCCCTTGTCACAGGCCACATTGGAAGGGTCATATGAGGAGCCTGTCACAAAAGAGGTCATGTCACTTGTTTCTTACCCTGACGACAAAGCAGAAGAATCTGTGCTTATTTTAAGTCAACTCTTAAGTTTTGAACCCAAAAGGGGGGAAAAAACCAGTCTTAAAAGTAACATCTTTGACGAGAATGGTGTTGAAGAGAATGACGTTAAGGAGAAAACACGCATCGTATTGCGAACACAGCGGTATTTGAAATATGAACAGTTCACGGCAGTTAAACTGGTCATTCACTGTGGATGCTCCATTTTCCCCATTTTCCTTTTTGTGCTAATCTTGTCTCTGTGCCTAGGGCCCACAGAGTGACTCGCACACCCGCAAGGACACGTCGCATCCGTCCTCCTCTGTTCCTGGAAGGCACAGCTAGTGGCACTGCTCCGAAGCAGAGATGACTGCCTGCTGCCAGGACCGAAATGAAGGAGGATGCTTGCACAGATGGGCTCGGGTCTCAGCCAGGAAGCAGGCAGCCCAGAGGCAGCTAAAACTGGTTTCCTAAACCCCTTCTAAGCTGTGATTTGCCATCTGACCCGGAGGCAGGTAGCTAGCTCCCCTCTGAGCTCCAGGGGCTCTGGGAGGGCTCCAAAAGCAAGCAAAGGGGTGTCGTGGGTCCTTGGGGTTTGCACAACGGTGCGAGTGTGGACTTAATGTAGATATAACCTTCATCAGCCTGAACCACTACAGAAGGACATGCCCCAAACCCTTTAAATAAATTGCACAGTAAATTGACAGAGCGAAGTATTTATGTTTCATTACTGGTTCTGCCCCTATATTACTCTGACATATTTCGCCCTCTGTGCTTCAGTTTTCCCCATCTGCGGAACAATATTACCGCTCACCTTTTACTGCATATAGAATTTGTTTAACATGTATTTCAAGGATCAAAGCTGTGGGGTGGATTCCCGGTGTGGCAGTGTTCTTTTTTCTCTTTTGTTAAGCACCTAACATCACACCTAGTGTATGGTTTGGCTAGGGCAGAATCAGCAGAGACACCCACTTTCTTATCCTTTTTGGCAGAACATTGGTTTCATCCATGTGAAGCTTCACGATACGATTGATCTAAATGTATGTTTTTGGAGAGCATGTGCACTACTGCAATATCCAGATGTTATGGGTAGTAATTAGGAATTAATTGGAACTAGTTATAGAGCTTTTAAAGAAATTAAGTGAAGTAGTTTGTAATTAAAAGAATATATTAATATAATTTTGGAAGACACTTCGGCTTTTATTTTAAAGAAACAAGTAATAGCGAACACCAAAATAATCGTCTTTATTAGATCATCTTGGTAGTACTAAGGCAGTAATTAAAACCCAACTGTGTTCTTTATAACACTGATGGGAATCTTGAAATTAAGCCACAAAATATTCAGCTGCTTTTTTTGCAACACAAGCCATAGAATCATTCTTAGGCATCAGTTTTTTGAAAACGGAAACTTCATTTTCCTTGAACTCCCTTTCTGTGGTGAAGATGTATGAAGTAAAAGGAAAGACAGATGGATCTTCTTGAACTAAAAAGGTCATTGAGCACCAAGCACATTCTCACCAGACACACATTCATGTTTTCTGGCTGAGAGGTAGAAGCAACTGAAATATTTAACGCAGGCACTGTTGTTCAGTGAAGCTTCTGTTAATTTGCATAGGGTCTATCTAATACTGTTAGTCTATAATATGTGAAAAGTATATACCCTGAGCCACTGTTCTGAAGATAAATTTTGTTTCCAAAAGGTTGAGTTAAACAACATCAAAGAAGTCCAACAGAGATATTTGGAATCTCTCTATATTGTTTTTGCTTTTCACAATACATTTTTAGTGAACTTTTTGTTTCAGCAAAATGTCAGGTTGTTCCTAAGGCTTTATTGCCATGTTCAAGCCTCCAGAAGCTTCCTTTAAAAACTCGGTATTTCCCAATGTTTTTTTTTTTATGTTGTTGTATTCTTCAGAATTAAACCAATCCACCTAAATAGGGTATAATTAAAGGAAATATTCTGTGGGTCAAAAGGAAAAGCAAGATGTGTGAAGACTGTAGCACATAAAAGATGTGCTTTTATGGTTCAAGTGAAGATTAAGAAAATTCATTCGCAAGGGCAGTCAGAACAGTGAACTTCAGGAAAAATTCAACACTCACACATATGCCGTTGTCACTGAGTCAGTAACTGGGGGTAATGACACTAATACACACACCTTAAAAATGTTTGGTATGAATACTCTCTCCTTTCCCTTTGCCCCGCAGTTTCAGAAAATGCAACTCAGTTTTTAATTTTAATATCTTCCAATGAACCACCTCCTCAGAGGGCAGTTTGTGCTGTAAGGTACTGCCACGCTGAAAAAGAGGGTGAGGGTAGACCCATTAAAGACCCTAGGCTGAGACACAGCACTCCCTCCAAAACCTTCTGCTCACTGTCTTGGCTTCTTGCTGCCAAAAAGCTGCTCAGTGCATGCCCACCAAGCCCATTGTCACTAGAGACACAGGAGGCCAATTCATTGTCCACATTCCCCGGTCGGCCACGTGCTTTCTGTGTGATTCCAACCAAGTCACGCTCAGACCCTCCAACACATGGAGGAATTTCTGCCGTGTAGGAGTCAGGCACCTCCCTGGGCTTGAGCATCTGAACCATAGAATCTCTCTGCATCTGGACTCTCCCCATGCAACTAGGATTTGAAAACAAAAAAACCAACAGAGCCTTCCCCATTTCATGTGGAAGCTGAAAGAAAAACATTCATCCGAGACGCTCAAATATTGTAGTGATGGAAATCTGAAGCAGCATCAAAAACAAATGCGTGAGCAAAAAAAGGTCTATGTAGAAAACAGAAGTGTCGGTATAAAGGCACCTTCTATAAGGCTTAGCAAGGATCCCGCCTCACTGGGAACCTAGTTACTAAAATAAAGGGATAAGAGTGGACTGGCCCCAAGCAAGGGCAAATGGTGGCTATCATCTCGTATGTGTGCTCAAAGCTGCTTTTCCAGCTCAACTCCTGTGTTAGCAAAGCAGTTAACAGTAAGATTCCTGTGGAAGAAAGCTGAGGTGTAGGTTAAGAGTTTCTCTGCTGAAATCTACTACTTGGGTTATTTTCCTAAGGTAACTGCCTCTTACAAGAACAGAAAATAAATGTGTAAAGAAAATACAAAATGTTGATCTTTAGTAGCATGTGTGAAGCTACTGTGAGGCTTTTTCCCCCACAAGCCCACAAGGAGACAAGCTCCATAGTCTCTCCTATGCAATAAATTTCTTCCTGCGTGCATAGAGGAACTCCACTTTCTTTGCTGTTAGCTGCTTGGTGAGTTTATTCACTGATCAAATAGCATTGATTATGCCTTAGCATTAATTGGCTTGACTTAAATATATGGATTTCTTTGCTTTGAAATGTACTTTTACTATCTGCTTGGCTTTCAGTCCACACTCTATCATAAACAGAAGAAATTGAGTTGCACCCTCCTGATGTATTACAAATTACGGCAGTTCTAATACAGGTTTTCACAAAGCCCCCAAATCTGAAAGCAGTGCAAGAAGTTAAATGCCTTATTCTAGAAGAATGGTGAAGAAATCCTTCATCGTTAGAGGAGCAAGTAGAACACACTGTTTACTGGCAAACATCCTACTGGATGCCTGGAGACTTGGTTCTGAGCTGTGTATGCTGAGCACCAGCCACCACCACTCAAACCAATCAGAGTTCACTCACTGGAGGGGAGACACTCAGGCACCCACATGTCTCTGGGAGTCTTGGCACATAATATTACTTATTCGTTTTGTAATGTTAACTTCCAGATGTTGCAACTGGGTGCAAATTCCACCACATTAAATGTACCCCAGTGAATTAACCA
Source organism: Chionis minor (assembly GCA_013398295.1). Lineage (NCBI taxonomy): Eukaryota > Metazoa > Chordata > Aves > Charadriiformes > Chionidae > Chionis > Chionis minor. The sequence continues at coordinate 149,173 of VZSF01006860.1, read as the reverse complement.
CCTCATTTAGTACGAAAGGTTTTCTTGTATCAAAAAAGTCATCAGCATGGTCCTTAAGCATGAGATGGTACAGTCCTAAAACAGGGTTAACCAACATTGGTTAGGGATAGTACAACGGAATTTTTATTGACCCCTACTTTCTAGGTATGCTTCCTTGAAAGCAGGAGAAACCCCTTCAGAAGTGGCATTTTGTAGGCATCTGCAGCCTGTCACACAGATATTGTCTGCTCTCTTAAGGTGTGTTAAATAAAAGAAAAAAAACAGGCTGAGCAGGCTCAAGCACTGAACCTCACACTGCTTAACTGGCAGCTTCCTTCTCTACTCTAGTTTGCACCACCCCAACTATCTGAATCCAAGACACATGCTTTGGAAGGGGCTGGCCCTCATGAGAGAGGCAGTTTGGACCTCAGCGTGTTTGTACTCTTGGTCACAGAGCTAATGTTCAGAAAGCTCGTCCTGGTTTATTTAGAAAAATAGATACAGCCTTGAGCAGTCTATTTTTTTTTTGTTTTGTTTTCTGGTAGCATAAAATAGCTCAGAATGAAAGTCTCCAAGCATTACAGTGACAAGGGAGCAAAAATGCACCACCAGTCAATTGCTCTTCATAGAAAACCTACAAAGAAGTTATCTTAAAAGCAAACACCTTGCACTTTCAGAGGCAAAAGCCGGAATGAACAATTGCGGTCTCAGTCGTACCTTAAAGTGAGGTGTTTTGCATTCCTAAGGACCCCTAGAAAATTGAATTACCAAATAAAAAGATCGTGCATTGAGAGCATTCTGCTACCAGGTACCCAAGACACAATCTGGGCTGCTAGCTGCAGGTCATCAGCCTATATGGACATTCATTCAAGTTAGACAGTAGGCTGTGCAATTCTTTAAAGGTCGTTTTTCACCGCCTGCAATCTTGTGCAAACTGTCACTTGTCCAGAACTTTGCAAAGTGTGAATTCAAGCATGCAAACTTCTAACTTTACAGCAGGAACTTGTACCAACACAATCCAGCTGCTGCTTTAAGGTCAGGCTAGGAGTTCACTGCTGTACTGTCAGAGATACCAGTCACCAGCAGACTCCCAAATAATGCGTTCATTTGGGTTTAAAATAAAATAAAACTCACTTACTGACAGGAGGTGCTATGTGACTGTTTCACAATCTTTACATATATTCCAGTACCATCAGGTATTGAAACACAATAAAAGCCTTTGGAAATTACATATGTAGGGGTCTTTTCTCCACCAGCTGAATTTGTGCTGAGGTCCATATCTCACAGTGAAGTCTGTAGCAGAAAGCAGAAGAGAAGCCCTTACCTCCTGTGTCTTCCTGACATATAACCACATTTCCTCCTTTCCTAAACATGGCCAGCCCACATCTGCCCGCTCTGATCCACGCTTTGTGTGGAGAAAAGTAGTCATGCTGGTTAATTTTGCTGTAGCTTGGTAACACATTTAGCGTGGTAACAATACCCTAACACAGTTCTCTATTACCCCTCTCCAAGTCCTCATTTATGATGCTAGAAAATGTTTACTCAACATGCAATAATGATTCAGCGCTGCCAACCATCCATATTACTTGAGACACCTTCACAGCAACCATAATATCCTTTCATGAAGAGGAAGAGTTCTGGCAGCACAGCTCAGCAAGGAGATCATCTTTTCTGCAAGACAAACTGCCTGAGAAAGAAAATCCCCATTTTGTGGATATATTTGAGATTTTTTCTCTCTGAGAAATTCTCAATGTTTTCTATGAAAAAAAAAAAAAGACGACAATCAATGATAAATATGTAGTACAATCCTGGAATAGGCACAAGCTTTGTGGTTATGGTATATAGCAAGGATATAAAGAATCAGTGTTTAGTCCTGAAAAAGAGACTTTGGATACTGTCTTCCCCCCCCCAAATGTCTTTACAGTGCCATGTTTAGGTCCTTCACATAGGACACAGGAGAGTCATGTTCAACTCTGCTCCAATGTGTATTCAAACTATTTAAACTTAAAGAGTAAAAGAAATCTGCCATCAAAAAAAAAAATCAAACCCAAATAATAGCCTTCCTGTTCAAGGTAATTTTCATTCCCCTTTGCTACGGCATCAGAGCAAGTGTTGAATGTGGGGCTTACACTGGGCAAACATCCTGTTCACTCTAGTAACGACATTTCTGAAATGTGGCTGTGAGACACTTGCTCCTACCTGGATATTCTAGCATGAAGTGAAGAAACCTTTCCTGACTAAACTGGCAAGAAATATGTCCTGTTCCCATTAAATATTTATTTTGACGTATGACCCATTTTCAGTTTTTGTAAGGAAAGCCCTGGCTCAGCTTTACCACCAGCTCTTTGCACACTTGCTGCTACACATAGCCCAGCTTAAGGGGAACCAGATTTGTCAAGAATTGTGTTGGACTCTAATTTTTTTGTTCCCACATTGGTTTTCCCCTTATCCCAGATGGGATCATCTTCTCCGTTCTCCCACTCTCCATGAGAAAAGCTTAGCTCCTGGGACACTAACACCCTTCAGCTTTTCTCTCCTGTCCCTGCAGGTGTACAGAATCAGCCACGATGCGGTCGTTGGTACAACAACAAAAGTTAAAGGCATCCTCTGTTTTGGAAGATGCGATTTTGGACCCCTAAGGACTGGACAGACTGAATTTGTTGAAATTTGCAGCAGACTCTCTATGGTGTCCTCCGTAACATTTCAATACAAGTAATTTTGTTGTTAAGTGAAAGCTCTCCATGCCATCAGCTTTTGCTGCTGTAGCCCAATATGTCACTGTAAACATGCAATACTGTCTCATATTCAGCTTGTCTGCAGCATTCTTTTCTGTAGTGGTTATCCCTACCAGTGCATGAATTCTCTCCATCACAGCTGTAGTATTTTGTTTACCTTCATGATGATTCTGTCAGCCCGTTACTCTAGTTGTCAAGTTCCCTCTGAATGACAGCCCACCTCTATAATGTACTAATAGCTCACTCCAGTTTGGAGTCATTCGTGAATGCGATGGTTGTGCATCCCATCCCATCAGCTAGTTTGTTGACGAAGATTTAAAAACCAATATAATCCATAGCATCAACCCTTGAGGAATGCCTCTTGTAATGGACTGCCAATTAAGCTTCTAAATTCTGACCTCCATGCTTTTAGCCAAGCAATCTGGCCACCACATAGTCCAATCATCCTGTTCATATCTCCTCCTTGTGGTTACAAGGATTTCTAACAAACTGTATCTGGAACCTAGTTAGAATCAAGTTAATCTACAGCTACTGCTCTCATCCACGGAGTAAATCATCTCACTGTAGAAGGTAAATAGACAGGTTAGGCACTATTTGCCCTTGGTAAATCCACATTGGCTCTTCCCAGTCACCTTCCTTTCCTTCACGTGACTGGAAGAGGCGCCCAGGATTTTGTCCTTAATTTTCTCATGGGCTGAGGAAAGGTTCACCAACCTGCAGTTTCTCAGATCCTCTTTCTTACCACTTTTGAAGCTGAGCATGGCATTTCTCTTTTTCAAGTCATCAAAGATGAGAAAGAGGAGTCTTGCAATGACATGCACTAACTTCCTCAGCACCTTCAGATACATCCCATCCAGGCCTATGAACTTGTGTACATCCAGACTGTCTAAGCAGTTTCTAATGTGACTGTCCTCTACATGGGTAATACCACTCTCTTGCAAGCTTTGCTACTAGACAAAGGAATCAGATAAACTTGAGAGGAGACCTTGCTAGTAAAGGCCAAAGCTAAGAAGACATTAAACAGTTCTTGTGTCCTTTGGCACAAGATCGTCCAACTTAGTCAGTAGCAGGCCCACATTGCATGCCCAGGTGATGCTTCCACATTCCTTATAGCTAGCTTAACCCTGCTTCCACCTTCCGTACATTTCATTTTGTGTTTAGACTCAGTCCAGAGTTCCCTGCTCAGCCTAGATGACTTCTTGCTACATCTGCTTATTTTAAGGTTTTTTTTCTTTTCTTCTGATTTAAGGAGAGTATTCTTGATGATTGACCAGTTTTCCTGGGTTCATTTGCCCTTTAGCCTCTTATGAGATCCCTCCTACTAGTTCCTTGAACAAGCCCCTGAAGTCCAGGGTCTTTAGTCTGCTATTCCCCTTCCTTAAGTCCATTAGGATCTTTTTGTGGTCACTGCAGCCAAGAGTGCTATCAGCCTTCCCATTCTGTAACAGTTCTTATATATTCAGGAGAGAAAGTCAGCAGAGCACCTCATCAAGTTGGTCAATCCAGCACCTGAATCAAAAAATTGGCTCACATATACTTCAGAAATCTCACTACTTTCTTGCACCATGCTATGATGTCCACCCAGTAGATGTCAGAGTGGTTCAAGACCCACTATGAGAAGCAGAGCCTGTGATCAGGGGACTTCTGTTTTTTTTTAAGGAGGGCTTTGTTCGCCTTATCTTCTTGACTAGGCAGTCCATAACAGACTGTGACTTCTCTTCTGAACCCATAAACTGTTGACAGACTTACCATCCTTTCTATAGCAAAGCTCCATGCATCTGAGCTGCTTCTTTGCGTAGAGTACAACCCACCATAGCACTTTAGTCATAAGGGCTATCATACAACGTCATGACAGAAGTATGGACTGAAGAAGAAGCTTTGATGCATTGTTGCAACTGGGCAGATGGTTGACTGCCCAAAAGTTTTCTTATGAGCCTCACCTGCTTCCTTGCTCTGACCCTGAGCTGATCACTCTGGTAATTAGTTTGATAAAACCATGCAGGGAAGTGGCACTTTTATGCTTCCCCTCTACTTACAGAGCAGTAAACCGCTATTAGGTTACTTTTTAGACAAACAGCTCCTACAGTAATTCAGCAAATGGGACATGGACTGATGAAGACCAGAATAATTTTTCTCATTGTCTAGCTAGTGGAAATGTAACTTTTCTCAGTTCCTTAAGGTTGTGAAGTAGCATTTTAAAAGAGCATCTTAATCCACTGTTTGGCATTGCAGGTTTCACACATGGACCATCTGCCTCTTGTTTATCCTCTTCTCTCATGGATATTCTTTTTCATTCTCACCTCATATTAAATTTCTGGCTGGCGATATGCTGAACAGTTGGTCCAAACAGCAGAGCCACCTGATGTCTGTTTGCAGAAAACAAAACCATTTTATTGACAAGTCAAGGATCAGACCTTTAGGTTTTTTACATGCACTTCTGAGCACTTATTGATAGCACTGTTGCTGAAAATTCTGGACGTAATGTTTTATGAGAGTAATGTCTCACTAATTTGAGAAAACACCTCATGGCTTTGTCCCAAGCAAACTCGTGAGCATTACAGCTATTATGCTCTAATTGGCTTTAAGGACTGTGTGCAAACCCTTCCTTCTTTATATCCTATAGATAACAACATTCTGCCTCATCCACAGAAAAATAAAGATAATTTTATATCTCATATGATAACTGTATCTATACTCTCAGTATGCATACACGTACATATCTACAGCTTTTTGGTGTCTCTCTCAATACAAGTACGAAGGAAAACTTACATGGTATAGAAGGAGAGGCCTTGGGAAAGTATTTTTTCATAGCTGCTTTAGATAAATTTGTATCTAACATAAGGAAAAATGTTCTGAAGTTCCTGATGAGATAATATATAGAACACATAGAAGAATAGGAGACTAGAGCTTAAATTTAGTCCCAGCTCTGACACTGGTCTGACAAATGACTTTGCCTGCCTGCACAGCAGCTTCTTCAACTATAAAGCTGAGAATACACTAGGTAAGACTCTTGTGGACCAAATTACTCTGTAAGTCTCAAAGCTGACAAGCCAGATCATAGCTGCTTTAGTTTGCTAAACTAAATAGCTATTGCCACCTACTGGCTATACTGCAATATTAATATAACAAAATGGTGATTTCAAATGTAGAAAAACAACCACCTAGGTTTCCTCCCTATGAAATTATATACACTAATAACAGAATAATTGGTAGTTTATATAATTTTCAGGCAGGAGCTGATATTTAACAATGTTTTCTCTTTTTACAAGGTATACCAGTAAAGCAGTTTTGTACATTTAGAGGTTCCATCATGTGGCCGTATTTGGCTAAGCTAAGGGGTATAATACGACTATTTGTAAATATAATTAGTGTCTTGGTCTACCTGTACCCACCTCTTTTCTTAGATACTCAAGAGGTCTGAAGCACGAGGACATATTTTTGGCCAGTTTGGCTGAAGCAGGATAGATCTCAGTTGCTGGGTGGGTGTAGGTGCTAGAAATATAACCATATTTAAGCAAGGCTGTGGCTGTGGTCTAGCTGAAGAACAGGCATGCCTCAATAAATATATCACATCATTTCTGCTGTTAGCACTCAATTAATTTAACTGTACTCAAAGTACTTCTAATTCTCCTACACCTATGCAGCATCAAAGCAGACTGGCACCACATTATGAAGAAAAAATTCCATTATATGAGTACAGTTAATCACGTCTGCAATAGTATTTTTCCAAGATAATCCAAAGCATTTAGAACAAGACTGATTCCAAGGAATATTGGTAAATGACAAAGACAAGTTGCTGTTAATTCAGGTCAACCACAGCTATGCCAGTGAAAATGCAAGAACTACCCAAGATGAAGAAATTCACTTTCATTCACAGCAGCTCAAAGTTGTATCTCCTGCTTCCTCCAGTTGTTTGTTCCTATATCATCTAACAAATGTTATTCTACCAATTCAGCCAGTGAAGCGCTTTTTCAAAGCTTCAATGCAAATTATATGATTTAGGTGGTTTTTTTTTAAAAAAAGAAGGTATAAATGTCATTTGCCTAAATTTATGCTGAAACATAAACTCTGACACTGAGGTCAGAATCCTCATCCAACCTGCACCAACCATGTGGATAAAGGCAGCAACCTTTGACTACTGAATGGTGATAAGTAGTTGGAGAAAGTAGTTTCTTAATTCATTCTAACCAGAATCACAAGAGGATGTTTTCACACTTCCTAAATTAGAGCCTATTACATAGTGTGGATGTTCTCATTCAGTTGTGAAGTAATTTTACCACTTGGCTTAGTCTGCAGAACACTGAAATTACTCTACTCGAAAATGACATTATCCACAGAGGAGTTTAAGATATAGCAATTTAGATCTATTGACTTCATATGTTGAGCTGATTTCCTTACATTTAGAGATTGTTCCTGTGCAGACCAGCCCTCTCAAGTTTCACGTATGGATATATCTTCAGATTTCATTAGTGTCAAGCACAATGCAGTCAAGGAAAATGACGCATTCAGCAGAAACCCATGTTAGATAATCACATAAATGCTCTGTAAAAATTGGCAGCAGCAGTCAACATTTCAAGTGGGACACATACCAACAAGCAGTCTCAAACAAACAGCTGCTCGACTTTCATAAACGGAAAAGTGCTCAGTCCTTTCCTCCAATTGTCGGGATTTACTTTGAGGATTTCTATCAAAAACAGAAACTGTAGTCTTATGTTTAGAGAGCTCTAAATCCATTGTACAGACAATGCTTGGGGAACAAGCAGTTGGTGTTAGCTTATTTTAGAAAGCATCCGTAAAAAAATCTATGAAGGATAAGCTATCATGGGCCCCCCCAAAAATATAAAGTATTAGACCATCTCCTGTGAGAAACTGCAGAGTAATGAAGTACTATGGTAATATGTAATTACTGTTAGCTTCACAGTTTGTCTCTTCACCAAGTTGAGGTTCAGGAATGAACTCGGCCGTAGCTCTGCTACAGCATTTAGCTTGGCAAGAAAAGATGCAGCGGCGTCCAAAATACTTTTTTTATGATGCCAAAACAATTATTTTTTAGCCTGGCGACTGTACTACAGGTTCATTTTAATCTTTTGTTTTAATCTGTTCCCTGTGCTCTCCTCTCCTTCAGTAATTTTTCAGAGCTATGAAAGTTACCTGTCATAGGCAACTACAGTTGCCGTTTTTTGGCAGCTGGGAAGAAGTTTGACACAATGCACAGCATGGCAAAACACAGTATTTAAAATATGGTGAGGACAAAGTGTTATCTTCTGTTAAATTACAAACACCCTGCAAAGAGAGATGGTGAGGGGAAAGCCATTGTTTGCTAGAATCACCATGAAAACTAATCTGTGAGCAGCCATGGGATGGCGGTCTTGATTCACACAAGTACAGCTGAAACACCATACTGCAGAAAATAATAGCCACAAAATAAGCATATCCAATCAACTGCTCTTCATTCAAATCCATAGCAAGTTAATTAATTTTCTTTCAGCTAGTCTGGATGTTAGTAATTCTACTAAGACCTGCTGGCTGAGAAGACTAATGTTTATCCACCGTGCAATAGGGAGGCCTTTCAGGAAAATCATTAAAGATTTCAAATGCATGCTAAAGACACAAGCATTGAAAGGGAATTTAATAAACTGAAATGGTTTAATCCTGTGGCATAAACAATAATGCTACTTCTTAAAAAGTAATCAATTTTATATTCAGATTCTCTATATTCTTTAAATTCTAATTTTTATATTATTTTCTGTTTCAGGTTCATTAAATTTTTTCTGGGGCATCAGATTAAACTTCAGGGCAGCTAGTGTAGAACAGGTACAATGACAAGTATTTTATCAGGTAGGGAAACTGAGCTGTAGTATTAGAGAAGGGAGCAGAATAAAGGAAGAGAATTGGTTTTTACATTCAAAATCATCTCACACAGCCATGGTGATAGCCTTGTAGTTCCCAGTCAACAAATCTGATTTGGATGAGTTTAATAAAGCAAGAGCTGAATTTTCTTCAGGTGCATCACAGACAACCTGAGGTCTCTATGCCAAAGCAGGAAGTCAGGCAAATATGAGTCACATCAGAAAAACACAAACAAATAACAAACTAATTACACACCTTAAAAATTTTCCAAGTTTCAGCTCTACATTCTGAAACCATATTGTTTCCCAAGCGCTTTCCATCTTTTGACCTATGTTAATTGAAATTCACTCTATGAAAAACCAAGAAATTAAAACCTACAATTGTGTGGGAACAGGCCATCACACATTAACATAGATACATGGAATCACAGAATGATTTAAGTTGGAAAAGATCTTTAAGTTTGAGTCCAACCATTAACCTAACACTGCCAAGTCCCACTAAACCATGTCCCTAATCACCACATCTACCCATCTTTTAAATACCTCCAGGGATAGTGACTAAGCCACTGCCCTGAGCAGCCTCTTCCAATGCTTAATAACCCTTTCGGTGAAGAAATTTTTCTTAATATTCAATTTAAATCTCCCCTGGTGCAACTTGAGGCTGTTTCCTCTCATCCTTACACTTGCTGCTTGGGAGAAGAGATGACCCTCACCTCGCTACAACCTCCTTTCAGGTAGTTGCAGAGAACGATAAGGTCTCCCCTCAGCCTCCTTTTCTCCAGGCTAAACACCACCAGTTCCCTCATCCACTCCTCATAAGACTTGTGCTCCAGACCCCTCACCGGCTTCGTTGCCCTTCTCTGGACACACTCCAGCACCTCAATGTCTCTCCGATACTGTGGCGCCCAAAACTGAACACAGAACTCAAGCTGTGGCCTCACCAGTGCTGAGTACAGGGGCACAATCACTTCCCTGCTCCTGCTGGCCACGCTGTTCTTGATACGGGCCAAGATGCCATTCGCCTTCCTGGGCACACTGCTGGCTCATGTTCAGCCGACTGTCCACCAGGACCCCCCAAATCCTTTTCTGCCAGGCAGATTTCCAGCCACTCCTCCCCAAGCCTGTGGCGCTGCCTGGGGTTGTTGTGACCAAAGTGCAGGACCCAGAACTTGGCCTTGTTGAACCTCATACAATTTTCCCCAGCCCATCCAGATCCCTGTGCAGACCCTTCCTGCCCTCAAGAGGTCAATGCTTCTGCCCAACTCAGTGTCTTCTGCAAACTCACTGAGGGTGCACTTGATCCGTTTGTCCAGGTCACTGATAAAGATATTAAGGAGAACTGGCCCAAATACCAAGCCCTGAGAAACACCACTTGTGACCGGTGACCAGCTGGATTTAACTGCCTTCAGCATAACTCTTTGCGCTTGGCCATCCAGTCAGTTTTTTAGCCAACGAAGAGTACACCCGTCCATATAGCACTACAGTAGATGATGCAAACAGTGAAAAATGATTCACAGTGCTCTTCAACCTCATTGACTTGCAGGAACATATGTCAGACTTGCTTGATTGCTTACCAGTCCCTGCCTGCTTGGGGATATGAAAGTGCACACACTGAGTCACATAAAATTAGCTAAAGGTCTAACAGATTTAAAGTCCAAAGACTTCCGTTATTCTGTGTCTTTTCAGTTCCTTGGAATTTCCCTCAGCTTTCTCTGAAGATTAAAGCAAGTTAAAACAAACACTTTTATTAAATTGTGAGACTATCCAGCCTCTAAATTTCCTCAAAGGAGACTTCCATCTGGCAGCTCAACCATAAATTCCCAGAGAACAGCTGAAGGTGTTTCTCTGAGAGCTGTTGGACACTGCATGCTGCTGGTGCTGCATTCCAATTTTCAGATCTGCACTTTTGAGAAATTCTTCTGCTGTGTGGATGCAGCTAATCCTACTAGCTTTACTTGTTTTACTTGTAGTGTCCTACAGCTCAAGATTATGTAGAAAACAGCAAAAAGGCTGAACTCCCCAGTCATATGCTGGATGTTTAATTTTTGTTAAGTTCACAAGTTCTCTGATGAGCCTTTATTTTTTTAGCTAATTCACACAGGAAAGTTAAAATACAGGTAAAGTGTGTGGATTTACAGCCTGCTATCCACTGTACACTTGGAGTAGCTCTTTGTATTTCCTAAGACAAGTTACCTGATATGGTGCTCTGTAGGTGTTCAAGCAGAGAAATGGTGTAAAATCTCTGGACACTTATTAAGTTCACAATTTAATGTACTGTGCACTGACTTCTCTATGCGAAAAAGCCCTATAGCTTGAGCAAGATCAAGAGAAGAGTGTGTCTAATTGAAAATTAAGATTTTTCTCCGAAGACTTTACTCACAGAACCTCAAGATAGCAGAAAAAATATGTTCCTTTTTGAAACGACAGCAGTAAAGGGTGAGTGGCAGAGCCCTTGTGGGAAAACCCACTCAAATGGCTTGCTTTTAAAAACAAATATAGTCACAAGCTTATTCAGTGGTGGTGCCATAGCACTGAATAGACCTGTGGACCTTCATCCATATTAAGGCCTCAGTTGTGCTGGGTCTTGCACTAACACACTGGCATTGATCCTGTCACAAATACCACATGTGTGTTTAAATGTGCTGCATGGATACTGGGCTGCATTGAAATAAAAGACGATTTCTAGTGTGGCTTGCTTGATAAATACTGTGTGTACCCTGTCTCTACAAAAATGCAATATTTACAAATGCATGCTGCTAAAACATTCATCTCATTGCTGCTGGGGCTTTCCGTATTTTTATGTCACCCAAAATACCTGCCTGCCTCTAACTGAACCCATGGTATAATTCAGAGGCCATGTTATTTCACCTGATGGGTTGCAAACTACAAAAGCAAATGAAGATGAGTTGTGTAGCTATCCCTCAGACTACTGATATTCAGAGAGCTTGAAAGCATGACAAGCCCAAATAAGATACCACAAGCATTTAGTACCATTTCTCTGTTCTCCTCAGGTTGTAGCAAAGTATTTGTTTTGAAAAAAGTTTTGTACATTTAAGTTAGTAGTATTTAATAATTTTAATAATCTTAGTAATATTTTTCTAATCATATTCATGTTGCATCTGCTTAAGAACATTTTTCTTTGTTTCCAATAGCAGTTTTGTATTGAAGGTGTAATATGTAGCTCTGAGTAACATTTGTTCAGTAACTTCTTGACATGGATAGAACTTTTGCGTACCACTGAGTTGATACTCCATCACTGTGTATCTAACAAAATATTTTGAGTTACATCAAATTTTCATTTGAATCAGACATTGGTAGATGTTACCTTGTCACCTGAGAAAAGCACATGCCCCCAGACTTGAAGATTTATTAAAACATTTATGTAAAGGTAAAGCAGAGGAGAAGCCATGTACAAACACAACCTTAGCCACCACTGTGTATAAGCTAAACATTTTATAGCTTAACATTTCTTGTATATGACTACACTCTGTTCAGAGGCTTATATCTAAGGTGTAACAGTTGGTTCCCTAGGCAATCATGCAGTCAACTAATTAGGGAGAATACGTGCATCACAATAAATACACATCTCTTGCCTGCATTCAAAGTTCTTAGACACGTAGATAATATATACATGTATTAGGCCTAGTATAATACCAGAAACATCTTTCCCTTCCTTGATTTTAAGATGCTGAACTAGGAGCAGAAGAGGGTATGTATTTTATTGTACTATTTCAGTTGCTTGGCTACTCACAGAATGTATTTCCTTGCTTCTCTTTCATCCACAGAGTTGTCCTAACTTTGCATCCAAAAATCCTGTTAACTTATAAATCCTGTTAGTGTTGCCATAATCAAAGGCAATACACCTTAACATTCTGCTTCAGTATACTTGCTCAAGCAAACAGTAATGGAGACCAGTATCTGTCACCATATCTCTGTTCTTAATTACTACAGGTGAAATGCTTTGACATTTCAAAATCATTAAGTAGAAACTTGGAAAAATGCTGGTTTTCAAAAATAGAACTGTTTCCAAAATTTATGGTAGCACGTGAAAAATACTCCCTCACAATTCTGAATGAAATAATAAACTTCAGAAATCATCTTTACCATTTAAGGCAACCAGCTACACCTCAATTCAGGTGTTGTCAGAAAACAAGCAAGGTGAAAAATTAGGAACTGTGAAATATGATTTTTTTTTCCAGTTACAGTTATTTTTTGCTTTTTCATTAGCACTTTATCAAATAGTAGGGAGATTGAACCAAAGGAGGTATTAATTTTGGCACGTATTTATTAGGTATTTCTTGATGATGAGCACCTACATCTGCATCTTAGCCAGGATAAAGAGTCAAACTAGATCAGTCAGTCATTATGGTATAGATCTCCATTTCTCATGTTGTTACCAAGCAAAGGAGTTTGCTTTGTAAGAGCAGAGGTCACTACTTCAGTTCCTGTTATTCTGTTGCTAATGCTTAAGAAGGCTTCTCTGAAAATATGCAAATGAGTAGATGACAAAGTATTTGTCATATTGACCAGCCCTCTGCAAAACTTTAAGGTGAGGGACAAAGATTGTTGCTGTAAATTCCTTTTTTTGTAGCTCAGCAAATAGCTACTCCCTGAACAAGAGTTATTTGTTACACTGAGATCTTTACAAAGGGTCTTGCGCCCAAAAGCTCCTCTAACTTCCAATTATACCAAGTAGTCTAAAAAAAAGATATTATCTCTACCTACAAATGCTATCCTACACACTTCCCCAGAATTCCATGCTACAGTAGAATAGCACTACTACATATTTCATTTGGCATTTGTCAATGATTATAATCAAACAGCAACAAAATCATTGTTAAGCAATTAAGGCTTGGGTCAGCTGGATAGATGAACCTTGGCAGTACCTTATGCAGAAAGAAAAGCTGGTACCACAGTCTTCTACTGTGGTAGTGCTCAGCAGAACTACTAGGTTACTGCTATGTTGCAGAGCTTTTCCTCAGTTGGACAGGAATAGCGTTCATCATACTGCCTTTTTAAAATTTATTTTTCATGTGACAACTGGCTGGCTGCTGCCCAGACTTTCAGGGTTCAGTGCCACAAAAAAAATGCAAGAAAATTCCTTGAAGTTCTCATAAATACAAATGATCACTGACAAGCAAATCAAAGGACCCTTCCTTATCAAGAACCTGGAAAAGAAGGGAAAGGATCAAAGGAAAAAGTTACAGCTAATGTGAGACAGAAAGTTGTCCTGGTGCTCGGCACTAAGCAGCATTGGCAGCAGACAGGGAAAGGCACACCCTCTTGTGTTCCATGACACTTCTTCTGTGAGTGGGGAAGGGGGAATAGCTCTGGAAATATTCAGAGAGGCTCAGAACAGCTTAAGGAGGTTAGTGACTCTTGTTTCCACTTAAGGCAGAGGTTTTAACAGAATCACAGAATGGCTAGAGTTGGAAAGGACCTTAAAGACCATCTAGTTCCAACCCCGTGCCATGGGCAGGGACACCTTCCACTAGACCAGATTTCTCAAAGCCTCATGCAACCTGGTCTTCCAACGTATGGTCAGTGGAGCACCGATGTTCTGTGAAACGCTTCAAATGGGTCTGCAGCTCTACCTGAGAAGAGCGAGCCTAACGTTAGGATGGTGCAGCTTATGCTCAAATCCGAACTTCCACTGGGGAAACAAACAGGCTCTTCAAACTGGTGAAAGACTGGAAAGCAGTGCTCCACTGTTGGGGAGAGGCTCTTACAGGGCACCTGGACACTTAGATTTAAGCAACTGCTTAAGAGGAGGAACCTGACTGTCACCCTTGACTGTAAACAGAACCCAAAGAGACCATCCTCCCTGGACCAAAGCTTATATTTGTGCCTACCCGTTATGGGACTCAACATTTAAGTTTTTCTTGGTGTTTACATGCCCTGTGGAAAGAGTATTAGTAAGCAAATCAGTGAATGCAATGATACAGATCTGTTATTGCTCACCCCTCATCACTGTACTGCTTCTCTACTGTATCTCTCATGATCCACGAATTAGCAGTGCTTCTTTATTTTCCCCAGGCTTTGTTGTGGAAGATAGATATATCTGAATAAAACTGTTTTAATAACTGGAGGTATATTACTATTCCAAATTTATGTCATCACAGCCTATCGTTACAAAATATGTCATAATATACAATAAAAAGATATCAGATTCTTCAGTGGGGATTTAGTCCACAATCAAGCAAGAGGAGCAGAATTTTCACTGATTTCCTACAGTCTGAATAGATGAGAACTGATGAAAAAAGTACATGGGAGCATCTTCATGACTGCAAAAAGGCAGAATGTAACACCTCTTGCATCTGATCACAAAGGATTGGTTTACAACCGATACTAATGAAAAAATTCCTTGAGTTTAGGTACCAGGAATCTAAATCAGGATACTGATCACTATTAAATCAATGAATCACTATTAATTTAATGCAGACCATAAATATGGCAATCCTTACAAAGACAAGCAGCTCTGTATTTGCTGTGTGAGGTCAAGAATGTGGACAGAAGCCTGTATTTTATAGAGAATTGGTCTCTTATCCATTCATACCCTAACTTGCTCTGTGCTTGCCTCTGCCCCCTATAGCTTCATCTACGTATATAGTCATGCCATTACAACAGGAAAGGTACGGTTTTACAACTGCTGACTTTGCAACCTATGCGAGACGCCTCTGAGTGGGCTGCTCTGTGTTAATGGATAAATGGCCTCACAGCACACGTGCAGACTTAAAATACAACTTCAAAAAGTTTCTGAGTAAGGAAAAAACCCCCAAACTAGGAAAACCTGAATATATGATAACCCTATTCATACATCAATTTCATTTTGCCGTATCAGATTATGTTGCACCTGGATGTTTGATGTTGTCAGGGATGTTTTAAATTAAAGTTGTGCAGCTTATCTATTAACACAAACCCTCACATTCCCTCAGTCTTCACTGCAAAGATTCTATCTTTGATTTCTGTAAAGTGCCTGAAAGAGAATCCTAAAAAGCCATGAAAAATATTAATATTCTCTTCAGAAACAATGATGTGGAATATGAATTGAACTCACATCGAGTATATAAGGAAAAATGGTCTGTATTTGAGCACAGGATACTAAAAGCAAACACAAATATGATAATTCCTTTTTTTTCCATGAGTTCAACTCACAAAATGAAGATACATTTCAGCTAAGCTGATGTCACATTCATACCACAGGACAAGTTGCAGTGTAATAAAGTGAAAACTGCCATTTCCAGTCATTATATTAAAAACCTGACTCCAAATTCCATTAATCTATGATGAATGTTTTTGCTTGCTATAAAAAAAATAAAAATCTCTGCTTTAATCTGGTGATTCTAATTATTAAAAACTTTGCTTTAATGTGCTTAAATCATGTTGCCTCTGGAGACTAGAAAAAACTTTGCAATCACTATAAATATAAGTTGCTCTTTTACACTTGCCCTGTTTTAGAGTTCTGAAAGATTAATCTTTACATTAAAAGACATAGTCTGCCCCAAAAATCTCATCCCTGGGGCCAAAACACTTTAAGAACTCAAGGACCATGATATGAACACTATCATATTTAACACATTTTAAAACTTTATCAGATAGCCATAGAAGACACCATCAAAAGCGAAGTAGAACAAGGTATGTATAGTAGTATTTGAACAAACACTTTCCGATTGAGAACCACACCATAAGAGCCGGCTTTAAAACAGATGAATCACCCTGGTACTCTTGTTTCTATTACTCCTATATCCCCACCCTGTTATTTTGTGGTATTTACAACAATAAATTCTCATCAGGGCATTCAGAAATTGTAGTGCTGGACCTCTACAAGGAAACATAAGTACTGCTGATGTTCCTCCTCAAGCAAAGAATTCAACCAGAAGAGAACCAGATCTCTCTTGACACTCAAAAATGCTGCTGGCAACCCATAAGGCAGTTTCATAAACGAACAAGGAAAAGACCAACACATGGACTAGGATAGAAGTATACCAGCGGGAATGTTTTTTTAGTTTTTCATGCGCTAACTTCATTAGAGAGCATCATAAAAAAGGTTAAGTAGAGAGGAGACCTAAGTGTATGCGAATATAAATATAAGCTATGTAGTGCATCTGAAAAGATATGTTAGAATATTATTTTATGTGAGAGATTTTAAGTGAAGGACATCCTCCTTAAGAATATGACCTTTAATCATCTTCCAAAGTGTAGTCAGATTATGAGTAGGGTGAAAGTGCATGAAGTGACAGGAAAGAAATTTGCTACACTAGTGACGAGTTAAAAATGTCTCGTGTGTACTTGAACCGACTCATAGAGCTTTTGGTGAAATCAAGATCAGAAAATAAACAGGGACCACTCAATCACTTCTGCACACTTCCTCATTTCCCTGCTTTTTAGTCTTTTTTTTTAAATTTGAGTGAAATTTACTTCTTGAGGAAAGGCCACAGAAAGAACATGAAAGCCTCAAGTGTCTTGATGACCCACGCTAATCAGGGAGTCCAGCCTGTGGCCACCTCACAAGACGAGGTCTGAGGGCACCAGCCTAGTCACATGAGAGGTCATCATGCACTCGCATGATACCCCCTAAAATCTGCTCTGATGCTGAATTCCTCTCACCCCACTGTTCTGGGAGGAGTGCAGCACCAGGCTTGATTTGTGACAACTTAGGCTGAACTCAACAGGATTTTGGTGGCTTTTCTCTCCACCGGTGATTCTTGGGATAACTTTTCCATGAGGCATTGATGAATTCCAGAATCTCAGGCAAAGTAGTCTCCTTGCCAGGATTGTAATGACCTGGGAGAAGAATGAAAGGTGTTTCCCACAGCCACAGCAGGAAGCTCTTCCTACAGTTACCTACAGCTCAAACAACCGCTTCCACCAGCAGCTTCTCACAACGCAAGACCCCCGCACAGCCCCTCAGCAGAACAGGCTGTATGACACCTACTTAGAGCAGAGGCAAAGGGCAAATAGCGTATGCTGCTCCCATCTGAGTAGGAAACGTGGCGGGCAGAGAGACTGCACACGGGACCCCTGGAAGGTGGAATGAGGTGAATGCGGGAGTGGAGGAAGAAAACAAGAGCCTCTCATGTGACTGTCTGCTCTTAGGAAGAAGAGAATAGGAATAAGCAGGCAGCAAGGGAGATCTGGATGGCACTCACACATAGAGTGCCATCCTTTATGCAGGGAGAAAGGGGACGTTGCTGCCAGGGAACTTGTGCAGTGAGGTGGCGGAGGTACGCCCAGAGCGAGCCAAGAAGAGTGAATACATTTTGCTTTATGTGAAAGACAGGGGAAAGCTGTAGCTGAGGTTATGTTGCCATGGAAGCACAGGAAAAAACAGCAAAGGACTCCTCCTATATCAGATTGGTGATTCTCTATTTCAAGGTGTTGGTCAACAGAATGCAGTTCTGCTGTACTTATACAGCAGCACAGCTGTTAGCATTGTATTTCAGAAATATTCACAACTCAGTAAGGATCTGCTGGGGTCTTTCCCAGCCCTGTTTTCTACAATTTGGTGTGGGAGAACTTGTGTTTTCTGATTGCGTTTTTAGCTGCCATCTGGGAATTTATTTATCCACTTACTATGCCCATTCAAAGCAATTGTGGGCAATTGAGTTGAATGAACCTTGAGAACTGAGAGCTCTCACTTTTGTAAAGCCATATACAGAGCTCTTCACTGGAGGAAAGTCACATTTGGACAGAGATGCGAAGGGGTTAATGGCTTTGTTCCATCATATATAATGGGGTCACTGAGAGTTGAGGTATAAAGAAACTCTTTTAATAGCGAAGCAGAATGAAGGCTGGGAATTGCTTCAGCCCACTGCAGCGTGAGGACTGCAACTTTTGTTACAGTGAACTCTCACAGAGCAAGTTTATTCCCAGCTTTGGAGCTGAGCAGGGGAAGTGAAGTGGAGGAGTCCTTACTCTGTTTTCTTCTTTAGTCAATGTATTTTTGAGTACTTCAAAGTCCATTAGTTTATTCTCCTCTTGGCTGAAATTTTTCCAAGTCTCGTCCTTCCTGTGATATTTAGACATGCAATACTTTTCAACATTGCTTTTGAGGACTTCTGGTCTTTGCATTACTGTGTATGAACCCATTTAAAGACTGACAAACTACTAACACTAGGATGAACCCTCCAAACTTGTTTCTGCTTGTTTCTTTCACTTTCATACATATCCGATGTCCTGTTACTACTTCTAATGTGAGAAATGCATCCACTACCATACAAAACCAGTACATTATAGAATCACAGAATGGTTTAGGTTGGAAGGGACCTTCAAGATCATCTAGTTCCAACCCTCCTGCCATGGGCAAGGACACCTCCCACTAGACCAGATTACTCAAAGCCTCACCCAGCCTGGCCTTGAACACTTCCAGGGATGGGACATCCACAACTTGTATGGGCAACATGCTCCAGTGTCTCACCACCCTCATAGTCATATTTTTTTTCCTGATATCTCATCTAAATTTACCCTCTTCCAGCTTGAAGCCATTATGCATTGTTCTGTTACTACATGCCCTTGGAAAAAGTCCCTTTCCAGCTTTCTTCTAGGCCTCCTTTAGGTATTGGAAGGCTGCTATAAGGTTTGCCTTATAGCCTTCTCCTCTCCAGGCTGAACAACCCCAACTCTTTCACCCTGTCCTCATAAGAGAGGTGCTCCAGCCCTCTGATTGTCTTCATGGCCTTCCTCTGGACCCACTGCAACAGGTCTGTGTCCTTCTTGAGCTGACGACCCCAAAGCTGGACACAGTACTCCAGGTGGGGGTCTCATGAGAGTGGAGTAGAGGGGCAGAATCACCACCCTCGACCTGCTGGCCACGCTGCTTTTGATGCAGCCCAGGATGCAGTTGGCCTTCTGGACTGGAAGTGCACATTGTTGGCTCATGTTAAGTTTCTTATCCACCAACACCCCCAAGTCCTTCTCCTCAAGGGTGTTCTCAATCCATTATCCACCCAGCCTGTATTTGTGCATACATTATGCATATCTCTATGTTACAGATTTTTTTTTTTTTTAAAAAAGCAAGTTACTGGACTAACTGGTAGGAGTGGAGTTAAGCTATATGTTCCTTTATTCATAATCATAATACACTTCATAAACAACAGAAAATATAATGAGGTGTATGTGTTTTTGTAAAATCACCATATCTTTCAATGCAATAATGCTCACATTTCCTAGATAAGGTAGAGCTACAGATAAGCATTTTACTGTTAAGTACAGAGTGACCAAGAATGAAGAGACTAAACAGCTCAACTTCATTAACTTGCCTTTCATAAATTTTTTAAACCATTATTATACTCAATTTATCAGTATCAATTTTCAGCAAATGACCATTTCATTTAAACTGGAAGCAGCTGTATAAATACAAGAAAGAAAAACGACCTTTCTGAAAGCTGTATTGCGCGTCCTTGTAGATGACAGCGTGTGCTAACACTCATGAGCTTCCTTCTCTCCCACTTCCCATTCTTTTTGATTCTTGCACAATTTTTCTCTCACGGCTGGCTCTGAAATAAGTTTAACTCACTGTAAGAACTGTTCTGGTTTACCCTTTGACAAGACGGGGTACTGAGCTACAGTGGCAGCATCTAGGAACTCTGTGTGAACAGTGACAAAACAGTAACAAGGAAGAAACAAGCCCTGAACGTTTCTTCATGTCAAGTTTAATCCTTCTTTTTCATCTTACCAGTTCCATAACATTCTTCCTCATTCATGATGTGTTTGTGAATGTTAGAGGTTCATATTAATTAAAGAATACCCCAGGATGTTATTGGGCAACTGGAGTCCAGAGAATCTTATGGTTTACTCTGTCAGACTGCTTAACTGGGATCCCAAACTATCTCCTATTGAATAACAAATAAAACTGTCACTGATGTCAATGGGAGCAGACCCACAGTTCACATTTGAGTAGCGGAGTTCGAAATTAAACTTTTATGTATGTTTTTGGACATGTGCAAATTTTTCATCATTCTAGCATTTCAGTGTTTTAGAGGTAACATAATAACAGCATGTATGCACAAAAGAGATACTTATAAACAAGCTATTTACCATCTTATGCATATACTATAATATTCCCTTTCTTCACAACTGAGTTTTTTCGTATATTTCCCTTTGTCTTCCAGATTTTCCTTGCAGCACGTTCTCCTGTCAAAACAGATTACAGATGGCTGAAGGAGGTTTTATGCTCTGTGTTTCATATTAATTTCAATTTCATATAATTAACACTGTAATAGGTTGGCCCAAATATGCCTCCTACATAGCAAATACCATGAGTTTGAGAAAGAGGGAAATACGAAGAGAAATATGATTTTTAAATCTTGTTTTCTAATTCCTCTCAGACTACTGGTCCAAGATGAATTCTTAAAATAAATTCTGAAGACTCTGAAGAGCAACCGAAAATTAAGAAAAAGTAAACCAAACAAGCAATAGAATAGGAGTATTCTTTTACAAAGCACGAACATAAACGGATACAGCAGATATTAAAGTGACAAAAGATAAGAGGCTTTTCTTTGGGGCCCTAAGGGAGTCTAATTAACTTATTTCTAGAAATGGGATAGAAGCATCATACTGATTTTAGTGGCAGATATTTGGCTAGAAATCAAGAGCTTCAAAAGACATTAATGGGGAAAAAGGTAACATCTGACGATGAAGCAGACAGGCTCGTATAAACTGTGAGCTCCTTAATTTAAGAATTCCTGAGGACATACTGAAAGCAGACAAATGATGGACTGCAAAAGAGAATCTGAAGTAAGTACCAAAGATGAATCATACCAAAAACAGATTATCAGCAAACCAGCAATTTCCTTTCCATGTAGTAAGAGCTACTACCAGTCTGAAAAATGAGCAATAAAGCTCAGAAAATAGGTTACAGGGTTTGCTCTGACTTGCTGTGGCTTCTCTAGGATTCAGGCCATCAGCATATCACCACTGCATGTAAGTACATGAAATCATTACTGGCATATACGCACGCTACCTCCTCATTTCCATTTATTACCTTTCTGCCAAGGTCGTGAAAGAATTTCTGATGAAGGTGCTATATTCCAGATGATGTTACAACTAACAGAGTGGGCCACATGCAAGCCTTCATTTATTTGATATTGCTTACTGACTGAAGCTCTTTTCAAAGTTGAGTTTAGGTCAGTGTTACTTCCTATGATATTCTACCTGTTATTAGCAGTGTTGTCAGAGCCACCTCCTACAGGCATAAAAGGTCCATCATCTTCAGGAAAACCCAGCTGACTCCTTCTTCACTTATTCCACGGCACTACTTCTGGGATAAGACAATGTGCAAGTTCCTTGCAAAGAAACTGGCTGGCTACACAGCAAGAGCAAATCAGTGTAGCTGCTCTGACACCAGCTGAGTGTTATGATATATGTAATTTCTGCCAGGCTGCTTCTTCAATACACCTACAGCACTTTTGGCTAACTCTGGAACTACATACCAGCTGAGGAAACAGCCTTGAGCAGCACCAATCATAACATTTTTTAAATCGTGAAAAATTCAAAATATCACCCAGGTCCAGCACTGAGTGAAGTCATAGAAATCGCTGTATGACTTCCCCACTCCTTCTCGTATTCTACACAGGAGACAGGATCGCGGTGACTTGCCCAGAGTTACACCACATCTTTTAGCAGAGTAGGAACCAAAGACAACTTCTAGCCAACTCCCTTAAACAATGGTCAGTTCTTTTTTTTTTTCCAAGGCAACAAAACTGCAGTTTCAAAAGCACTTAGCCTTGAGCATTCCTGGACACACTCCTCTGCACCTGGAGCTGGAAGGATGTTTGCTGTTACAAAATACATTCTTTCCAGGCTTTAAATTTCAAGATGATGTGAGTAGTGATAAAAGATACAAATGTGTCTGTGAGTAACTGACAACTACTAACTTTATGTCTGCGAGAGATGTACGTACATATATGGATACGGAGTTGAAACATATGCCATGTATTCCCACATGCAAAATATTTAGCAGTCCATTCTCATCCCTCTCAGGAATCCAGCCATGGTTAGGCAACAGTGTAAAGGAAAGAGGAGGACATTCACAGGTTGCTGCGGAAAAAATTAAATTACCTGAAATTTTTTTAGTCTAACTAGCAATGATCTTTCTAGTTACATGCAAAACTGCCAGGTCCAGTTTTAGATTTGCCTTCTCCACTTCATGCCAGCAATTCTCTGGATGATAACAGTAGTGTCATTACATTTTCATGGGTTCATTGGTACCCATACCTCGTCCAGACTCTATTTTTTCTACAAATTGAAAACATCATATTTTCTTTATTAAAAATGTTCAGCGCTACTGAGATCTTCTCAAAGCATTTGATTGAAATGTGATAATATGAGGGTTTTTATGTAGTTCTGCACACTCAGTAAAATTCTTTTAAATATTATGGTTGGAATTATTTATCACAGGTAAATTCAGCTGACAATTTCTCACCAGAGTGAGCATCTTTTAGGCAAGAACAGCTAGCCAAAAAAAAAAACAATTCAAGGTCTTGTAAGTAGAAACTGAGACTGCCAAGAGGTAGATGTTGCTCCCATGCAATGCTGTAAAAGTATTTATAAATAGTTTCAGAGTTCTGGTTTCCCAAGCTCAGCAAAAATCAAGCTTTGCTAACGGTTACAAGCACCCTTTCCTGACAGTGCATAACTTAAATATTCTTTCTATCCTTTTCATAGTCCTAAAGAAAAGGCTTTCTCAGACTGTTTTAGGGGGTTTTTGCTATGTCTTTTACATCTTTGTTTACACTATTTTTCTGCTTCCCTTCCCCTTTTACTTACAAGCTAACCTGAGCTTGGTCATTGTCCCTTAGTGTGCTGTAACTTCATATCTGTATTTGCTCTTGAGAATTACACTATTTCAGGTATCTCATAGATGAGCTTAAATTTTCCTGCACTTATGTTAAAAGAAAGGCTATAGTCACATACAATCTTTAACAAAATATTATTATTGCAGAAGTAATAAGCTGAAGGCATACAACTGCAGGTCATGCTGAGGCTCTTGGTACGTTTTGGTTCCTAAAAAATTTATTTGTTGTTACAATTTCATGACACTTAGCGTGCCTAGCAGCCAACAGTAAAGAATAATTGACTCTGTACTGACAGGACAGTTTCTTATCCAGAGAACACTTTGCAAATATCCTCAGATATCATGTTGCAAAATGGTATGAAGTCTTCTTTTTAATCTATTTTTTGTCATATGGTGTCAATGTACTTTTCAACAGCATATGAATTACATGTGAAAGCTTTGGTAGAAATATTAACATTCCTTAGCTAATCAGTGAGAAGTGAGGAAATGTTAAAACTAAGTGTTGTTCTTGCAGCCACCAAACTGCATTGCATTGACAAGACCTGCATTTCTCTAGTTAAGAGACCATATAACACTACAACTCAAGGAATTGCTTTACTCTTCCACAGCCCAGCTTATATCCAGAAGTTCCTTCTCAGCTTATCACCATCTCCTTCCACTGCAGTGGTTGCTGCCACTATTTAGTGGTTCCCTAATCAAAGTTCCGTCAGATTTATCTCTTGTGTATCCCCCAAGACCACCTTTCCTAAGGTAACCCATGTAGATTCGCTAAAGTGACCAAAAAAATGCCTCCACAGCAGTTCACATGGGTGACGTGAAGACTAAATGAAATGCCAGATGCATTACGCATATAGAATTAGGAAGCTTTTACTACAATCTAATCAAAACACAAAGAGTATACCTACAGCCACTTATACACAAATGAAAACAGTGCCATCAGTGAAGATATTTCTTTCAGAGCAGTAAGAAAATAGCACTACTGCCATCATCCACAAGGACTGTTTTGTGTATTTGTAGTATTCAATCTCATTTACATCTTGTTTTAAGAACAGAAAGGGTACGAGCTACATATTGAGCCAGTGAAAATCCTAAATAACTCTAGTGCAAACGAGGTGCAAGTGCCTCATGCCTGGAATACTGCCATTCTCTGGGGAGGCAGAAGTTCTTCATCAGCTTAAGCTGCTGGATTTTACTAGAGAAGGTATATCTGAAAATATGTTAGAAACCTCCCTTTACTTCTGTGGGCTTCGTACAGACGGTGCCCAAAGGGCCAGATGAGACTGTCTATTTCTTTTAATAATGTCCATGATCTGATTATTGAGATTATGATGATTTGGTTCTACCAGAAAGCTAAAGGTAACTGATACGTGTAAGGAGGTGGTTTGAACCAGATTCTGGAATACAATGAAGGACAGTGGTAGCTGAGAGTCATCTGCCCTAGTTGGGGTGTCTAAAAAACTGTACACAAGCTAGTCATCCTTGGTTCACTTTACAGCAAGGACATAGACACCTTCAGAGAGCTACAGGTTCCAACCTAAGATGGTTCAGATAGAGTTAGATAAGGTGAATCACACTTTTACCCCCAATTAGATGTTTCCATAAGGCTTCATAAGAATCAAACCACCATCCATCTGTGAGGAGCAGGGGGTTATTTAACAGAACATGTGTGGGAGCTCAACAGCTAATGCCAGGTGATTATCCAAGTGATTATCTGATCATTCAGCAGTTACCTCAGTCAGAAAGCTTCTCTATACTTGGGTAATAGGTGCTCAGGAGCTCTCTTTCTGACAGAGTCCTTGTTGCAGTACAAGCAAATTCAAAGATCTTCAGACTGTGCATCTTTATTTACAACCTTTATTGTACAGTGGATCTACACAGCCCTTTCCTTCAGCTATCCCGGTGCTGACTTAGGAATCTTGTCTTTAAGTTTGTTAAATGTATGACTATATATGAGCTATTAGCAATTTAACCTCAAAGTCAAAGCAATATGAATGAAAACTCATTATTTATTCCAGATTTTACATTCCAACAGAAGAAAGTAATTCCTCTACCACTCCCCCATTTTACATAAGTGGAATTTTTCAACAACAGAAATTCAATAGGCCAATCTTTATGACCAAAACCAAGGGTAAGACCTACACCACCCATGGTGAATAACAAGCTTCAGCTCCCTTTCTTTGTCAGTAGATCTTGCATAGTACCTCATAGACTTACTGCACTTGTGACCTTTTCTCTTTGTCCAAAGTACTAAGGTTCAAGACAGATTCTGATAAAATATTGCAGGATTTAAGGCAGAGGAACTACTTCAATGCTGCAAACATTCACTTCTAATTATTTTCAAGAAAACACTTAATGAACTTAGAGCTATGATTTTAGCAGAGAGCACCCAGTAGCAATCACGCTGACTGACTGACTTATTCCAACTTCTCTTCTAGGTATTAAGCCGCAGCTAAATGCTGTAAGTTAACACAAATCTTAAAAGAGTCAAACCTGCATCCCACAGCATGAGGAGCCACCACTCGATAAAGCCAAGTATCAGGTAGCAATTTTCAGTCAACTGTCTCCAGAAAAAAATCTAAATATTAAAGAATGGTTTCCTCATACAACGGCTTTGCAATATTAATGGGCTTGCTGTGCATGATATATCTAAAATCAATACTTTTAAGGAAGAAATAACAGTCTGTTAGGTTCCTTTTAACAGCCTTTTAAGTATGCAAGTCCCATTAATGTTTCTGGGATACTAAAACCAGGCCGGGCAACATAGAGAAGGCAAATATCTAGGACCTTCCAAGACCTAAAACAAATATGGTTTTATGTTTCAGAACAATACAGGTGAAATCTAACCACTATGGAGAGAAAAAGCAGGAGAGACAAAAGAGGCAAAGATGTGTCTCAAACCCCTTTTACTATGTTGGAGAACAGATGATTGCACAGACGAGAATAGTGGTGAGAAACATGTTTTGGTTTGTTTTTTTTCCAAGAAGCGTAGTCCCACAACAGGCATAATATAGTTTATGTGTTTGTCTCAGGAGGCTCATCATACAGCCAGGTCTGGAAAACCTTGCTGCAAGGCCAAACTCCTCCCTCAGACACACATACTTAGTTCCCATTGAGAAGACAGACCATAATACATTCCAGACTAGGATCTGATCCTTTTCTCTTCTCCGGTCTCTTGGTAGCTATTAATGGGTGGACTACAACCAGAACACTCTTTACTAGTTGTTAAAGTTTCCTACTTACATGCCAGACTTGTGTGGAATTCATATGTTTCAATGATAATGTTTCATTTCTCTTACTTTAAAAGTTTGCTACAAATTAACCCCTAATTTGGTGAAGCAAGCACACAAAAATACAAATGCAGAGACACCCTTAACCAGCATAATAACATAATATCACAAGAAATGGCCATCGCGCAAAAGCATGGATGTATTTGAACTAATCTCCATTAGTTTCTGTATCCCCAATTCAATAATACTATGAACACACTCCTTCCTGTTCTGGTGTTTAAGAGAGGGTAAATGGTACCTTGAGACCTGTATTTCACTACAGGGACACAGAAATATAAACATTTGTGATATTAAACATGTGCTCGTGTGTTCATAATTACCACAAAACAAGGTTTTCTTGCAGCTGAGTCAAGTAGCATCTCCCTCTGTTTCAAGACTACGTTCACGAGACCCATTAAGAGCTCTGGCAAACCCTGCCTGTGACAGGCTTGGTGTGATCCAACAGAGCAGGGAGAAGCAAGAATTAACACAGCCATATATCCAATTTTATGTATACCACCACACACAGTTTCACAGTAGCATTCTCCTCAGAAAGCTCAGGGCGCACCTAAAGCAATTCTGTCTACAGCAAACAACTGTCAGGACTTGGGTCAGATTCCGCCTGAAACATGTCGCTCAACTGATAACACGTAGCCACTGTGGCCAAATATCCACCATCCAGCCAACCAGAGAACAGGATACAGGGTCCTCGTTTAGCTCATCATCTGCAGGACAACTCCGCTGTGTTGTGGACGCACTGCCACATGTATTCCGAAGGAAAAGTAGTAAGGGTATCTAGTAAGGGTATCTGCTTGCTTTTGACCAGTGGTCAAGAAAACTTAACAGTTTTGTAGCCTTTAGAACAATGATACTCAAGCACATCATTTTATTGACAAATATTTAAAAATAAAAATCTATATCTACTCTAGTCTCCTTGTTCAGACAGGAAAAAGGAATCTAAAGCATTGTTATAATCTCAGTTTTTGAAAATTTCAGGCATGATTCACCATTTACTAACTTTAGTATAGTCTTAATATAAAATGCTTTGAATGCTAAGAATGACAATGATTCTGGCAGTGAAATCCTTATAGTAATTTTTTCTTAAATTGTAACTAGAGTCCCCAAGCTTGCTTTTCATTGGAAGCTACCTTCTGATGGCTTTTCTGGAGACACTGGAAGAGCAGATCTTGGAGCAGACAAATTGGTTTCAATTAAAAAAAGGCAGAGATAACATTATTTTAGCACTATGAAAGGAATAAAACAATGTAAACATCAGTCTATACAGAGTTTAGACATAATGAAAGAGCATTTATGCAGCCATGCCGTTAACAGAGAATGAACTTTCGTGACGACATAATTTTCTTACGTGGTTTACTCAGCATCATATCAGAAACAAATGGTAGAACCAGGTTCTAAAACCACAAAATTTCCAAATTTCAGTCCAAGAGCTTTAGCAAAATACTGTACCTCCTTTTTGCTAAACTAGACATGGGCCTAAACATCCCTTCATTCTGAATTCAGACCAGATTCAAGATCCATTTTTATAAGCTGCCTAGTCAGAATTTTTGATTTTTATTTCTGTCCATAACATGGTGGCATAGGCTCAGCTCTGCTATGGCAGGCAACTCTAATATGAAGAAAAGCCTATTTTTAGCGTATTTTTAAGGTCTCCTCACAAACCTGGCAGATAGTGTGCTGAACTCTAAAATTTGTTTCCATGCGTTGTTTTCTTCTTCCAGCCCTATAGGTCTTTCTAGAAATAATCCACACAGAGATAAGCAATAATGTAAGAGCAGGTTTATGCATATGCTGTCAAAATGTGGAGCATATATTCAATATTTAATGTCCTGATTTAATAGAAAGATTACCACAATTTGACATAACATTAAAAAAATGTTGTAACTTTGATGTTATGAAATGCCTCCAATTCTACAAAGGCAACATTTGCTATACAAACTCATTTTGCGAGTGATTGCTTTGTAGTTGTAATAATCCTCTTGACAGATTTAATGGTATTTTTCAAAGCTGCGGAAACAACACTGATTATTCCTTTTAACATTAATTTGAACAGAGGATTAAAAAAGAAAAAAAAGGTACGTGTTTAGCTCAGTATCTCTCAAATTTCAAGTGTGTTTCGATACAGCCAGCATCTTTAAGAAAACTCTGAAAATACATTTTTGAGAGTGATGAGGAAGAAATTAGATAATAATAATTCCCCCTTTAGCAACAAAGAGAAAATAGTTTTCCACCTCTTCTCAGTCTCTGTTACATCTTAGCTACCTCCAGTGTCTTTCCAAAGTGAAATTAAAGAGAAAGATATATCTATTTAAAGTCTATCAAAACTACAAAAGTGAAGCTAGCTTTCTAAGAATTTACAAAAATAGGTATACATATGCCATTTTGCTCACTAAGCATGCCACAGGGAAAAAAAAAATGAAGCTGTAATGGTAGTTAAACAAGGCTTAATATTTTTCTGTACTGTGAGGTTTTTTTCTCCCATGTTGGTACTATGGAAGCAATGCAAGTGTAAAAGTACATAGTTTTCATTACACTTCTGGCATTTTTCCCTGCATCATTTAGCAACGAAGCAGAGGGAGTCCCAATTCAAAATAAACAAAGAAAAACCTCACATACAAATATCTTTGAGTAGGCAACTCATTAATCTCTCTGTAACTGAGACCTGACTCTCTCTTTCTCTCCAAGTCAGTATCTTACAGGAAAAAAAAACAGTCAGATATTTGGAAAACAACTATAACAGCACAATAGGGTGGCTCTGAGGACAAGAATGAGCAGATGGAGATGGAAGATGTTTAACCCAAAACTGCAGACAGAAAAATGCACATCAAATTACTCTCCAAAAGTGCTCCAAAAATTAGAAGCCTCCCATCAGCCTGAAGTGATTATGGCCAGAGTTTGGGGTGTTCTGAAGTCTTACAGAATGAATTCCAGTGAATTGGAAAGATAATATAACCTGCTTCCAGTGTTTCCCTGATTTAGTGAACTAAAATCGAGTTTTAAAATCCTGCCCCCTTTTGGAAAGCCTTGGCTTTCTCCATCCTTTAAGAAAAGCACCTGACTGTGATAGAATTTGGAGAGGAAGTCGTTTTGCCAGGTTCAAATATCCTGGATTTATTTATGGTCTATGAATGAGCTGTGCCTAGATGCCCTCTTTCTCTAAAGACTACTGATACGGCACATCAGATACAAGCATGTCTGTGCTTATGTGCATCTATTAATCTATTTATATCTGTGGATATATGTAAATATATCTAAAAGTGTGGCTTGAGTGCATGGAGGTTTGTCTTGGGACAGATGACAAAACAGCAGAGAGAAATCACACTGAACCAACCTGATTGTATTCTGTGAAAAGGTGACTAACCTTGATGGCTAGTCAAAGCACAGCCTTTGCCACAGTTTCCTTATCACCAAATTAGTGGTCAATAAGGAGGGTAGAAAATTGGACTGACTGGTGTCTCAAGGAGCTGTGATGAGTAGTGCAAAGTCCATTTGGCAGCCAGGAACTAGTGGCATCCCCCAGGAATACATACTGGGGTCCATAGTGCTTAACACCAATGGCAGGACAGAGTGCATTCTCAGCAAGCTTGTAGATGACACTTACTTGGGATGAGCAGTCACAATGCCAGAGGGCAGGGTTGCTATTCAAAGGGTCCTGAACAGGCTGGAGAAATGGGTTGAAAAGAATGTCACAATGTTCAATAAGAGCAAATGCAAGTTCTTGTATCTGGGATGGAATACCACTGTGCAGAAATACAGGCTGGAGGAACACTAGGAAGCAGCTTTGCAGAAGAAGGACCTGGGTGTCCCAGTGGACCACAAGCTGGCAAGAGACAGTAGTGTGCCCTGGCACCAAAGAAGGCCAACTGCATCCTTGACTGCCTTAGCTGAGAGCGTGGCCAGTAGGTCAAAGGAGTAATTTCTATCTATTCAGCACTTGTGAGACCACATCTGGAGTGCTGTGTCTAATTCTGCATTCCCCAGTACAAGAAAGACACTGACATACTGGAGTGAATTCAGTGGAGGGCCACCAAGCTGGTCAGGGTGACATATGTGACAGGGTGAAACGTGACATACGTGGAACGCCTGAGAGAACTGAGTTTATTCAGCCTTAACAGGAGAAGGTTAAAGGGAGACTTTATCCATGACTTAAAACTACCTTACTGGATGATATAGAGAAGATGGAGCTAGGCTTCTCCTCAGAGGTGCACTGGAATAAGACAAGAGGCAATGGACACAGCTTGGAACATAGGAAATTCCAATTAGATACATGGAATACTTTTTTTTCTTTTCAGTGAGGGTGGTCAAATACTGGAAGAGGTGTCCAGAGTGGCTGTGGGATATCCATTTTTGGAAGTGTTCAAGACTTGACAGATCACAGCCCTCGGTAATCAAATCTAATCAGAGTTGCTTTGAGCAGGGGAGTGGAATAAATGACCTCCAGAGGTCCCTTCCAACCTGACTTATTTTATGATTCAATAGACTGATCGATCGATTAATCTAATACATACACACAATCTATATCCAAAGTCTGAGGATGGATGGAGCAAGAAGAGGTAGACTTCTTCCAGAATGCAAGCTGGGATTATTATTAGTACTACCAATAAGAATTATCTCTGAAGATATGCAAAAGTGATATTTAGTTGCTCCCTAGGTTCCCATTTTAATTTGCCTTTTCCTTCTTCCCCCCGCCAAAAGGATTACTCTAATTGAAAGGAATCATGTATGATTTAAATAGCTCATCAGCAGGGTGTTGTGGGAGGACAGATTAGTGAGTTTTATTACTGTGCCTCTCGTAAAAGAATGCGATGAGAAATAATAACCCCGAGCTTTCATAGTAATGGAAAAGGAGATAGTCTTCAGGGTGATGTATTTGGTGATTCTAAAACATACAGAAGATACCCTTCTGAGCTGTGGAGTGCCAAACAGGAGATACGTGATTTCTTTGTTACAAGTAATTCATATGCATTGATTTTTATACCGGTTTTGTTTAAGGCATTTACTCCATGTTCTACATGCCATGCTATTTTTTTAGAGAAATAAATTAAAAAATTAAATCAAATGTTTTGACACTGAGAATTTCCCCAAGTTATCAAAGCTTATTTTCTCTTCTGTTCTGGTCACTAATAACAATGCCACTGTCCCAGCAGGAAAAGACTGAAAGTCTTTGCAGAACCATATCAAAAAATCACCAAGTTAGGTTATGTTAGATCAGAGAAGGTGGACAAAAGGAACAGTAACATTTAGGCATCAAATTAAAGACAACCTGCAGACAAATCTCTTCATATTTAAGTAAGGAATATCATTAATCAGTGTGATACAGAGAGACAGAGTTCAGTATCATCATGGCCATAAACTTTGGTTTAAGTTGCCTACCGAAGGCAATGGACTGCTCCCCAATTATCTTTGATGTGTTTCTGATCACACCCTGTCAGGCAAAATCAATACCTTTTCTCAGAAACAAATTAGAAGCTAGTACAGACTATATCTGCTGGTTTATGCTGCCATCCTGACCCTGTGTCATCATAAAAAAAGCTGTGTGTTTCCAAAGTCGTGGCTATTTATTTTTTTGCTATCAGTAGATTCATCATGATGGTGCTGCCACATTTTCACATGTTAAGTGAAATATACATACAAGCAGCAAACTGTTATGACCATGGTGGGACTTCTGCTGCTGGCCTGCCTGAAGAAACCTTCAGATGCTGTAATTGTACCAGCAAACAAAAACTTAACGGTGTCTTCATAACTCTTGGCCAACTTGTCCCCACCTTGATTGCCTGCATCACATTTACACCCAGAACAGTTGATACTGTTGATAGGCAGTGCACAGTCCCTAAATATCAAGCTTCTAAACCAAGTTTGTACCACATGAATTCATCAGTGATTTAATTTTGTGGTTTGTTGAACATGAGGCCTGTTAGAAGAGACAAGGAAGATTTCACATTCTCATTCCCTGCAGAAATCCTCCTCAGCCAGAAGTACATGTCAATCTAGTCCTCAAGGAGAAAGGAACAAAAAGAAAAATTTCTAAGAACCTAGGAAAAATGAAATTTTCTGATAAGTGACCTCTTCAGTAAATTAGTTGTTCAAGAAATCTAGTGTAACATTCCTACATGGTCCAGGGTCACAAAATCAATGCTCACCTACTTATTTCCTGTCATAGACCAGGGATTAAAGGATGAAGTTTCTCAGGAATGCCCCCAACGTACAGGAACCGACCTACTCGGTATTGGGGTGAGTTCTCTTTAATACCTTTATCAATGACCTGGACAAGGGGATTGAGTGCACCCTCAGTGAGTTTGTAGAAGTCACCAAGTTGGGCAGGAGTGTCAACCTGCTTGAAGGTAGGAAGGCTCTCCAGAGGGATCTGGATGGGCTGGATCGATGGGCTGAGGCCAACTGTATGAGGTTCAACAAGGCCACATGTCGGGTCCTGCACTTTGGTCACAACAACCCCATGCAGCGCTACAGGCTTGGGGAGGAGTGGCTGGAAAGCTGCCTGGCAGAAAAGGACCTGGGGGTTGACAGTCAGCTGAACATGAGCCAGCAGTGTGCCCAGGTGGCCAAGAAGACCAATAGCATCCTGGCTTGTACAGAAATAGTGTGGTCAGCAGGACTAGGGAAGTGATTGTCCTGCTGTACTCGGCACTGGTGAGGCCCCACCTCAATTACTGTGTTCAGTTTTGGGCCCCTCACTACAGGGGGGACATTGAGGTGCTGGAGCGTGTCCAGAGAAGGGCAACGAAGCTGGTGAGGGGTCTAGACCACACCACAAGTCTTATGAGGAGCAGCTGAGGGAACTGGTGGTGTTTAGCCTGGAGGAAAGGAGGATGAGAGGAGACCTTATTGCTCTCTGCAATCACCTGAAAGGAGGCTGTAGAGAGGTGGGGGTCAATCTCTTCTCCCAAGTAACAAGTGATTGGAGAAGAGGAAATGGACTCGAGTTGTGCCAGGGAAGGTTTAGATTGGACATTAGGAAAAATTTCTTCACCAAAAGGTTTATCAGGCATTGGAAAAGGCTGACCAGGGAAGTGGTGGAATCACCATCTGTGGAGGTATTTGAAAGATGTGTAGATGTGGTGCTGAGGGACATGATTTAGTGGTGTTTTGGCAGTGTTAGGTTAATGGTTGGACTCAATGATTTTAAAGGTCCCTTCCAACCTAGATAATTCTATGATTCTACTCACTTCTAAATCAAGAGTGGCATCCTAGGCAAATAAAACATAGAATCATAGAATCAATGAATGTTAGGGGTTGGAAGGGACCTCTGGAGATCATCTAGTCTGACCCCCCTGCCAGAGCAGGTCCACTCTTCCTGTGTTCACGTTCGTGCCCGTTACCTCTTGTCCTATCACTGGACACCACTGAAAAAAGACTGGCCCCATCCTCCTGGCACCCTCCCTTTAAGTATTTGTAAGTATTTACAAGATCCCCCCTCAGTCTTCTCCAGACTACAATAACCGAACTCCCTCAGCCTTTCCTCATAAGAAAGACGCTCCAGCCCCCTAATCTTCTTTGTAGCCCTTCGCTGTACCCTCTCCAGCAGTTCCCTGTCCTTCTTAAACTGGGGAGCCCAGAACTGGACGCAGTACTCCAGATGCGGCCTCACCAGGGCAGAGTAAAGGGGGAGGATGACCTCCCTAGACCTGCTGGCCACACTCTTCTTGATGCACCCCAGGATGCCATTGCCCTTCTTGGGCACAAGGGCACATTGCTGGCTCATAGTCATCCTGTTGTCCACCAGGACTCCCAGGTCCCTTTCCACAGAGCTGCTTTCCAGCAGATCAGTCCCCAACCTGTGCTGGTGCGTGGGGTTATTCCTCCCCAGGTGCAGGACCTGACACTTCTCTCGGTTGAACTTCATCAGGTTTTTCCCTGCCCAGCTCTCCAGCCTGTCCAGGTCCTGCTGAATGGCAGCTCGGCCTTCTGGTGTGCCAGCCACCCCTCCCAGTTTCGTGTCATCAGCAGACTTGCTGAGGGTACACTCCATCCCTTCATCCAGGTCATTGATGAATACATTGAACAGGACTGGACCCAGGACCCAGTACTGACCCCTGAGGAACACCACTAGTCACAAGCCTCCACCTAGACTCTGCCCCACTGATCACAGCCCTCTGAGATCCACCTTCCCCACTCTCCATTCATCTAACCCACACTTCTAAGCTTGCCTATGAGGATGCTGTGGGAGACGGTGTCAAAAGCCTTGCTGAAGTCAAGGCAGACAACATCCACTGCCCTCCCCTCATCTATCCATCCTGTCATGCCATCATAGAAGGCTATCAGATTAGTCAGACTTGACTTCTCCTTGGTGAATCAATGTTGACTACTTCTGATAACATGCCCAGTTATGAAATAGAAAAAAGAATACAACACATTGTGTGCAGCACAAAAAAGCACAGGTTTTGCAGTGAGGTGGCTGGGATTTTTTGACTCTATATTTTCTGTCATTCTTTCACATGGGGCTCTTTTATCAATTAGCAGCACACCTGTGAAATAAATATTCAATTCAATATAGAGAACCAGGACAAATATGTACATTAAAACACAGACACTGGCATTTATTCAGTATTATAATCTTTCTCCAGAAATCAGTGAACACTCTGTGACATAAAGCCATAAAGTTCTGTTTCTGGAGAAGAGATTCTCTGCAGTGATCACTCTTCTTCAAGACAGGAGATGTAACTTAACTCTCTTAACGAGATTGCTGGAGAGAAGCAGGGAACTGCACATTGGTTTCTGATTCCAAGAGATGCAAACACAATGTTGCCTCTCTGTACATTACTAACTGTAATGTTACTTACACTGTAAACAGCATTAATTTCCAGAATGGAAAAGCCCATCTCCTACAGGTCGATGACAAAGACAGCCCACTTCAAATACTGAACCAAAACTTTTGTAACACTCTAAAGCTCTTAATTATTCCTTCCCTCTTTTGAGCAAGATGCCAACTCTACCCTGAGCAGTCAGAAGTTCTGGATCAGAACTCATCTTTTTCTTTTTATTCCTCCTTCTCAGTGCACAGTGCTGCTCACATAGCCCACAAGGTCTGTACAGCTTCCCCTGTCACCAGAGCTCACTATTGCTCCACTGACTAACAGCTGGATTCCTCCCATAGGCCTGACTGTCCTTTTAACAAGCTGCATATCATATGACTTATATTTAAGTTTAATAAAAATGTCCATTTTACTGATGATGATATTGGAAATGGAAGAGTGCTGCAAAATGTTAGACACCTTCCTGCCAACCTTAGAATGATATAGACACAGAAGGATTTACTAGCTGCTTGTGCAATTCCCAACCATGGCATATCTTTTCTGCTGATTCTAGCAAGAAGAAACTCAATTTCTTCAATGTGCTGACTGAAATTAATGATAAAGAAATTAAATTCCAAATTATTGAGCAAGCTAGATGACTGATATGTCTTTCTCAGAATGGGCATGTTTTCTATTCCATCTCCTATCTGAACACTTTTGTCAAGATATAATTGATGGACAAAGAATCAACTCCTACTTGTGGGATTTTTCCAGAAAATAGTGATTATATGACTTAAAAAGTAAAATGCAGCAAGAAAAGACAGGCAGAGTTGGCCTTGAGAAAAACAAGTATTGTTCAAAATGATAGTACTTGGACAATAACAAGTTTTCCATTGGTGCTTTGCTATGGCACTGCTTCTTACTATAGATGGCCAAGCATCAAGAGCTAGCTCTAAAGGTATCAAAACAAATGAAGCCTTTGAAAAGATCTCTCGTTTCTCCTTCAGAAGAGCAAAGAGGTTCAGTATAGAGAAGACTAAAGTCCTCATCCTGTAGTGATCCAGTTTTGGTAAATAATGTACACCACCAAGCTGCTAGCAGAAGGGAGAGGATTAAAAGGAATCCCTGAACAAAACACTCATGGGATTGCAGGAACAGTCCATGAAATCTGAATCAGGCCTTTGCGCAGCAGTTCCCAACCGAAGACTGGGGTCACACTGGTGAGGTGCTGATGAAGCACACCGTAGATGACACATGACAATAGGGACACTGTAACAGGTGCAGGTTCCTTAGTGCACCATGAGAGTGCAGAGCACTCACTCCTCTCAGGTGGAGCTAAAGTGCAGAAAAGTTGGGAAGCACTGTCATTAAGGACTGAATTACCGAGAAAAGTTGTATAGATACACTTCTGATTTCCCCTTCACATACTCACAGGCCCTTAGTGGGAAAGGAGGATTGATTCTGCAAAAAGCACAGAGAAAGTCAAAGTCAGTAAACATTTCCAGTCCTCAGTTTCATCCTGAAAGCCTCTGAAAACTGCACTTCATCTGCTTAGAAGCTGTGCATTACTGGCATGCAGGAGATGGCATGAGAAAATGCTTGTTACGATGACACTGATCCCACACTAGTATTTTAGCCACATGGATCTGAGATGCTGGTATGTATCTGTTCACTAAGGAACATCCCAGTGCCCAATCCCACATGGTGGCCACTTCAAGGAGAACTGTGATTACACACTACAGGGCAATGTGACAGCCAAACACAAATACAGAGCAGTGACAAAGAGTCTGTAAATTCCACCCAACCTAAACTGGATTTTTCTTTAGCAGGGTGGAATTAGCCATTACTCTTTGTTATAAGCCATCTGAAGTTACTATACGTATTCAAGAATGATGATATACAAAACACATGGTGCCCAGTAACATCACACTGGGGGAATTGTTGTAACTGCTGATATGAGGGCTATGAGCCTGTTCGTGTTACTAGCACTGTTGAGCTCTGCAGATTACATCATACAAATCGTTTCTATATCTGGCATCCATTCAGCCTGCATGTATACTTACCCACCTCCACCTGTCTGCTTAGACAAATGGGGGGAAAAAAAAAAAAAAAAGCCAGACAGCATATAAATCCATCTGCACTGAATTACAGAAGAGTTAATATTAAATGCTATGCAATGGAGAAGTACTTTAGGTTTCAAAATGTGAGAACTCCCATCTGGAGAAGCATAGAATCTAGTCCACAGCAGGAAGAGAAAAGCTTACTCTCACATGTTTAAACACAGCGGATACCAATGGGATACAACTTTACAAACCAAACAGGCAGCTGTCTACTCAATCCTACCATCAGTCACTATTGCCTCCTACTGTTAGTCTGCAATGTCTGTTTTCTCCAGGTCTTTGGTATGGGTTGCCTCAAACACAATGGCATCAAAATCCCACAGTGTATTGCAAGGTGATATGAATGAGGCCACAGAGGAAGCAACTACACAGTTGAATAAATCAATTTTTTTCACAGAATAAGAATTCTGAAACAAGCCAGTGCTGAAGATGCCAAAAAAGAAAATAATCTCATTATACGCAAGGGATAATGATCTCATCCTTTTTCTCCTCAAAAGAAAGATAATCCTCAAGCTAGAAGTTAAAAGCTTTCTCAATCTTAGCATTATCACACATGACCTAGTAGTATTTGAATAGGACAGAGAGATGGCCTGTCCTTGTCGAATATTGCATTCACACTGTTACAGGGTTTTGGGGTTTTTTTGTATGTGGCTATAAGTAGGAGCAGGTGTGGGTTTTGGTTATATTCTGCTCTCCTACAAGCTTTAGAGTTATGCAGCTTTCTGAGTTGCTGTGTTTGCCATAACGTGTTCTCATAATGAACCACATACTGCTCTTGTCTTTTTATGGTATGGGGAGAGCACCAGTTATTCATGATGCCTAAGTCCTGCACAGCTGTAATGCCAAGTTTTTCCTAGATCTGTAACCAGGACATAGGGACTTGTAGCAGAAGTATTGAGGTTGGCAGGAATTAAATATGAATGGAAATGTGTGGGGGAGAGAGAAAGCACCAGAAGAAACAGTAGAACAAGGGTTAAAAAAAAAAGCCGAACGAAGAGGACTGTTCCCAGTCAACCACACTGAGGAATGTGTCAAACCCAGACAGCAGTGCACTGTGATAAGACCACAGCAGAAATGACTCATCAATGGAAGACACTCCCAGAACAAGAGAATGGATGGCAACAAGGCTACGGAACATCATATACGCCATTCCCTTCCCTTCTGTTATCACACCAGAAGGATAACAGCAAAGCACTGAACATGAAAGATCTGTTGAAAAACTAGTTCATCATTGCCAGTCATGAAGAACCCCAGAGCTGTGATGAGGACCCAGTAGCTAGTGTCCCTGGTCCTTTGTGCCACACTCAGACACAGTTGGTGCTTGTGAGTGAGTGGAAGAGTGTGAATGAAGACCATCAGTAGGAGAAAGAATGGGAGTAAAATCAACTTGCTTGAAGCTTTTGCAAATAAATTTCACTTTCTCCTTCATTTTAGACCTGACACTGAGTTTTGCTACACCAGTTACCAACAAGTTTGTCTATACTGAGAGCAACTATACTGACTGCAAAGCCAAGTCCACAAAGATGACCTGTCCTGTAAAGATTTAAAAGGGTTCAAGAACTTCTATGCCAAATAATAAGGTCTCCTAGAAATTAATACCCATTAATACACTGTTATTAACTTCCTTTTTCATTAAGGACTTTTTGCTATAATGCCAGTTCCTCCACACTTCATGGACAATGGGAGAGAGCAGAGCTTTTCCATCTTCCTGAACCCAGACCACAAGTAACTTTAGAAGAAATGAAAGAACACCTACCAAGCAGGCAGAAACACTGATTGCTTTCAAGCTTTCATCAGCTGGCTGGGTTAATTGAGAACTATGCTATGTGTTCATGTGAATGAACTGCTTGTTAGTGGTGTGAACATGGAGGTCCTGAAATATTGCATAAGTTTTAAAACAACAGCTATTATTTTCACAGCAGTCATTTTCCAGTTACTGTGGTAAGCACACCACCCAATGTGACTTGAAGAGTGCCGAGTATAAGAATGGGATATTTCACAATGTCAAGCTTCCAGGCAAGCAACCAGGCATCGTGGAAGAGCTGCTGAAAGCCTTCTTGAGAGTTTATGGTGAGAAAATAACAAAGCTCTTCAAGAAAAAAGCTGGGAGGTTCTCTTTCTCTGAAAGCCGCCCTGCAAAGGTTAAACATGGAAACTTCTTAATGAGCACTGTGATTGTTTCCTGTTTGACACAGAGAGTAACAGAAAGCAGATGTTTCGAAATAGCCACCTTAAAAAAAAGGAGAGCAGGGATGGATGAGGGAGAAAGGCAGTTGGACATAAACACTATGGCTTCAGAGTACAAATTTATTTACAGTATGTACACAGCTGAGAAGCCAAAAAAAAAAAAATGCAGCAAAAATATTTTCCATAAGGGACCTAAGGCATACACTTAGCTTTACATTGCGCATATTAGCAACAGATAGATGTTAAACAGATGTTCATTGTAAAAATACCCATAATAATACACCTCCACATATAGGCTTAAGACAACTGTCTTGCATGCAAAATTTAAGGGAGAGGAATACATGTTGGAGGAAAAAGTTCCAAGACGGAGTGTTTAAGACCAAAGAGATAGGTGTCTACCTGGCAATACAAATGTAGCAATAAGATTAAGTGCCAGTCTGGAAGACAGAGTGACATGGTACAAAAGTGCTGAATGATGAAAGATGTCTGTGTTACCTAAGGAAATGAATAGTTTTGAACTCCAAAAGTCTGCAAAGATTTCTAGTCCTGTGAACAAGACAGCAGATCAACTTCAAGAGGACAGTCCTGATTCTCCATGAAACGCAACTCAGAGATCTTTTGCCTAGATTTCAGACTGGGACCAAAGCCAATGATAACAGTTTCAAAAGCACCGGCACAACAAAGAATGAAATGTGTGCACTTGTATATATGAAACTGCATCAACTGTATGTTTATGTGAATAGTCATTACTGAAAAACAAACTAAGTTTCATAAAATATTGCATATTTAGACTTTTTTCATTTGTCAATTCTGTATCGCTTCCATTTTTGTTCAAACTTCTCTGGATTCTATCAAGATTTGTATGAGTAGTCATAACATTTATGAGAAAAGGAGGTAAAGGTCAATGATCAAATGTTGAGGGAATTGAGAAAGTTCAGCTGAAGAGTAAGATCATCTCTCCCAAAACTCTCATTTGACATGTCAGTATCTTGCTCGACTGGACTCCAGACTCCTGAATGATTCCTGCATGGCTGCTAGGCAGTGGCTAGAGCATTAAAGCAATAAAATTTCTGTGAGGCTCTTCCTTTCAAAGTACAATTTTCGTTCTGGTTCTGGTTCTGATTACTTTCCAAGTAACCAGAAAGTGCATGGTTTTTGTCTATCTCATAATTTACAGATGGTGCAGGAATGTTTGGTTACTTTCTAGCCAGTTTCTTAAGCATCAGAAGATGCCATGAGAAGGATTACAAGTATGTTGTGCTTGAAAGTCATTCCATACTCAGGGGCTGAGACACCTTTTTACAAGAGTTCCTAGGAACCCAAAACCTTTGGAGGTGTCTTTCCTTTCCTTTCCTTTCCTTTCCTTTCTCCTTTCCTTTCCTTTCTCCTTTCCTTTCCTTTTTTTATCATTATGAGCCTAATCTGAAGGCGAAAGCATGCAAATATTAACCAATGGTTTCTGTTCTCCCACAATAAATACAACTAAAGAACTGAGCACCCATCAGAGCAATGCACTGAAATCATCTCACAGGCAGCGACACTTCTTGTTCTGGCCAGGTGTCTGGCCAGTAATATCAGCAGAGAACCAGGAACAAATAACAAGAATCTGACTGCAGAAGTGGAAGATTAATATCACAAGTGTAGTTTCTAAAGGTGTACCAGCGGGCTTGAAGAACAGAGAAGTCAGTGGGTGAAACAGTGGCATCAGTGGGTGACTTCAATGTGCAGGGATAGAAATTAGATACCCCAGAAGAAAACAAAAAAGAAAGAATGAAACATCCCATTCCAGAAGAGTTTATAGACATATAAAATGATAAAAAACATAAAGGATACAAAATCTCATTCCAAGTAGGATACACTACTGGAAATGCCAGTTTCTGTTTAAGAGCAGACTGATCACTAACAATGAAAGCCATGTCAAGATTATGTAGGCTGACAAGAGAAGCAACCAAAGCAAGAAGTCATTTGTCATCCAGAGGAAGGCACTGTATACTCTCTGTTTTGTGATAAAGAGTGAAAACAGACCAAAATGTTCACGTAGAGGATATCTAGAAGTGAAAAACACTTTCTACACATACACATGACAAGACAGTTCTTTTAAGAGCAGAGATCTGAAAAGGAATTATTTTCAGAAAAAATTACATAGCCACATTTTTAAGCATTAAAAAAGAACATCTAGGAAAGAGGAAAGAGCTTATGATAGGAGTCATATAAAGGCAAGGGTAGACAAATAGCCAGATAAACCCCTGAAGGTTTGAGAGCCCCTTGTGATTTTTCCCAAAAAGCAAGTATTTACTTATTATAATACCAGTACTGTCCATAGGGCAGACACAGATGGCGTGTCTACATCTGCATTTTAGTTCAAGTCAGAATTGCACTTTTTAAGTAAATCTCGTGATTGAGTCTACTTAGCAGACCTAGGCTCACAAAGATTTCATGAAATGGACTCCAGAGGTTTTAGCTGAAACCATAAGATGCGCTCCAAAAGCACACCTGATGCAACTGAACCACTAATGCATGTCCGTGCCAGAGAACCAGACAACAGCAAAGAAAACCTTGACTAGACATTTCTACACATATTTTTATCCAGAATCCCTTCAAAGTTTTCCTTAGTTTCATATTGTCTTCCTTTTGCTTAATGACCTTTGTCTTAGCTGGCAGAACAAACTTTGATAGCTTTCACTGAGTTTTTCTTCATGTTCTCCTTAACAAGTCATCAAATATGCATATGTATCCTGCAATTCAGTCACTACTGCCAAATAACTTTATAACCTCACTTGGAAATCCAGACTGTGGAATATAAAACTACCATGTGAAAACTGTTACTTATATGTTTAGAAAAGTGAACTACTGCCTGATGGTATAATTTTAACAGGCTCTTGTTAATGTGTTAGGCCACCCACCATCTTGTGTGATTTCTAATTATTTAAATTTAATAACATCCAAAGCATTTCCTAAACACTAAGCTTTTATTCCTGTCATTATTTTGGCCAAAAAAAAAGGATTTTCTCCTAGAAACCCAAATCAGAATTTGATTAGATATACTGATTCCTTCTTAGGGGTATCTGGGATCCATGGCGATTATGTCAATACCCTCTGCCACACAGAAGACAGCAAGCATTTCCCCATGAGCTACAGGGTTGAGTTTAACCATGGTACCAGTCTGAAAAGTGTTATCAAATATCAAAGTGAGTCAAACAGCCCACTTCAGCAGGTATTTTATAATTTCAGCTAGAAAAGAAGATTGAGGTTCCAACTCAATTTTATTAGTGACAGAGATTTGTTAATAATGGTGCTCTACCTTTAACAGTGTAGTCTGCCAACGTTTGCTCATGCACGCAGTCTCAGTAAAGCAATATTACCAGGTCTCATAAATCTCTGGATATTTGATAGTTTTCCTAAAGCCTCAGATCCTAGTTAAGTGACTGCAAGAATTTCAACTTTCAACTTACTTTTTTTTCTCAAGCTAGCCGGAAGCAATACTAAATGAATGATTTCTGAGACTCAACCAGCCAAACCAAAAATGAATCACAATTCATTTTATAATTATGATTCTAACCCAATTCAGAAATTCCATTCGTGACTTTTTAGAATTTCAAAATGGTCTGTTAAAGCTGATAGAATGATGCATGGGAACAAGAAATTAATAGTTTGCTCCTATTCCTCTGTTTATTCTACGCACAAAAGCTCCATAAAATTATTTGATGTGAAACTACTTGGCAATGCAAATGGAAACTTCCCTAACTTTAAAAAAAGCCACATAGGCAGGATTGCTATTATAGCAATATTTCAATCCTTAATGCTCTGAGCTATTTTTCACTCTATCCAAAACTTAATGTACATGTCTTAGCTAAAGTTTTTCTATTTCAACTTC
Source organism: Chionis minor (assembly GCA_013398295.1). NCBI lineage: Eukaryota > Metazoa > Chordata > Aves > Charadriiformes > Chionidae > Chionis > Chionis minor. The sequence goes on along the minus strand of VZSF01006860.1, from coordinate 105,601 downwards.
ATTGGTCCTTCATGACCCCTAATTAGAGATTAGATAACTGATATTTCCAGCATAAAAAAAATCAGAATCTTAAAACAACACCTACTCCCAATAATAAGACACAGAGAGAACCTGCAACTCACATGATAACAGAAGTGTAGTCTTTGCAATTGGCATTGTAACTACAGCAGTCTGTCATTGGAGAATACAGGACCAAATGCCTTTGCGATGTAAAACCATAAATCCTAAAAAACCACCCCACGACACCTTTGCATGGGGAAATCAGTCTTTGGCCACTTTCAAACTGGACTTGCCCTGCTATAGAGACAGCTCTGTGTACAAAACTATTTAGGTGGTCATACACATAGCAGATGTTCTGTATACATAACTTCGTTATCTCAGTGGACTGAAGGGTTTTTGCTGTTTTGACAGATATAAACCTTCATTCAGCCTACAAGTAACTTCAGCTGCAACGTGAGAAAATATCTGCTCTAGGAACTGAGTACTTTAACATGCAGGGGAAGCTTGATGAAATCTGCAAAGCAGCTCTGCATCCTGGTTTGCAAAAATATAACTGCTCTCAAGCTAGATACAGTCATTTAGAAAAATACAGGCAAAGAAGAGTCTTTAGACCTTTGGCTTCCTCCTGTAAATGCACAGCCCAGCTGCTTAATTCTTCTCACTCCTGTCATCCTAGGTGCCTCGTGACCACTGGCAGTTTCCCTAAAAAGTCAGGCGATTATGAAAAGATGTAACTGCAATCTTAAAAATAATTTTCCATATCTCTTATCTGAAGAGAAGGTTTCATTCTAAAAGCCCTAAGAGGAAAAAAAAGTTTCACTACTGATTTTAAATCTGTCTCATAATTTAAATTTTTTAATTGGTATGATTAGGGTGAAGAGTACTTCCTATGATAGAGTTTGTAAAACACCTTACAGATGGCTGTGGCTTTTAAGCAATACCTCAACTGAGATTGTTAAATAGTAACGACTTTATAGTAAAAGTAGTAGCAATCCTAATGGGGCTGTGTCACTATAGATTTTCAAGAAAATCCCTAGAATTGTTTAATTTAATTTAAAGTGTTTGGAGTTTTTAAAAATTAGGTAAAATGTCAGACGTATGAATTTCAGGTTGCTACAGTCTCCATCCTCTATCAGTTCTATAAAGTCACAACTATTACATGGAGGACGGTCTGTGCTTCTCCACTAAGCTAAGAATTTTGCATTGTTACTGAGCATGCCCATACTGAGATGCTCACAGGGAACAAACGAGGCTGCCTCTTGAGGATCGAAGTTAACAGAAATCTACTGCCATTCTCCATACAGTAATCTCAAAGGGCAGCAGCAAATTAGCAAAAGCTGAAAAGCAGCAGCTATGGACCCATGGTAAGTTCTGTCTGGCCCTGTCTAGTTTAATCCTGAACTTTTCATTCTTTTGCCCCATGCTCAACTGTTGCATCTTGATGATTCAAATAAAAAGAACAAATTGTTAAATTTTAAAGCTCCAAAGAACTGAATTACAGGACAGTAAATGAACACGTAACACTTATTAATATAACAAAATAAAGACACACATTACATGAGCTTTTTATTTTTATAAATGTAGTATTACCAAACCAAACTTTTAAATCACTGCTTTTTCTCTCAGAAAAAAAAAACCAAAAAACCAAACCTGAAAGCGAAAGACTTGTGCTTTAGTATGTAGAGAAATAATAAGGGAAAAAATGTCTAAATCTTTTTGGCAGGAGGCCTGAAACTAAAGAAAATCATGTCAAAAGCCAGGCATTTATAACTTATAAAATTCGTCAGTAAAAACCACACAGCGATCTCATATTACATTCATTCATAAAGCTGTTGGAAATGGCAATCCCTGATAGATACGTGGATTGCGTAGGTATCAATTAAAACAGGGCCAGGTGGGAAACAGGGGTTCACATGGGGGGCATTATGTACTAGATACTTGGTCTCGGGTTCTTCACACGGGACTTGCAGCACTTTTCAGAGTTCAAGGTTTAATGTGAAAATGTAACCTCTTCCTTTCTATCGGATGGGATCCTCGAAGTGTGGGAAAGGAAGGAGCAGATCTAGCTCAGCGCTTCCACAGCCTGTGTGAGCCACCTCCCATCCCACCCTTCCAGCCCTCTGAGCACAGGCGCTGGTGCTGCAGAGGAAAAAGCACAGTACAGCGTGGGTCAGTGGAGTCACGTCAGTGCCTTCATGTATTTTTTCATGTATAATACTTCATGTATTTCAGCACACTCTGGGGACTTCACCTCCTCCCCTGCATGGGAGCTCCAGGGTCCGTGAGTCCACAGAGCGGTTCCTCAGCAACTCTCAGAGGGGAAGCAGCCAGTAGGAAAAGCAGGAAAAGCCTAACCAGATACACATTTGGTGGATTTCCCAGCACTTTGCAAAATAGTCCATGAGGAGACTGAAGGGCCTGAGGAGACTCAAGGTCTTAACTGCCTGGATGTATCAAGCTAAAGAAATTACTTTTCCACCCAGAATCTGGTTTCAGAGATTACGGAGCAGGAAGCAGTCATGTGAGGGACACAAGCCTTCTCTCAGCCATCATAATTACCATAACTACCTTATGGCACAACTAACTTTTAAACCCGATTGAAAAAGTTGCAGGAATGTAGACAGTCATAAAAGGCCCTCAAAAATAATTTAACATGTTGAAAATTATCAGCTTCTGGTTTCATTTTGTTTTCCCTTTTTCTGTTTTCTTTCTGTTTGCTGTCACTATCATTTACCTGGAGCTGTGAAACACATTTAGTGTGAAAGTCAAGAGGGCAACATCTGAGAAAATATTGGTTCTTTGTCCACTACAAACCTGACCGGCTTCTGTCAAAAGCAGTCAGTAAGGGCCTCTGCAAACCTCTGCCAAAGCAATTGAGTTGTCAGTGTAAGAAGGAAACAGATACTAACTTCCCACTAGCTTTTAATAAGAGAAAAGTGTGTATGTTTCACTGGTGCCTTTAAAAATCACTTAATGGGCATTTTCAAAAAGTATGGTTGAAATTTGACCCTAGGAAATCTTAGGTTCTTGAAGGCCAGAGATATCTTTCTGTAGAGATTCTGAAAATGCTTCTCTACACCAGCTGGGTCCCAGTTTATCAGGACTTGTCACTGATGATGATCATAGGTAATGATGATGAGCTATAAAAAAACTGTGACTTTCCCTAGTAGCTAATCTGGTCCATACCTCAGGGCTCAAACCTACTCAACCTTACTTGTAGAAACTGTATAAATGACCTAAAATGGAAGCTCTTCTGTGTTTACTGAGAGAAACATCTGGTTCTTAAATTCGTAACAAGAAAGGTTGTTTCAATTTTACTGTAAGGTTATTTCCCATTAAGTTAAAATGGCATAGCTGTACACTAAAATTGCTTTAAAACATCCTTTTAATTTTGAAGGCAAAATACACACCATTTTATGGTAAAAAAATGCAATCTTTATGACCTGTAAACCAAATGAAAGCAAGTTTTTCCATTATGTTGTTGTTGACTAGGCAATTTTACTGACAGTATTTTGTGCATGACTGAAAGCTGCATATTAAAAATAGTGTTGGTAATCATTTTATGTGACTGGCAGACAAGGGAAATAGTGTTAGTAAGAAACCTAGTTAATCTCAAAGTCATATCTCTTTATGTGTCAAATTCATTTTTCAATATTTTTTTATTATTGTTCTTTACATGCAATACTCACTTTAAACACAAGAGCAATTTCATATCTGTGATGAAAACAGGGTTTAATTTCATAACAACAGAGGCCACCGAGTTGCAGGAGGTGCAATTTAAAATTTTGTGTTTTCTCCCCTATTCTCGCAAAGCCCAAGCCTTTAATGAAATCAGCTGCAAAGTGCTGCAGTCTTGTAATGATCAGAAACGGGCTTGCAGAATGTGTCACATTCTCAGGCTTTTCAATTCTTCGGCATAAGCACATTTTCAGCACATAGCGATGGAGGACACGAGTGGACGGCTGTAGAGGTACAATACTTACTCAAGTCAAGCAGACATAAACCTGATTGGAGTTTTTAATCTGAAACATCAACAAGTCCCCTCCGGTAGTCTGCTTACACGCACAGTTTAGCATAAACACAGCACTGAGGGGCACAGGATTTACTTTGCCGTGCAAGCACAGGCACCAAGTTCCCTCCTGCCAGGAGAGACATCTTGTTCCCCTGCTCCTCCCTCCCACCTCCGGCGTGGAATGGATGCCGGCCCTGGTGTTCACTGGAGCTCTTACTAAAGCAATTTAACTCATGAAAACTGCGGATGACTTTTTTCTACCTTTTTTTTTTTTTTTCTGGATATGTTTTAGTGAGTTCCAGCGTCACGTTAGCAGGCCGACACACAGCAGTGGGGGCCAGCGATGTCGGCGTGAGGCTGTGAGTCAGGTAAAGGAGTAAAAGAGGGGGGATGAGCTGGACCACCACCCCCCCACCCCCCAAATTCAGACCTGTTATGCCTGATCACTCCATTTTAGGAAACTGCACCCTCAGCGGGCAAAGCCGTCCTGCCATGGCACCTCACCTGAGCCCAGAGATGACAAACCAGGGTATAAAACATAGCCAAGACCCAAAACTAGGGTCAGTTGCTTCATGAAACTGTAACACAAACAGTGCTCAGTCTAGCAACAGGATTAATAATTGCCATCCCATCTGGCATTCTAGACCTCAAAAAAGCATAAGGACAAGAGGAGCCATGAGCTCTGCTTAAGGACCGGGATTACATGGAGTAAAAAACGGATTTTCTAAAAGCTGAGGGAAATTCCTGTAAGATGTGCTAAAAACGACTTTGGAAGCCATGGGCCACTCTTATGTCAGCCTGGTATAAAACAGCCCCTGAGAGAGGTCAGGGCAAGATTGGGAGGATGGTCCGAAACCCACCCATTAGCGTTCACACAGGAGGCAGCCTTGACTACAGCCCAGTAAAAAGCTCCCTAATAAATCACAGGTAATGGGGGAGACCCAGGGCCAGTCCCATTCCAGTGGGCATTGCTCTGAAATTCTACTTAGCAAGGACAACCAGGGCTGACAGACGATGGAGAAGATCACGCAGACCTCTGGGAGCGGCCCAGAAAGGCAGTGCATTCCCCTGAGCCCTGCCGCAGGAATTTTCCTCTCATTTGTGCAGGTGTGAACGAGGGGTTATTCCACTGAAATTTGCTGCTATAAAAATCAATGCAGATTCACTGATACAGTATTGACAAAAATAAAAACATATCCTACAGATGGCCAAGGACCATACAGAAGTGTGTTCGTACCAGGTAGTGTATTTCCAAAGGACTGATGAAACGGTAAGAGTGGCACCAAAAATGTACCTATTTGCTATATATATGTATGGTTCGCAGCATCCTATTGTTATTTGGGAATTGTTTTTTAGATTAATACTAAAGGCATTATAATAGAGTATTACTTTTGTTCATTACTTTGCTGATACTCATCAGCAGGCTGGGTCTCCTAATGGGTGAAAAGAAACAAAATCTTTGTCAGGCAAGGAGTCCTCTGATAGAAAAAAAAATGTCTCAGAAACATTCCTTTTCAGATACCTCTCTTTTAAGTGATGAAGTCCTTTCACATCTTCTATTTTCTTTCCAAAATTATTTTCTAGTGATTTTTTTCTGCTACAGATTTTTGTCTTGCTGCTCCCTGGAAACACAGTGTGGTGTTATCAGGGCCCTGCAGCTGTGCTAGCGATTATGTGTGGCCATGTACACATCTATTGCAAAAGAACATTTCTTCATAACTGCCTTTTGGGAAAAATATAAATGTATTTTAAAATGCATTTAGAAATACACATGCTTAAATCACACATTTTCCAAACAAATGTCAGAAATAACTTAGTTTTGCAATAAATTTGTTGAGATTTTGCATGGTCTTATAAATGTATGTTGAAACAGCAGGCTCCCTATACCCCATTCTTCAGCTGGTAATCCCCTTTAGCATATTAACACACCAAATGCTTCCTGGCCACAAGCCAGGTAAAAACTGATATGGCTGATATGTGTGAACCATAGGCTGGGCATTTTGTGTGTCAATTACTCAGTGCAGCCTACCTCCGTTTGCTGCAATAATCTCTCAGCATTGGCACTGCTTCTTCTTCACCTTTGGTCAGAGCATTACTTTTCATACTCAGAGGAGTATAGATTATACATATAAATTTGTCATGTTAGGAAGTTACATCGAGCCTGTGTGCTTCATTTGTAACAAAAAAAATTCAAAGTCTAGGTGGAGCCTTTTTATCACCTCACAATTTCTTTTCTCTACTTCTACACACCAGAGATTAAAGCCATGTAGAGATTAGCAGTGTAGAAGGTCAACAATGGCAATAGTAGCTCGGGATAAGGTAGAATGAGAAATTATAAATGCATCAAAATATGCTTCATCTTTGGTTTGAGTTTAACAAGTGCTCTGCTGTGGTGGGTTAATGTTTCACCCCAAGGGAAAGTAAAATGCCCTGACATCCAAGCTCTTCCAAAAATGGTCTGCAACGCACACTCTGTTCTCTCCCCTGGCTTTTTCACTAAAATGGCTTTTCTATCTAAAATCACCACAAATAAGGACTGAAGACTCTTCTCAACTCTTCTGTCTTGTACTGCTGTGTTGCGACTTCCGCTGGCACTGAAAAGCTTTGTAGAAGATGTTCCCAAATCCAAATTCCTCTGGCTACCCAAATTAAAAAAACCCAACTAAACAACAAACAAAAAACCTACTATGCACTTAAGTCTGAACTTTAATGTTAGTGTGTTTGAATGGCAAAAAGAACAAAGAGAAGGCAGAAGTCATATTGAAAAAAACTCCTGGGTTCTTCCCCTTGTCCTCTGGATAAACTGTCCAGACTAGGGACAAGCACAAGTGATCCTTTGGCAGTGGAGTAAACATTTGCAGCGAGCAAATGTGAGTTTGTCTTTCACTGCAAAGACAACAGCGAGGTGGCTTCTACATCCAGCAAGTGGACAGGCTCCAAACCATGAGCTGAGCAGAAGCTGCTCTGGAGCCAGCTGCAGATGTGACCCTTGGGTAGAGGACAGCACGGTGGGACACGGGAGCGTGTGCCACGCTGGCCAGTGTGAATGAAGAGGAGAAGGTGTCAGATTAAAATTTCGCTTGTGTCCCAATAAATACACATTTCCTACTGGCAAATCAGCATGCTTAAACTCTGATGGAAATCATGGTTTACACACTGTGGCTCAGGTTGACTGGAACAGCTGATTAAAACATTTGCATTCTTGTTATTAACAGGTCAGGCAAATGTAATTTAGGAATTTTCCCAAAATCATAGGTAATAAAAGTATAGTTGGAGCCTTGGCCTCTTCTGTGGCAAAGTTATGCATGTAACATTTTGGATGGTTAAAGCAAACCCAAATTTAAATGTTAAGTGAATGTGCGCTGTTTCACTCTGTCCCATCTTTTTAAGGATGGATCATGACCTGAGACTTGGGAATTTCTCACCTTGGGAACCAAACAGTATAACACTGTTTGACAGGGGATCTCGGGAAAGTTTGGTGTCTTGTAGCCTATAAAGACTAAACAACGCAAATGTTTTATTTTCCCATCTTTACCACAGACTTACTGGGTGATCTCAGATAAGTCACTCATTCCTCAGCTTTCCCTTCTGTCAAAGAAGGAAAATGAGTCCCTTCAAACTCCCAGGACTGACCTCACACTCACAAGGGTCTACAAGATGACCAAGTGAGTGGAGAGATTCCAACGCAAACAGTCAAGAATGATAAAAGTTTTCACTATTTTATTTTATGTTACATACCTTATCACTGCAAACAGAGCTATTGAAAGGTATTTAATAAGAAATTTACTCCGTAAACAACATCTATTGGTGGTAGCAGTGGGTACTTTTACTACAGAATTATCATTGCAGGTCATAATTCTCTCAACTTAAACATTCAAATTTGTTTCAACACTACTTTTATAAATATGTCCGCTTTCTGAGTCAACTCATTGATTGCGAATATTACATTGCACAGGTATTGTCGGCACTTTATGTATGGGATTACTCAGGTTGTAACCTTCCATCAAGCTGGCCTTTGTAACAGCTGCTCTTTACACTCCCAGGTCTAACTCTGGATGTGTCCAACTAAAGATGGGCTCAGAATCCAGTGTCCACATACTTTTGGTAAGGACGCTAAATCTGACTACACAGCCCCTGCTGTTTAGATTCTGGCTGTCCTCTCCATATGCTCAACACAGCAGAGTTGCTTTCAACGGGAACAACTATCTAGCGCTTGGGACTGGGGAAACTGTTCATCGTAGGATCTGGAAACTGGGAAGAGAGCCAACGGTTTTTTGGCACGATATTCTTCATTGCCAAAAAGTGTTTGGCAAGTAGGTGAGCGTGAACAGTGGCATTAAAAAAACCCAAAACAAACAAAAACTAACCCCATATCCTTCTCCTGGTAGGTGCTCTTGTAGTATGAGGAAGGCACCAAGGGATACAACACAGGCGGAACGTAGCTTAGCAGTATTGCACTTGTGAAATTTTGAATTTGCTGGCAAACATCAGTCACAGCTTCACCAAGTTTCTCCCTCGGTTCAAAAAGATAGAACCTCTAACTAATCTTAAACCAAACAAAAAACCTCAACAACTAACAACAAAACACACACACAAAAAAAAAGCCAAACCCAAACCCTAATACGAAACCCAGCACGTCCCCAGATGGAAGCGGCCACAGCGGGGGTGAGGCAGTTCACACACTGCGGCAGCAACACCCCCGCCGCGGGCCGAGCCCGCCGCCACTGAGGGACCGACCAGCACCAGCACCTTGACCCAAACTGAGCCCGGGGGCAGGCGGAACCTGCAAAGCCCTTTCGGTGCCAACGTTACTCCCCCGTGACGGACAGCCGCGGCGGCCGGCGGAATGCCGGCGCGTCCCCTGCGGAGGGAGGCAGGACCGGCGGGGGGGAAGCACCCGGCCCACACCGCGGCGGCCGCCGGGCGGACGCGGCTTTCCCTGGGAACGCACCGCCGTCCCTCCCTGCCCCTTCCCGCGGGGTATCCCGCCCGCCTCCGGCACCCTCCTCCCGGCTGGGGCTTCCCCGCCCGGCCGGCCGGTCCCGCTCGCCCCGCCGGGGCCCGCCGCCCGCCC
>VZSF01006860.1:19149-96491 GCA_013398295.1 Chionis minor | reverse complement strand
CTCCGCGGGTGGCCGGGCCGGGCCGGGCCGGGCCGCGCTCGTCGGCTGGGGTCCCTCCTCCACCCGTGTCCGTGGGGCCGCGGCCCGGCGGCGGCAGGTCCCCGGGGCGGCCCCGGCTCCGTGGTGCTGAAGGCCCCGGGGCGGGGGGGAAGGGTGAGGGCTTCCCGGCTGGGGCGGGGGTCGCGCCGGAGCCGTGGGGTGGGTTTTACTGGGGGTGGAGAGGGTGGGCGAGCGGCAGCCGCTCCGCCTGCGGAAAGGTGTGAGCCGCTCCGGTCTTGGGTCTGCTGGTACAAACAGGCGCTTTGAAATCGGAGTGAGATTTTGGGAGGCGAGAAATAACGCCGTTTCCTCCAGATCGGGCTATTCCCTCTCCCAGTTCCCCAGGAGCCACAGGCGCGGCAGCCAGTGAAGGAACTGGCAGCAATGGCGGGGGGCGAAGCCTTCCAGACCTTGTGGGGTTTTATTTTCTTGGTGTCAGGCTCACCAGCGGGAATGGCGGCAGTGTGCCATGCCAGCGGGCACAGGGCTCCCAAGTGGGCAGCCCCTCAGGAACTGGGAGTTCATGAACTCCCGACCCGCTCGCGTTTGGTCTGGCAGCAGAGCTCCGTTCAGATGCTCGCTAGTTGTTTTCCGGTGTTGCACGTTTGCATTTCGAACACTTTTGGAAGGTGCAGAACCCACAAAGTAAGAGCATTGTCTCCTCCCAGAAGAAAGTGTGGAGTTAGCTGCAGCAAAGAGGGATGTGTTTGGTAAAAATGATGTTATTTGACAGTAAGTCATGAAACCTATGGGAAACCTGCAACCTACCTAAGACCAATTGCTCTACAGCCTGTCTTGTCCAAGCTGATGTTGCATGATGGTGGTGGCACCTTTCTTTTCTACCAAGATTGTCATTCTGCCTTTTCCATTGGGAGGAAGGGGAAAGAAGAGATTTTCAAACGTCTTGATGGAAGTCTTGGATGACAAGAGATTTTAGTTTAAGAGGTCAAAGAAATCCTATCGGCTCTGAATAGCTAGGAAGAAGGAACAGGAAATGGTGAAAATTAGTATCAGTTTGGAAAAAATGAATTCATTATGATGATCTTTGTCTTTTGGAAGTGTGGCTTTTGTGTCGGGACTTTTCTACTCGGAGCACTTCCTTTAAGGAGTTTGGTGGGCACACGAAGCCTTAAAGGAATTTCTGCAAGCCCCAACTAAATTTCACTTGGTGTTTAGGGAGGAACTGTTGTCATGCCAAGTGCCTGAAACTGGCTGAAGGGATGTCTAAGACACAGTTATTAACAGATAATAGATGACGCTTTTTTTGGTTTTATTTAATATGACTGTAGATGAACCTTTTTTCTACAAGGAAGTCACCCTTTAAATAAACTTGTGTTAAACAAACAAAACCAAAAAACAAACCAACCAACCACCACAACAAAAAAAACCCCTATGCCTTCATTTGGTGAAGTGTTCAAATTTATCTCTGCATGACATACACTCATAATAGACTTTTTAGGAATTTCTTTCAAATTGCTAGGTTGTGAGATGCTATCTTTTTGTTGTTCTGAATATACCAGTTGATCAAAATTTTAGGTTTGGTGCTAGTTGTTTTTTGCTAGCAACAATGTCCGGATTTTTTTTTTTTTTTTTTAAGAGAAAAATTAAAGAAAGGGGTAATATCCTGTCTTTGAAGTCAACTGGAAGCTGCTAATAATATAATTGAGGCCTTCCCCCACCCAGCTGCCAGCAGCAGGCAGCTATTGTATGGGCAAGAGCTGACCAAAAGTGTCCTGTAGAAATCTTATGGAAACAGTGCACGTAATCTCTTCAGCAGCTGTGTCTTGAAGAATAATAAAGAACCCCAGCTCATAAATGTTCCTTTCCAGAGAAAATTTTAGTAAAAGACAGTATATTAATAGGACATGAGAAAACCTACTGTATTAACTCATGTCATACCTGACTTTTGTTATCTACCTACCTGGTTAAATCAGGCTTTTGAAGACTTTCTGGCTCATCCTCTGCAGCTGTTACTGTTGCATAACTCGGTTCAGGCAGGGCTTACGCTGCTCATGATCACTGGTCAGGAGAACATGACAAGTAACTTTTTTCACTGTTGGGATTTTTACTTCTTTTTATTTTAGCCATTACTGGTAAAATGGCTGCTAATGCGGATTACACAGCACAGCTACCAGCTGACTTATTTGAAATTTTTGACTGCCCATTACTATACGGACATTTGTAGTCGCTTGGATTTGGCCTAGGTCATAACGAATTTTGAGAAATGGTTTCAATATAAAACCGTTTTCTTATTTTACAGAACTGTCCACGTTTCAGCTGTTAATTTTCTTCCTAGTAGCTGGTAGAGTGCTGTGTTTTAGATTTAGGATGAGAATAATGCGGAAGACACGCTGAGGTTTTAGTTGTCGCTAAGTACTGCTTACACTAAGTCAAGTTCAGCTTCTTGTGCCCTGCCGAGAAGCTGCAGAAGACGCTGGGAGGGGGCACAGCCAGGACAGCCGACCCAGACTGGCCAAGGGGGTATTCCATACCATATGACGTCATGCTCAGCAAATAACCAGGATGGCATTTGCCAGGGGGCAGCAATCGCTGCGTGGGGATGGGCTGGGCATCGGTCAGTGAGTGGTGAGCAATTGTATTGTGCATCACTTGTTTTATATAGAGATATATAAATAAATTGTTGTTGTTGTTATTATTGTTATTATCTTTACTTTGCTGTCCTGTTGAACTGTCTTTATTTCAACACACGAGTTTCACTTTTTTTCCCATTGTCCTCCCCATCCCACTTGGGGGGGGTGGTGGTAAGCGAGCAGCTGCACGGTGCTTAGTTGCTGGCTGGGGTTAAACCACGACAAGAATGAAACAACAAAAAAGAGTAAGGGGTGGTGGGGGGACTCTGTTGAATAAGCAAGCCCCAGCATTCAGGTGTGCTTTATTCCTCTCTCTTTCACTGGTTATTGTACTTGTAATAATATTTTCCTCTGCAGTTGGTTGTGTATTTAAGCTATTGGGGATTTCAGTCCTACCCTATCAATCAGCCTTGCTCTGCCGGAAGACCTGTCTTGATCAGCGGAGCAGGTGAACTTCCTGAACATGTTTTATTGTAAATACATAAATTTCCTTTTCTGAATATCAAATTAAATAAATCACTGCAAGAAGTCAGAGGTACTCTGTAGTAGTGTAAGGTCTGTCCTCACGTCACACACCCAGTTTATTTTGTCTGCCACTCAGCACGGTAGGTATGGAGTTATGTATTTATCTGATCCTGGCCAATGTCTGAATGCTTGGCTCTGAATCCGTCTAACTTCTTTTGGGATAGAATTCATAATCTTCGTATTACTCTAGAAAGGAACAATTTTTTTCATCAGTAGCTGAGTAAATGGGACTTTGTTCAGGCCTATGTTTGTATTATTATAGGCAACATTAGGTCTTTCCTAGTTTGTGGAAAATACAACATATCGTAGGTAGGAGTTGTTCTCCTGGGTCTTCAATGCTCTTCAAGACTCTCACCCCTCTTGTGGCTGTGTTCGTACTCGTGTACTGCTCAGAGCATTAATGGACAGGAGTACAAGAATAAATGGATATAAGTTGGCCTTTCTCTTAACAAGCTCTTCTCTTTCTCATTTGGAGCTGCCTGACACAGTAGGAAGCGATCAGATTCCCCTCTCAGCTTTTCGTTTGTTCAACGGAAGTCAAGTTCTTCACATCCTCTCTAAACCAGGTTTTTCATTCTTCATAGCTTTTGTCACCATATATACCATATATAATTCATATTTCTTCACCATGGATGTTAAGAACTGTATGCAGTACAACCTGATACAGCAGCAGTAAAACTTCCCTGGAATTCTGACTGAAACACCTGAGATTCCCACCTATGTTATAATAGTGCTGGTGACTCACAGTGATCGTGTAACAACTAATACAACCAGCTCGCTCTTTCTCTCACCTCAACTAAGGAGGCCCTGGCTTATTGTTATTCATCTTCAGTGTTCTTTGCTAAATGCCATCCCGCTGGTGTCACAGCCACATAAAATCAGTTGCTCCTCTGCTGCCCGGGCACCCTGGATGGCTCAGTCTGCCGCTTGTTACCTTTAGCACCAGTGCTGTAAGGTGATTTGGTTCAGCAAAGGGCTATGAAGATGATTAGAGGCCTGGAACATCTTTCTTATGAGGAAAGGCTGAGGGAGTTGGGTCTTTTTAGTCTGGAGAAGACCGAGGGGGGATCTCAAAAGTGCTTACAAATACTTAAAGGGAGGGTGCTGGGAGGAGGGGCCAGTCTTTTTTCAGTGGTGCCCAGTGATAGGACAAGAGGCAACAGGCACAAACTTGAACACGGCAAGTTCCATCTGAACATGAGGTGGAACTTCTTTCCTTTGAGGGTGGCAGAGCACTGGAACAGGCTGCCCAGAGAGGTGGTGGCGTCTCTGACTCTGGAGACATTCCAAACCCACCTGGACGCCATCCTGTGCAACCTGCTGTAGGTGGACCTGCTCTGGCAGGGGGGTTGGACCAGATGATCTCCAGAGGTCCCTTCCAACCCCTAACATTCTGTGATTCTATACTGACTCTCGGAGGTCAGAGTTCCTCAGAAGAAATGAGGAGACCACTCTCGCCACAGTGATGTGACCTGCGCAATCCACTCTCTCTCGCCTTGCTTCTTCAGTCACCTGTTTAGGCTACAGGTTCTTCAAGGCCAGGTGTATTTCGCACACTGAGCAGACAGTGACAAGCACAGCAATCTCACTCAGGCTTCTAGCTACTCACCATGAAATCCATATAAAGAGGGATCAGGAGCATCCTATGTCTCCGGTCTGCATTACTTCTCTGCCAGCATCCAGGAGGGTCCATGTGACATTGTGCTGGAAAGGATCTGCCTGCCTGAAAGGATCTCCTCTTTATAGATAATCTTTCTTTTGTACAAAATGATGAACTCCTGACAGTAGTAGCTGAGCTGATGGTGGTGCTTCTTCCTGGGTCAGAGGGACTAACCTGGCAAAGCTGGTTTTCCTCCTGGATTTTGGGGCCCAGGAGGGCTCTCAGTGATCTAGTTGGCCTTTCCTATGGCCAAAGGTAGGCTTTAACTTGATGCTTGTTGTGGAAGTCGGAACAAAGTGAAAGACCTTGTCCAGGGCAGTATCAGTAAAGTTCAGCTATGTTCATTTTATTTGCAGTTTTATGGAACCTTTCTCAGTGTTAAGACAAGTTTGTATTGAAATCTTTGTAAAGTACTGTATACTTTGTAAAGACACTTTCCTTATTTGATTTGGAAGTGAAATATTAAATAAGATTTTACTGAATGAGTTTGTCTTCCTGTGGAAATGCAGAAATACTTCCTTTTGGAAAGTAATGAGAGCTTGCTTCCTCCAAGCTTTTGGCCTTTCAACCTTCCAGGGGAGTCACAGCACTATCCAGCTGCATTCAAGGGGATTTTCTGGGGCCTAAGCAGAATATGCATTTACTACCCAGGTGAATTCAAGGGCACTTTCTAGCATGTAAGTAGAACATATGTTATTTAACTTGTATACTTGGAAGTGATGTAAGCCAGCAGCATTTGGATGAACAAAATGATAAGGGGTTCTTTTATCACCTGTAAATCCAGAGGCAGGGTGCTGACTTATAGTAGACACCCATGCACAGCCACAGCTGTTAAATACGCTTTTTGTCCTGTCTGAAGATAGGGTATATTTAATCTTGTAAACTGCATGACTGGGTGGATGTCAAAATCCAGATGACTTCAGAACAACTTTTTCCAACAATGAAGTCTTTTCACTTGCTGGGTGACATGAGAACCATCTCTTGATTCAGGGTATCTCAGATACATGAGCTTATGCGTTTCCTCTGAACTCCCTTCTCTTTCCAATGGTTCCGCTACTAAAGAAAACTCTGAAGTAACATCTTACATCTTTGAAAGTTATGCATATATTTATTTTCCTAGTTTGCCTTAGTGACGTTTGCAGTAACTGTGCCAATGCGAGTGCAACCCTTACAGATTAGCACAGGAAGATATGTGCAAAGCACTGCTGTAAGGTGGCAAAGCATTGCCTTCCTTGTGCATCAGACTAAAAAATGACAAAGTTCCTAGCCTGTTGACTTTTTTCCCACCTTTTCCCACAACCATGGGGATGTTAGTTGCTATGTATTGCCCCCCTCAATACCCCAAATCTCTTTCTACGAAGCTTTCGCAGATAAGGATTTTCTGTCTCACAAACACCTCGGACTTTCTGAGGAAAGCACATTTTAAATTAAAGCCTGGAAAAAGCAGTGGGGACAGAGGATTTAGGATAAAGAAGAGAATTTCATGAAGGGGACAAGCAGGTGGTAAAGGAGAATTTAAGTGAGCAAGCAGAGGGACAAGAGAACTGGAGTCACAGCAGCCATTGCAATATGGAGTGGGTCTAGAAGACTTACACAGTTGTGGATTTCCATCAGATTTATAATTTTGGCAACTAATGTTGCAGATTTTCCATCTCTTGCTTATTGGGACATTAAATGAATGTTAATTTGTATGGTCAAGGAGTCCTGTGCAACCAGAATGCATGGGACTCTCTGCATTTATATAATCAATCTGCACATATGTGATGGCTGTGAGCCTACAAGTCACTAGCTTTTATGGGGCTCACTGGTGTTCAGAAAGCCGCTTTTCTGTAGAATCAGTATTTCATTACCCAAAGCAATAGCACTGTCAGCAATGGCGTCATATATCCAGTCCAGACTCTTCATGTGGCACAAGCTGAAGTAGCCCCATTGACTTCACTGACATTAAAATGACTCATTCTAGCAGAGGAACTGGCTGTATTCTTTGCCTTTGTCATGTTTCTCATTGGAAAGGATTTATGTTGCACAGCTAATTTATTGGAGATGAAACATTCCCATCTCCCTTCTAGCTCCAACCAAATCCAACTTTGCGTTCCTGTCTAGCAACACTGTCGGATGCTCCAAGGTTTGGTGAAATGAAAATGCCTGAGAGTGGATAAAACACGAGGGAAATGTACAAAGGAGTATATGGAGCAATGGATTATAGTATGCGTGCTTGCTGGAGCTAGTGTTTATCCTTCTTTACACAGCTCGAGAGCTCATGGGCAACTGGTGACCGTGAGCCAGCCTGGGGTGTGTCGCTACGGTTCTAGGCTGGATTGCTGTTATGGCTGGAAAAAGAACAACAAGGGCCACTGCGAAGGTACCATTAACACTTAATGCTCATTTCTTCTCCATGGCTGTGCACTTGATACTAATAAAGGGGTTTCATATATGTCTGCCAGAAGTTACAAAAAAAAAGCCTTCTGAGGAGTGAAATCTCTTAACTGTGAGAGAGTGAATAAAACATGTTTGAGAGACTGTCTCCCCAAAAGCAGACTTTGGGTAAATAACAAGAAACAAAGAAACAATAAAATACATATTCAAAAATTCCTAGGTCCAGAAGGCACCATCTGTTCTTACCTCCTGCACAGCCCTGGTCAGTGCATATACTGCTACAGCTGTCAAGTAAATGCCAAAAATGCAGTTACTTCTAATGCTACATATGGACCCCTGAAGTGTTTGGGTTTTTTATCAGTTGGTACTCTTTATCTTCAGAAGTACACAGCCTCTGGGAACCCGGAGGTTTTAACTTTCTAAATATATAAATGAAACCCACGCAATAAGTGCACCTGACTTGAGCTTGGGTAGCCAGTCAAAATTCTGGTCTGTGGATCGTAGACTCGATGAAGAGTCAATGTCTCTTAAGACATTTCTAATTTGTTAAAGGTCTATGGATCCCAAGGAGAAGGTGATGTGGAATCCCTCTCTAGCTGTACTTGGGCAAAACAAAACAAAGTCATAAAATATATGTTTTAGGAATTGTTCTTAGATTTTGCACCTGTTGTCCCAAAGAGTTTGGCAATGTGTATCTGGTGAATAATTTGAATAGACACTTATTAATTGCTGAAAATCAACAGACTGATGTCTAAAAGGGAAAGATGCCAAAAAGTCTCTGCTCTGTATATATAGCGTGAGAGTTTAAGAAAGGAAAAACTGATGAATACTTTTATTAATATTTCTTAATAGCACCTTACTTTTGATGCAAATGAATAGAATACCTGGAGGGACAACTGGCAAAGTTAACTTTGGTCAGCCAGTGGAGTAAGCTGTCTTGTTGTAAAGCAGTAGGGTGCCGCCTTAGTAAAATTCAGTTTTCATAAGCTTTGAAGATTCTTCTTTGGTGGATTTCTGTAAGACAACTGTAATTCTGCATTGTAAATCCAGATGCAGTGGTGTTCTTTGCTTCAGTGTTAATACTCAGCTGGTCTCGCGCCGTGTCACATGGCATTCAGGGATATGGGTAGTGCTGAAATATGCCTTAATCTGCAGAGCTAGTACATCTGAATGAATTTTTAAATGTAGGGAAGATACTTGAATTCAGAAGTATGTTTTTTAATGAAGAATTTTACTATATAGCAACTAACACTGTGACTTTCATATTTCCTGTAGTTTGTATGGCAGCTTAATTATGCAAGGTAGCAAGGTGCGCATCCAGATGCATACCCTTTTACTGTTTTTCCAGGTTTTCCTGAATAACCCTCGTGTTGACAATCATACTGACTTTAGGAGCCTTAAGCCTAATAAAAGCCAGCATTTAATTTCTGCCTAATGATCCAGAGGGCTGAGAGTTAGAAAACCTTTACTTTTTTATTCATCCAGGCTAAGCACAGCCCTTTCAAGTCATTGTAAACCTGATGCAATTATACTTCTTGGGATGTGTGGTAGGGATACTTGCCTGATATTCTGACAGGTGTACTCTGGGTGTTCCAGAGTATGGACATGGAATGGACATGTTCCTTGGCTGTAAGTGAGGAGATCCAAGAGCGAAAAACTGCTGTAGGATAATGTGTCTCCTTTGGCTGTAGGAGAGTACTCCAGACGCCAAATGTAGCAAGTGGAGCTGCTGGCTAGTGGCTTCTCACTTGGGCTTCTTAAAACCAAGAAAAAGGCAAGAGTACAAAAGTAAATGTCAATTGCAAGCATGGAAGAAAAATCATGAGGGGCAGAGCTAAAAGGAGTCCCTTCTTTTCCAGGTCTTTACAAACCTGGAAAAACAGACGCTTGTGTAAGCCATGCTAGTGTCACTTTTCTCCAGCAGAAATAAAATGTTGATGAGTAGCTACCGTGCCAAACTAGAGGGAGAGGTATGGAGGATGTTGAGTTTGTGCAACAAGTTTTTAGGCAACTAAGCAGGGCCAAAGTTCTCAACTAGAGGCTTTCTAACTTTTTCTTTTTTTATCTCTCCTTTCCCTGTCTGACTCTTCCAGCTATCTGTGGACCTGGCTGCAAGTATGGCGAGTGCACGGGACCAAACAAATGCAAATGTTTCCCTGGATTTACAGGGAAAACCTGTAATCAAGGTTTGTGCACATGGGGGTATTACTCTATAAAGCAGATTGTTGATGTTCTGTCTCCTGATCTTGTACTAGGGACTGTATCATCTTCCAAAACAGTAAAACAAGATACATTCTTGTTTACATAAAAGCGCTTAAATTTTAACACTTCTGGATCTCCAGCATCCCAGGCAAGCTCTAAGCCTTCTTCAGCACACAGAAGTTTGAACCTTTATCATGTATCTCCTGCGGGCTGGTGACAAGGACAAACTGTCATATTTATAGTTAGAGGATTAAGGCATGGAGAGATTGTATAGCAAGTTATTAGAAGAGCTGGAATTCAAGTCCAGAACCCATGTTATTTTCTTAACTAGCAACCTATGTTAGTTTCTTAACTAACCTTCTCATCAGAAAGACATGCAGTTATATGCTAGATATAATTTCTCAAGCTGCCTGGGCCAATGCCATCTGTTTGCATATGCCGATTGGTATTTTTGAGAACACAGAATTGGGAGTCTTTAGAATTGTGTATTCAGAAACTTTGAATGCGCCACTTTCCCTCCATACATTTGCAATTAGACATGGAAATATTTCAGCTAACACATTAGTGAGAACTCGGCTTTTTTTTTTCTCCTGTTCCAATATATGGGACCCCTGTGTGGCATCAGACGAAAGGAGCAGGTCCCAGTGCATGGCGTGAGGCCATCCTTCTGCACTGCGGGCGAGTGAACTGCAGGTGCTGTGAGGGAATGTTGTGATGGCATAAAGGCCACGCGAATGGTGGGTCTATCCTTGCTGCCTTCCTAAGCACCTGCAGTCTTTGCTTGACAATGTTGTGCTGGCATGCTAAAAGCACATTTCTCGGAGTCAAAACAACCCATTTATTACACAGTATCTTTCAAACAATATGCTATAAAGCTATACTGTTAAGTATTTTGGAAAACCATCTTCAGCACTTTTGATGTTGCTTAGAGGGAAAGAAGTAAATTCCTCAGTACCACTAGAGAGGAAAGTGAAACAGCAGCCGTGGTTGCGTGTAATTGATATGTAGGTATCACTTACAACTTCATCCTCTAAATCCCGAAGTTTAACCTCAAAAATTATTTGGCATCTTAAATATTACCAAAAAGCAACAGAGAAACCCACAGCTTTTGGGTGTTTGCTGTGCAGTAACTCCAGCTGGATTTGATACGCTGTCTGTACACACACGCATCGGTTCTGTGCACTTGCAGTGGATTCAAAGCCTGGGGCTTGGTGGAAGCACTGCACAGACCTACATGTACAAATTGCCTGTTATGTCCCTGGGCTCTTCTACCTTCTGAAGCATGGCCAGGAATTTTTTAGTAAAGCAGTGGCTGGTCCAGGCCAGAAATGTCCTATAGCTATTTCAATACTATAGCTATATAGGTGGTCACGTTCCAGCAGCCAGGAATGCTCAGAGCCACTTTTAATTTACTGGCAGATGTAGCCTTGGTCTGTCCTTACAGCAGGGTGCCCTGCTGAGCAAGCTCAACATGAGCTAACTAAAATAACAGAGATAAGGGGGACTGTATTAGTCTGCCACCGAGTCTGAGCTAAATTAGCTTTATCTCCATAGGTTCACTTTTAGAGCTGTGTATGCTATCTGTGCATTACTGCGCATTGTGCAAGATAGGGCAGCTAAGCACTTTTGAAAACGTATGGTCTAAGTGGAATAACTTTTGTTCCCCTCTAGTTTCTTTGTTAAGAGAGTCTTGGTTATTTAGTGGAGCCACAGTAGCACAAAAATCCAATGTGATTTGCAAGCTGATAGGTTGTCCTTTTTCAAACAGACCCTACGTTTAAATAATAGAATGCAACCGTCTTTTTTCTTCCCTGGACTGAGCTGTAACAAACACTTCTGCACACGTATAGCCACAAGAAAGTTTATACTTTGAATGGTATGGAGTTTTTTCTGTGGTCTGCAGGGCACATAGACATGAGAACAGATGCTTCTCCCATTAGAACTGGAGCTGCACAAGCTCAGTGCTTGGAGAGTTGCCTCTGTATCGAAATTATATTATTGGTCATATGTGCCATTAAGCACATGTTGAATGGGCTGTGTACACTGGTGGATTCTGTTAACGAGTTCTGTCTGTTTACTAATGAGGTCTCAAAATACAAGAGGCAGAGGTGTCAGTTCACAGAAGTCACAAGCATAGATGTTGTCCCCTCATCATAGAACAAATGCCATTGTCAGCCTGTACCACAGAAATAGAACTCTTCAGGATTCTGGTTTTCTCCCTGTGAAGAATAGCTATTGGGAATTTGAAATTACTTTAGCTTCTGCAAAGCCTTTTAAATCCTGGATTTTGAGAAGGATTTAGGATGTTTTTATTCTTAGGATTTTGAGATTTGTGAGATTTTGACTTTTATTCTTAAAGTTACATGATTTTTATGCGTGGCATGTCATCTCTGCTAGACAGCCCTGCCCTGATAACCTTGATACCAATGTGTAGCTCAGAAAAAAACCCCAAAGCCAACACTTTGTTTCACTTTATCTCAAGCTGATTTGCTGTTCTTAGTCTCACGTTTTTGCCTTTCTAGTACAGAGGTCAGATGGAGAACTGAAATCTCCAACTAGAATCAGAAAAATCCAGAATAACTCCCAAAATAGAGTAACTGCAATTCTCTCCCCACCCCTCCACCTCTTCCTAACAAGCTGCCAGAGTCTGCATTAGTTTTTCAGGTGTAGAAGTATGTGTATGTTAGTTTTCCTAGCCATCTTTCAGCCAGTCAGTCTGCTAAACTCTCATCTTGCTAGGGACTGGCTCATTTTCAATCCAGGTGATTTTACTGTGGGGAATTCAAGGCATTAGGCAATATTATCCACCTATATGTATGAATATATGTGTATAAACCCAGCACTCACTTCATTCCAATGACTTCTGCAGATCTGAACGAATGTGGACTGAAGCCACGTCCCTGTGAACACAGATGTATGAATACACATGGCAGCTACAAGTGCTATTGTCCCAACGGGTACATGCTTATGCCAGATGGCACATGTGCAAGTAAGTAATAGAGCTGATAGGATAGGCACAGTAAAATCATCTAATTGCATTTGATCCCAGCAGATTTTCTTCCTGTGATGAATGGATTTAGCTTATTTAGAATAGGGTCTTTACCTCAGCTCTCTGGTACTGTCAGCAGCTGAAAGAGGCTTTCTATTTGGCAGTACATGGATCACGTAAACTAGGTCATACTTGTATTTTGGTGTTCAGAGGAATTTTTGTCCTGCTAGATGTAAAAATCTTTGATAGCATTACTTCAGATGAAGGACATCTAGTATAACCTTGGTGTATAGTCCTGTGTGTCATCATCTGTTGAGTAAGGATGAATGAATCTACCCAAGCAAAAGGCTACTTTTTACTGTGCTGAATTTCATGCCATTACTCCCTCCTTTACCTTTCTGTGCTCCTTGACTCATTTATTTTCTCTGAGTGTTGACATGCTTCCCACACTTGCTGCCAGCTTCTTGCAAACATTTGTTCATTGAGCTAAGGCTTATCTGAACTGTATTTCTACCTATTTTCTCTGTCTTTAAGCCAGCATGTAATGGAAAGTATTCTGCTTTCTTAGCCAATCTGATCTTTCAGACCCAAGGAAGCTTCATATTTTTCAATGACCCTGTTTTGTTTGTATAAAATCCTTTTTTTCTTCACCTGAGCTGTTCCATACAGATATTATGAATTCTTTGAATTTCACAAAACCATAGGTGAAATGGTGACAGCCGTTTCTGGAGTCCACTGGACTGGAGCGGATGCATCAGCTGGACAAGGAAGCGCGCTGGTCACAGCTTGAGAGGCCTGTCCTAAATCAATGGACCTGGCTGTATGGGATGCAGAACGATCTTTCCCATGGATATTCCAGAGAACCATAAACTGAAAGGCTTTCATCTCCAAACCTTGGAGACAATCACGCACCGTGTCCATTTGGCGAGTTTGCTGTCAGATTTGGGATAACTGGAAAAATATCCAGCTTTAGCAAACACTCACAGGAGTGCAGGGTCTACAACTCTGGGGCAGACAGAAAAGCCAGAGCTCCTACTCTCTCTCTCTCTGTCATGGCAGGGAGACTGAAATCGCTGCAAAAGGTGCCTGGGGGCCAGTGCTTTTCAAGGGTCTTCCCTCCCTGCAGCACAGCTCAGGGCTGTGCTTCTGCGTTACTAATCATGGTGGGTATCACCAGCAGACAACAGCTGCGGGGCCCTGAGATCCCCAAGATCTCAGGATACGTGTGCCTTCCGTTTCTTCCAAGATAATTTATGTGTCTGCTGACACATAAAGCAGTTTTCTGTAAAGCCACTGTCTTATGCACAGCTGAAGTTGGCAGAAGCCAGAAATAAAGTCACAAGAAACTATCCTGTCTCGCTTCCCTTTGAGCCCAGCAGCAGCTTTGTCCCGTCCATCCCTCACTCCCCCTGCTCTGAGCACAGACGCTTGTTGCAGCCGTGCTTCATCTTTCCAAGACAGAAAACTAGGTCCAGGCTATTATTAACCATTTCTGCTGGATTATTTTTAAGGCATTCTTAGTTCAGAGCTGGTTTCCTGACTTAAGAAACTGCATTTGTACCAAACGGGCAGTTGCACCATCCCTTGCAGCACAAAACGCTGAATTTCTCAGCAGCAGCAGTGGCCAGTGTTGAGTAAACATTGCCTGAGCAGCTGCGAGCCCTGAAGCTTGCCTTTCACTTTGGCACACAGAAATGTTATTTCTCAGTGGAACCCCAACAAACACTGATGCAGAATGGAACCAAATTTCAGGGGAGAAAAAAGGGTTTCCCACAGAACGGGAAGCCTTCATCTTCACAGCTGTAGTTAAGGAGACAAAAACCTTTGTGTTCATCCAGCTTGTGCTTCATAAACCCAACCCATCTGACACCTTCCAGTTCCAAAGAGCTTTTTTTAAAAAAAAAGTAGAAACTATGATTATGAAATCAAGTAGTAAATAATTTCCTCAAGTAAAAATTATTCCTGGTTAAGTCTACTAGCCTCCCATTTCACTTGGTGCTAACTTAAGCTTGTGCTTGGATGAAATGCTAGGTTATTTACCCAACTGTAGAATCTCATCATTTTATTCAGGCAAACATTTTGAGCCTATTATTGTTCCCTGTGAATAAAATTCTCCATGATGTAAGTCTGTTTCGCAAGATAAAGTCCACCTAGTCTGAGCGGTGAGGCTTATCTGGAACCACACGAAGGGACTGTGGAGCTGGAAGAAGGGTATCAGAAGAATGTGGCTTTGGGTCACATAGAACCATTGCTTAAAATACTTAGGACGTTAGTACCTAACATAAAATCACTCAAGTTTTGCAGGAATTCCTACAGTGGACCTGATTAGCAGTTCATCTAAATGAATATTATGTCTAGGCAAAGCCAGGAACAGGAGCTTCAAACAAAAGAGAGAAGAGAAAATTACTAGTTAGAGAAGAATAAAATTTAGCAAGTTTCTTCATTGCCACTTTGGAAGTAGATAATATGACGTAGTTTTGTGATTTACAGTCTGTCTTTTTTTAACTCTTACTTCCTGCTACTGTGTATGTTCTCATTCTTTTGCAAGTACAGGGGATTCTTGGCCTTGAATATTTATCACTTAGCCACAGAGTCTAAACAAACCAGCCTAATAAAAATAATTTTAGCACAGAATAGACAGATTAATAGCACACAGAACTAATATGCATTATATTTTATATTCAAATCACAAATAATGCAGCTGTAACTATACATGCACCTGCATACATTGTTGTCTTTTCTATACACTGTGTTACTACATACCATTCTGAAAATGCTGGTACTTCTGACAATAAACACGTTGCATTTTGGAATAAAATTCGTGTCTTCTTCTACCTAAGCAGTAGCCACTATTCAAGTTCTTGCAGTTGGTTTCTGTCTCTAGTAAACTGACAACTGTTCCAGGCTTTTCAGTTACGAAGAAGTGAATATATACAGTTCTGTTTCCCTGAATGCTACCAGAGTGAAATAGCTGGAAATACTTCCTTTGCACACACCTCTATCTGTTGAGTAAACGCTTCCAAATACTACTTCTCGCCCTGACATCGTAACACTAATGCTTCCTGGATATCTTCAAGATTTTAGAAGTATCTCCCTACATACTTAATACATTTCTCCTACTTTGCTAACCTCTCACAGGTCTCTCAGACAAGATCTAGACCCCTACGTTTCTCTTTAGAGGCTAATCAAAGTCATCTCCAATAATTCACACTCCTAACCAACCTGTGGCAAACAAGACTTGTATTCTGGGTAGTGCCTCTTTAGATTCAGATATCTGTTCCATAAAGGATCAAAATAAAGGGCAATTTCTAAGTCCATCAGGCTAAATAGTTTTGAAAATCAAATTCTATACTAGAAACATGTTTAGTGGTAATCAATAAAAACATTTCACTACCAAATGGCAGTTTTCTGCATGGTAAAACTGTCGCAATGGAAAATGTAAAAAAAAATGCACTTTTTTCTACTTTGAGCAGTTCTGTCTCTGAATCAAACAGGCAATAGTAAGAAGTCACAGAAATGGGAACAGAGGAAGAATGAGGAATAAGGGCAAATAAGGAAAGAAGAAAGTGAAGGCAAGAGAGAATTTAAGATCTGTCTTATGGACTGCTGAGTTGGGAATGTGTTCATGTATGAACAGCTTGATTAATGACAAATGGGGTTTTGTTGTTGTGATTAATTTTATGCATTCATCCAGATCTAAATGTGTGATCTCAGCCTAGATTTTTGCTCTTTTTGTTATTTTAAATACTGTTTTCAGGTTCTAGGACATGTGCCATGGTGAATTGCCAATATGGATGTGAAGAAGCCGAAGGGGAGGTACAGTGTCTTTGTCCATCAGGTGGCCTTCAGTTGGGACCGAACGGAAGGACATGCGTTGGTATGGTTAGAGAGCTCACTCTCGGCTTCTTTTCTATAGGATTTCAAAAAACTTAAGAGCGGGGGGAAAGGCTAATAAGTGGTTAGCTGTCCTCACTGGCTTGAATAATGCTTCTTGTTGCTTGTGGTGTGATGTAAAGCTTGCATGCTTTTTTTAAAAAAAAAAGTTTTGTAGTATTGGCCATGTAATTCTTTGGGGGAGTCCCATCCCCAGTAAATAAATAAATGTTTTGACATAATTGGGAATCATTAATAGATTTGGTTTCTCCCTATTGCTCTGAGGTCTACAATGCTTTGCCTGCAGGAAGCTGTCCTATTGACATAATGCATTAGAGGATTTGGGGGTTGTGTTTGGAGGTTTTTTTCTTTTATTGTGATGACCCACAATACAAACTTCTGGAATTTTCTCCAGAAGCCTCAACATCACTTTACCTGGGGGTTTCCTGTGTGATGAAGAAAGTGTTACCTACGTCACTTGGGGCTGTTCTGTGATACCAGTTTGACATCGCCACCTGACAAAGTGGTGCTACAGCATGGCAATCCAGTGCTGAAATCATACCCATTTTAATACTGAAGCTAAATGAACTCATTCCAAAACCCAATAGATGTGAAACAAACCCTCCAAAGCAGGGACCACTCCAACAACTAGAGAATAAGGGCCAGTGAAGACCATGTCAGGGAGGAGTTCCACGTTCCTCAAGGAGGGGATGATCCAGGAGCCATGGACAACCCCAGCATTGGCAGGGCCGTGCCCTGTGTTCAGGGTCTATCCGGGCATTTTTCCAAAAGCTGTGATGCTGTTGTTGCTGTTCATCACAGACAAACCTGAAAGGCTCTGAAAATGTGCATTTTTCAGATTAAATGCTCTTTGTTTTAAATTTAAGAGAAATACTGCTTTATACGTACTCTATGTCATTTCATTTTAAGATAGGACGAGTAGCAGAGCTTCATATGTGAAAAACCAGAAGAATTTAGGGTTCCAGATTTCTTCTTTAGAATAGCTTTAGCTAATTCTTGAAATGCAAGTTGTCCTTTTGAATCAGTAAGTACCTTTTCCTATAAAATGCTAACTCATAGCATTTGAACAATTTCAGATTGAAAAAAAAAATCAGCCAGAAAATGTTTTTTGTTTCCTTCCTTCCTACTTTCCCTCTTTCCCAGTTTAGCCTTTCTTTCCTGGTCTCACCTGGCCTCTAGGGTAACACCCCTAGTCAACCCCAAGGAATAATATATTCTGGGTTTTTTAACCTTTATTCTACTGAGGCAAGCATAGAATACTGAAAATTGCAGCTGGTTAATATTTTATTTCTCAGAGCTGCCCAAAATACAATAGAAAATAGAAAATGGAAATTTATCTTTGGAGATACTCAAAAGCTGCATGGACGTGGTCCTGGGCAACTGTCTCTAGGTGTTCCTGTTTGAGCAGACTAGATGACCTCCAGAGGTCTCTTCCAATCTCAACCATTCTGTGAGAAAACTTTTTGCAACAGATACTATTTACTAAAATGTCTTTAGCGATATACCTAATGATACTGATGATTTCACATATTTTTACATTATTTCTGTCACAATGGTGCAAGTCCTCTAGATCATAAAAGGCAGGTTGGACGTATACAGGCAAAGAATAACAGTAGCTAATCCATTTCAGATACTGCTTACCAATACATACTAGTTGAATGATTTCTACAGCTTAAAGAATGTTTTAGATGTTGAGAGGTTTAACATTCAAACGTACAAAAAATAATTTTAGCTCCAATGGTCAAAACAATATTATAGCTAAATTTCAAACAAAATTTCAAACGAAAATTAAATAAATGCATTGACCAAGGGACACTGCTGTATAGAAGGACAGTTACTATATGAGTTGTTCTCCTTAGCACACGGCTGTAATATCGTCATGTATGAAGGTCATAAGGTCTGGGACTACTTTATCGCTTTTAGGAGCTATCAAATAAATCCATATGGATACTTGGCTCAATTTCCAAACTATAAACACTCCAAAATGAGAACAGTATTTCTTTCTTTTAAATGGAATGATATGTCCTACTTTGAGGAATCAGCAAGGCTCTTGGACGACTACCAGTCATAGTTAACATGTTTGATTTATGTAAAAGCTATTTGAAGGTGAACATTGTAGACATATACATTTAAATACAGTAGACGAGATGAGTGATTCTCTTAAATCTCTTGCTGAATTATTCAGGGAACTATTTTTATTCTTCTGTATTGAGTTTATTTGTATTTATCTTGCGTGCTCAAATGGATTTGGAAGAATGCTGATACACACGATAGTAGGTAAAATAGACAAAAAGGTACGCCCGCTGGTTGGAAATATCAGACCTCTTCTTTCTGCATGACTTGTGGTATATCATCAGTTCTCCACCTCTAAAATGTGAGAAATAGCATCTTCCCACTGTATAGCATAATAGATGCTTAATAGATTATAAGATATTCTAATACACTGGTATTAGTCACAGAAACACTACAAACAGATAAACATTTGAAGATCCCTGGCTATTAGTCTTAACTTAATTCTCCTAAGAAGCTGCATTCTTTCTGGATCTGCAGAGCAGCACATTGACGTGTTTTATGTTTCCTCTTCTACATGTGCATAAGTGAAGGAAAAAAATAACAACTGTAGATTAAAATTTTTAAGTAAACCTAAACCTGTTGTTTCTAAGAGTACAGTGAGTCTTTAGTGTTCATTGCAGATATAAGCTTCACGCAAAGATCGAGTGCAGCAGCTTTGTTGTTGAGCCTGTGATAGATTGTGGTCCCGGCAGAGGCACAGGCACACGAGAACCTGGAGAGGTCTGGGAATGCCCTGGAGGCTAGGGAACAGAGGCAGTCATCAGAAATGTGTAGTGTGGGCAAAAAGAGGGATTTTGACTACAGGTTTGTTTAAATATTTTTCTGCCGTTGTCTACTTCCTTTTGATCACCTAAGTGCTGTAAAAGAATGGTAGAAATTATAAAAAGACAGACTGTGGTGTCCAGCAGCCCGTCACAACAGTTCTAAGCTGTAAAGCGCAGCAGAGTGCTGTGTCACTGCTGTGTGCTGAAATGTGATAGGGAAGGACAAATGCCAAACATCATAATTGGCACTATTATAAATTTGCTGTTAAAACAAAACAAATCAAATTTGTAACATTTAATTACAGTGATTGTTGAATAATGTTCTTGGGCTCCTCCCATTCCAAGCTTCCTCCTTCTGTCTCCAAAACATCTGTCCCTGTCATCTGCCTTGCTGGGCAGACCACTCGCAGTCTGGAAACTCTCCCCACTATGCCTTGACTTTGCCCAGCAAGGGGAAGTGCTGACATTCAGTAGAAAAGCTGCTGATGCTCTCAGTTGCCTGTTTCTGGGGCTTTCTCTTAAACTATTCTCTGACATTTCCTTTTTCAGGGAAATAATGGAATTTGTTGAGTTCCTCCTGACCCTACTCCATGACTCCAGAGCAAATCATTGTCCTTGGTGGGGAGAATCCCCACTGCCAGTTAGCCTAGCTTTTACCGTGCCAGGTCTCAAAATCTTCCATGAAATTTATTCACATTTTGCTGCTTCATTCATATGAGCACATGCAAAAGCCATCCCCAAGTGTGAAATTATAGGAGGTACTTATTAAACAATTTGTGATAGCCAGGACCAAACCATTCCCGTGCAAATCCCAACTAGCTCTTGCTTTCCCACTTTACCCTCTCCTGGATCTGACCAGCATCCCTTCTCCTGCTTTAGACATTGATGAATGCTCCACTGGCAAAGCTGTCTGCTCTTACAACCGCAGATGCGTCAACACATTTGGAAGCTACTACTGCAAGTGCCAGCTTGGTTATGAACTGAAATACATCACCAGCCATTATGACTGCGTAGGTAAGATTCAGCCCCTGAATTTTCCTCCTTCATTCGTTTTCATTCCCACATGGTGCATCTTTCTTGTCATTGCCTGAAGCATGTTGGCCTAGTCTGGGGATATTGCCTCAGAAATGGATAAAAGATGTCACACTAAGAATATTCTTGATGGCACTTTGAAATTTCGTCTGGGTTTTCTTTGTGACCTTATGAAAAACATAATAACTAATCCTTGCAAATTAAATTGCCTCATTGTACCAAGTCAACACGTGCAAGGGCTTGTAGTACATTAGCAAAAGTTGGTTATAAAGATGTGCTACTTCTGGTACAGCTTTAGTTAAAGAGCCATTCTTTGTCCTCTTGGCTTTCAACGTGTGATGAACAAGCAGTCCCACGATCTTTTTTTTTCTTTATTTGGGTGTCCTTAATGAAGAATGTGAATCAAGTGCCTTCATGACTGTAAAACCAGTTGTTTGGATGGACCGTACAGAATTTTAAGAAAAAAGTATGCCTAAGTTTCTCCCAGACAAAAATAAATACAGGCAAAAAGCTATCTTGACATGTGCAGGTGTTAAAACAGATGTCAAAACATCTTTGCTCCTGTTTCACTCTATTAGCTGAATGGTGGAAGAACAGCAAAGTATAAGTTACCGCAGCAGACACTGCGGCAGTATTATTCAAGCAGTTGACTCCACGAGGGCCTGGAAGGGTTGGAACTGCTGCAAGAAGTGCATACAAAAAAGAACTCATGGGTTTTGTTTCTTTTTCCTTGGTATTGGGAGTTAGGGGTGGGAGATCATACGGCAGGTTTTGGAGACTCAAGTTTGCATTTCCAGTCTTAGGGTCTTAAAGTGGAAAAAATACTTTTTCATACAGTATGTGTGCATGGCGGAAAAACTGGAAAGGTCTCAGTAGTAAGGATTTTATCTGCAAACCTGAATCTCACTCTCAGACATACCATATTTTTGAGGCAGTCTTCCTGCTACTTATGTCCTAGCTGACCTACATTAT
The DNA here is from genome assembly GCA_013398295.1 of Chionis minor. Lineage (NCBI taxonomy): Eukaryota > Metazoa > Chordata > Aves > Charadriiformes > Chionidae > Chionis > Chionis minor. The sequence goes on along the minus strand of VZSF01006860.1, from coordinate 75,374 downwards.
GAGAGGACCTGTCATCTGCTAAAAACTCAGCAGTCTGGGTAAAATGCAAGTAGAGCAAAAATTTGTGCAACACCTTGGCTCCCTCATGTGGGAGAAATCAGAAACATCTTTGTGATGTAGTAAAATAATGGGAAAAGAGAGCAAAATTGGTTACTCTTGATGCCTGTGCATTATGCTGTCTGTTGAACGTAGTATTTTCTACTGAATTGTTCCTGATTATATTTTTTTTATACAACATCGTGTATATGCTGGAATGTTAGAGGTAGGTAGAAGATCTCAACATCTTGACATGCTCAGGGTTACTTTCCATTGCCTTTCTTCTAAAGTGAATGACAGAATGAGAAAGATTTGGTGAACTGTTTTTTAATTGATGTCACACGTTCTCTCGGTGCCTTTTGTATTTTGTTAATAGAAGAGTGTGTACAACCTACAGTTTGAACCCTGTTCTCTGTCAGAAAATCACTACATTCACTTTGTCTTTACTGGGATGCTCTACGTTTTCCATGGATGCATATGCCAGCAGTTGCGCAGTTGGAGATGACGTTGAGCATCCTCTCCTAATGTGAATTCTGTCTCCGATGGTTGCTGGACCGCCTTGGTCTAACACTAGGGCTTACAATACCTGGAAACAGATGGCCGGCACAAACAGGCTGTCGTGAAGCTTGGGTTTCAACAGGGTTTTCACTGAAGCATTTATATCTTTCCCTAGATGTAAACGAATGTGTGACAAATACACACAGGTGTAACCTCCATGCAGAGTGCCTCAACACCCAAGGATCTTTCAAATGCAAATGTAAGCAGGGCTACCGAGGGAGTGGATTCGACTGTGCTGGTGAGTACCATTGGATGTCAGGAACAGCGCTACATTGTCTTTCTCCAGTCATTGGTGGTTATAAGGCATTTTCTAGGAAATCATAGAATCACTTGGGTTGGAAGAGACCTTCAAGATCATCGAGTCCAACCATAACCTACACTATCAAAACCACCACTAAACCGTGTCCCTCAGCACCACGTCCACCCGTCTTTTAAATACCTCCAGGGATGGCGATTCCACCACCTCCCTGGGCAGCCTGTTCCAATGCTTGATAACCCTTTTGGTAAAGAAGTTTTTCCTAATATCCAATCTAAACCTCCCCTGGCACAACTTGAGGCCATTTCCGCTTGTCCTGTCGCTTGTTACTTGGGAGAAGAGACTGACCCCCACCTTGCTACAACCTCCCTTCAGGTAGCTGTAGAGAGTGATAAGGTCTCCCCGCAACCTTCTCTTCTCCACTGAACTGTCATGCTGAACAGTGCTGCAGCAGCAACCAAGCAAGACCTCTTCACAAAATAATACATTGATTGTACAAGTCATTGCATAGTTAATGCAAGTATTATTTGTTCAAATTGATTTTGCCTATGAGTCCCCAATTCTCCTACTATCACTAGGAATCACAAATAGACCAGACAAGAGAATTTGGCCTGAAGAAACAGACAAAATAGGTTTAAAAAGTCTACTGTGTATTTTCCTTCAACTCCCACGGCTAGCCTCTTGGAGAGCTGTGCAGTCCCTTCCACAAGAGTTTCAAGCTTACCTAGCAAAAAATGAGGGAAGGCAAGAAAACTGATTTCTGTGCTAAACTATTTTCACTTATAATTTTGCCTTCATTTGTTATTGAAGACCTCCTATAAAGATGTCATTACCTGGTTCTAACTGAATATGACTCTCCAAGAAGAAAGAAAGGAAGGCTGTTCTTGTCTTTATTTGAAAATTAACCTTTTTATTTAATACCTTTTTAAACCTGGCAGAGGTTTCTCCTGCACTGTCATTAGAGATGTTTTCCTCAGGAAGACCTCTGAGTCCTGCTCAAAATTTTTGAATGAAAGACATCGTGAAAACATTTTAAAAGTTCTTGTCTATAGCAGATGAAATCTACATAACATATAAACCTTTTTTCCTGGGTCTTTTTCAAGTAATTCTTGATCAGATATGTATTATGATTATATTTCATGGTCACAGATGTTCTATGAGTCTCTCTATTATTCATGTTCCTACTGCCATTACAATAGTAATTGAAATCTCCAATATCATATTCAGAAGTTAAACTTCTGTTAAGTTTCTACTTCCAGTAAAAAATGTTGACTTTTAACAAGAAAAACTAAACACACAAAAGCCTGACTGGTACTGAAAGGTCTGGTTTGGGTACAGATTGCCACAGCAGAGCTTCAGCTGGTTCTTCGTGCTCAAATTCAATGTTAATAAGCCAGTTTCCTTGCTAGACCACATGCCTTGTGATACGTCACTGCAGCAGAAACATGCAATGGGGCTTGAGACCTGACTGAATGTCAAAGCAAACTGACATGACACATCTTGATTTTTTGGTTTTGTTAAAACAAATGTACCATAGATGAAATGTTAAACAAATACATCACTGAGCAAAAAGATCTGCAGGGTTTTTTTTGTTTTTTTCTTTTTAATGAGAAGCTGAAAAATTCAAAGGAAAATCTCCTTTTGACCAAGTCTATGTATAAAATATTCTTTCCTCAAGCAGAAACAATTCAACAGGAATTCTTGCTTAAATATGAACAAAGGAGAGGCTAAGACACATTTTTTCATGCCTAGCTCTAAAAAAATCAGATTCTCACTGGTGTGTCTATGAAATTGTTTGCTGTCTCTCTGCACACTTCCTAATGTCATACTTCCAGTTACTGAAGTCCATATTAGTTATTTAGAAGAGGAAGGAGCCGCGCATTCATAAACTTGGCAGAACATGCTAAATGGAAAAGAGATTTATTACAAAAGAGGATAGAGGAATAACACACAGTAATGAGTGAAATCGGAGCCATAGGCAGAAGGTCAAAAGGCAAGGGTCTAGCTAGAAAGATGTATACAACAACAGAGAGAGAAAAAAAATACAGCGTCAGTGGTAGGAGAAACCAGAACAGCAGTGGTGCTAAAAAGTGGCTGGTTTCTCTGGTGGTAATTCCCACACATACACCTACATTTTTTAAGCGAAGCGGGAGGTTCTTCTAACCTTGAATGTTTCAGTAGTTGATTTTTACTGTGATCCTCAAGAAAGTCTGATCAGTGTAACTGATGGGGGTAGCACATGGGAACAACATGGGGAAAATGTTTTTTTGAACAGTGACATGAACACCAATTAGATGTACCAACATACGCTGAAATGCTGTGTTCGCCAAGTCATACGGCAACTATGGAAAACCTGTGGCTTTACTGTAGTCAAAGGAAGTTTTGCTGTTGGGTTTAATGGGATGAGAACACCATCCTGGGAATTTGGGGGATGAAGGCAGTGGCTTTGCATTTCTTTTGGTAGCTGCAGCTGCAGCTCCGGCAGCCCATCCCAGCTCCCAACAGATGGGCCTGGGTTGTGCTGCAGCTAAAAGAAAGGCTTCTTAAATAGACCCTCAGTACTCCATATAATTATTCTCACAGAGTGGGAATCTCATTTCCGCAGGGAACCATTAGTTCTTATAGCAATTGTCTCTAGTATATAACAAATTGGCTACCATGGCAGCAGTGTTAGCTTTTTATAACAAATGAAAAACGTTTTAATATATAGCTTTATTTTCAGAGTATGAAATGAGAGCAACTAAGCACATTGTTTGTAATGAAACTTCTATGGCTTCATCTCCTCATGCTACCAAATAACCTAGAAGTGAGGTAATGTAAAATTCACCTTTGCATAGAAGGTGGGGGAAATTATTCAATTTAATTTGTATGACAATGTACTAACTTAGGAGAAAGTTGCTGAAGCATCAGGCTGCAAACAGTACTGCTTGTATGGATATGAGTTTTGATTGTTAAGGCACCCTTTTGCTGTTCAGTGCTCCTATACACATGAAACATTGGAGGGTATTGCTGAACTGTCTTTAGCACACATTTCATTTGAGAATCCATAGAGGTGTAACCTTTCAAATGCTCCCTAAAAGGGTTCTAGCCATTTCCACATCTGGCCTCTATCTTGCTGCAGTCTGTTGCTGTTCTCAGGTTCATGTGTTTCCTGATTTCCTATTGTGCATTGAAAAACCACATTTCCCTCACCACATGCTCCTATGTCTATTCCAGCTTTTATTTAAGAGTAGGGTCTCACAAGGTTCCATAAGCAATTAAGATTCCTGGGGGAAAAATGAACCTATTTTTAATTCACATTTTTGGTAGGAACCTACAAAATAACAGGAAAAAGCAGTACTAACTTAAAGCCTACAGCCTTCAGGCGTTACTCTTCAGAGCTCAACAATGGCACTCTTGTTATTGCCTGGCTGGAGGCAGAGATTACTGCTCTTCATTATGCTTTGCTGGATATATAAATGGCAATACAGAGTCACAACAGCTCTCTTTTTCCCTCTTGTATTACTCAGGTTCCTTTTCTTGCTCATAGGGTAGCCCCTAAAACCCATATATGATTTTGCTTTCTTATTACCTTGCCATTCCTGAGTTGGGTTTGACATCATAAAGTCTCAATTGCTTAAAAAGCAATTCTGGTCCTATCACTGGTGAGATTCTTATGACTCAATTCAGCATGGAGCCAGTACTACTGTCATTCTTTAATCAATAACACTTAAGCTGTCGTCATCCCACATTTTGTTGTGATTTAGCTTGGACTGGCCATTGAGGCAAATGACAGATGCTCTCCTCTACCTCTCTCTCCAAGGAGAGGAGGGAGAGAGAGAAAGACACTTATGAGTTTAGAAGAAACCAAAGTACTTTAATGAAATATTAATAATAAAATAAAAAGAAAATAACAAAATATATACAATATTATATTAAAACTCTATTAAGCTCCCAGGATGACAATCATGTCACCAGCAGGCACCGGGGAAGTCCCAGACTGGACTCAGTGACAGGCATGAACTGGATTCTGGATCTGGATTCAGGAATGCAGGGATAGAGATCAAAGGCAGACGAACAGACAGAGTCCTCCTCGGACGCCAGCCATTGAAGAAAGAGAGCTAACCCTTTGGTCCCTCAACTTTTACACTGAACATGAGGCAAGTGGGGTGGAATACCCTGTTGGTCAGTTTTGGGTCACCTGTCCTGTCCCCTCCTTCCCACAGGTGTGACCCCTCTACGCTTTTCCACTTCCAACCCTCCAACAGGGCACATAACAAAGTTGTCTGGCCTTGGGTGTTATAGCGATAAGTACAAACAAGAGCCTCTCTGCCCACCATGCCTTGGCATAAATTTCAACTAATCAGGTCTTACCACTCTGAGAACGATCGGTGTCTCCACAATATGCTGTTAATTTCAGAAAGTTTCAGAGAATTCAGTTAGTTAGAAGAGGCTTAGCTGCAAAGTAAAACTACTGAACAGAAAATTGCTTATGTTTTACCTCAAACCAGGACACATTGCCTACTGGAAGCATTGCTGGCTGGTGCAGTCAGGTATTAAGCACAGTCCAGCATGATAAACTTGTCCTGATTTCTGAAAGCATTCTTCCCTAAATAGGATGGTAAGAATTTTAGAAATAGGAATAGATATTGGTAGATTATATTCCATGGTGCTTAAAAGAGAAAAATAGTCTAGAATCTGTGTTTTAACCTACCTATAAAAGCTTTCAGACTCTCTTAAGACTCTCTAAAAGAGGCACCCTTCATTATGAGGTCAAGGACTTTTTAGACTGATTTCTGAAACTGATGTAATCTTTACTCACATCTACAGACTCCCCTTAAATGTGGTAAATGGTTGTCTGTATCCCTCATTCCCTTTCCAACTTTTATATACAGGAGTTACAAAAGGACTTGTTAGCTGATCTCCTAGGCTTGTCTTTTACCAGGTTTTTAAATATATTGCCGGATGTGAAGCTGGATGCAGGGTGGTGCCTGCTGGAGTGCAGGGCAAGCAGTCTCCTGTTGCAGTCCCCTTATGTTCAGAGCCCCAGCCAGCGCTGGCTGTGGTCACAGAGTGTGGGGGAGGAAAACAGATCACTGTCTGTCCCTCTCCTGTGTCATCCCCAGAGCATTTCCCTTTACATAATACAGGAACAGGGGCTTGGCATTTGCTCCCTCTCTCTATTTTTTCCAATTCAACTTTCACGACTTGGTCATTAGACATCCTACACCAAGCCGTTTCTGTGCTTTTATAATCTTGCACCACAACTAATGACAGAAAAGATTTACTTTTAGCCCTCAGCCACCATTTGCCTTTGTTTTTCCACCTCTTTCTAATTCAAAGAAATAATATACCTTTGAAAGCTGAGATATTTTCATACTAGGGCAATAAATACAAACTGTAGAAGAGCAGGAGGTGTTAATCTACATGCTTCCTGATGGAAGGTGCATAAAGAAGATCTGGGATGAAACGCACTCCATTTCTTTTCACTTTCTAAAATTCTTTATGCAGTCACATGGATGGATAAATGCACAAATGTTTGTGAGCAACACCTCTGCATTTATATGCATGTCTTGGGGCAAAGTGTCCTGAAAAATCACTGCCTCAGCTGTTGCACCCCAGATTGTCAGAGAAAGTGAGGTGTTCATTCAGGCAAGTCCACAGGCAGTGGATTCAACAGAACAGACTGAGTTTGAGGTGGTCTATCCTTACACTGGATTATTCTTCCTGCAATTTATGGGGAGCCATAAAAAGCCTTAAATCCACACCTCCGGCTGTTCTAAAGCTGAATGTAGATTAGAAGGATACTAGTGAGATGTCCTAAAATAGGATGGGGTCTAGTCCCTCTTTGTCCCCATGAGCATGCAGATTTTCATACTGCAGCAGCAAACCGGGGTCTGCAAGCACATGGGGATTATACATTTTTATCTCCCTATTTTTGTCACTCCTGTCAGTTGATTCTCTGCATTGTTTAGTTTTGCACATAGAAGGAGAATGGTTTTCTGACACCACAGATATTATTATGTTGAGCTGTAAGAATTTTTCATTTTACTAAGACTTCAAAGCAGAAACTAAAAGCAGATGTTCAGGTTTGCTGAGCAGTCAGTTTTGGCTTGAAAATCTCCACAGGCTCTTTATTAACAGCCTCAAGTTTCTTGTTACTGATTGTCAAGAGGAAATTTGTTTGCAATGAAGCTTTCCTGTTAATTTTTATTGCTGTATTCTGAGTTTAGACCCAGGGAACCTTACATCCTTCATGTCATCATCCCCCAGAGGAAAGGCTCACTTAGTGGAGTATTAGTAAGTAGTTTACTTGCAAATAGCTGACAAGCAAGACCACAAGTTTTAGCCAAAGAAAAGAAAAATAAAATCCTCAATTTTGATTTATTATTTTATTGGCATCCCTTCACTTTATACCTCCAACTGCAGCCTCAGAAAACCTGAACGCTCCAGTGAGCACATCCAGAGAGTCTGATTTTGCTGCTGGGATACCAAATGCCATGTAGTTGCATTTGCCATAAATAACATGTGATGAACTCATAACGATAGGATGGTATTTTCCAGGAGTGAATATAAATTCAGGGAACTTTCCCCTTTTCCTACCAGACTACAGTTCTATTTTATTAACTGGCATTTTTTCTTCTGCTATGTTTCTATGAAAAGAAGCACACAGAAAAGAGTACTATTCAAGGTTACAAGTCCAGTCCATCTGTCCCAAAATACTACTCTAAGGTTTTTATCATTACAAAGTGAGGAGCAAAAGAGGAACAGATTCTTGCCCTGATAATGCAATTGCTAGACAGCAAAAGCAGAGGGAAATAGAAATAGCTGACTTCCCCCACCATTTGCAATGCCCAAAGGCTGTAGGCATTACAGCATCAATACTGATGGAGAATCAAAGAGAGGAAGCAGTGTGTATAGGGCTATTCTGACCCATTGGTGGAAATTATCTCCATCTATGGAAGAGCCTTTGTCCAGCAGACCAGAACTGCTCAGCTCTCATTATTTCCAAGGTATTTCACATAAAGGACTCAAACTGCAGAAGGCTGTCAGTAGCTTATGACGTGGTTGTGCTATCCTACTTACCAGTCCTTCTTCCTAACCCACACAGATTCAGCCGTGGCCACACTAGAGGGCTGAGTATATAATTGCATATTGACTGGTCATGTCATAAGAGTCATGAAATCCTGAGTTGATTCAAAAGCCTCATTGTCTCAAGCCTCAAAGACCCTTCCCATGGACTTTAAACCCCAAGGCCACTGTCTTCCATAGTAGCTCTGGTGCTATGACAGGTTAACTTGGTTAACTCTAGTGGAATCCTTGTGGTAGGATGGGATCATCTCATAAACTAGAACTCTTCAGATTTATGTCTTCTCTAAAACTTGCATGTTTGTCACACAAATGCTTCCAGACCTAGTTTTGTCACAGTGGTGTTCCTCTACTGGTGTTGAGTAGCAACTGATGTTACTGTTAAAAAGCAACACCTGCAATATTGCCATAATTTCTCCTGTGAACTTGCTTTGTACCGTGCACATACCATGAACAAACTGATCCAAAGTAGTCCTGGCTTTAACCCTCAATTATGATTTGGCCATCAGCACAAAGAGACGTTAGACTTCATCAGATGACAGAAGAGTGCATCTGGAAGGGACTAAAAAACATCCATTAGTCTGTTCTTTTGCTCTGAGGCAGATCGCATCCGGCATATTAATGACAAATTGTTGACTAACAATTTTTTAAAACTTGTAGTGATACAGAATCTAAGTGGCTTGCTCCTGTGTTTTACTATCCTATAGCAAGGATAGGTAAGCAAGTTTTTTGTAATATTTAACTAAAATCTTTTCATGTAAACTGATAATTTTCTTACCATAGGAGAACATGGAGAACAGCTGGCCAACACACTGTCTCAAAGGAGCCCTTTGCGCTCTTACTGGGTTGCACCACTGGTGGAAAATCAATCCTGCCTCCCCACATCTCTAGAAATGCATCTTCAAATGGGTTCCTATGAAAAATGTCTGTCATTCAAGCATCCAAACATGGTTTGATGATTGTAAAGAGAGAAAATTTGAATTTTAAAAGAAATAAAAGGCTCATGTCTTGAAACTCAACGCATTGACACAGAAAGCATGATTTGAAAATCAGGCCTGCCATGTAATGTAAAAATATCCTCTTATCAATTACTGTTTTGAAATTTTTGCCTGGATATAGAGGATATTTGACTTCATTATACTTCATAATAGGGAAAACCCCAAATTCAGATTTTTTTTCTTTTGTTTTACAGATTTGAACAACCTCAATTGACTTTTACCCCACTCTTAATTTTTTTCACTTCTGGTATCCTTTGTGTTTCTGAGCAGAATCCAAAGTTGCAAGATACTACGAGGCTGGTTATCCTTTTAGTATTTTGTAGCCAAGAGGAATAATAAAACAGTAAAAATCTCAGGAAATTTTACATTTATGTTCTAGTCCACCTTGAAATTGCACGAAGATAATAATTTGGCATTCTTGGATGCCTCTTTGAAGTTTTGGTGTTTACCCCTTAGAACTAAATATCCCTTACAGCTAAATGAAGTGTGACAGAGCAGCTTGAGGTATCTCCTCTCAAAATGTGTTCCATTTCAGTGGCTTCCATCCTGTGGTGCAAGTAAAGCTAGGCCAGAAAAGTTCACAGAAGATAGCTAAGAAAAATGTTCATTGCTAGGAGGCTGATATTTGTTATACAGGGAATCGTACCTCTAGGGACAATTTTTAGTAGTCCACAAATTGAAGAAGGATAATTTTTTTTAACCCAAGCTCCAATGTAAAAATAATTAACATAAGGGGCTCTCTGGCCTGTTACACAGGAGCCCAAATGAGGTTATGACAGAGGGTCACTTTGGTGTTTTCGCTATAACTCAGAGATTGTCTATACAACACAGCTAAACATGTGTATGCACATTCAGTTCTGTGCAGAGCTGAACTATCTCATAGTAAAGAATTTGGCTGCATAGGTCTCTGGATATTGTAAAGGACACCATGACGCTATTTATAAATAACATTGCTGAATTATTCCTTAAATTAATATTTCTATTTTCTTCTTGGTTCTAGTTATCCCTGAAAAGTCAGTGAAGGAAATTCCACGAATCCCTGGAACAGCTAAGGACACAATTAAGAAACTTCTTGCACATAAAAACAGTGTGAAAAAGCATGAAACAATCAAGAATGTGATCCCAGAAGCAGCCGTGACACCGGCGTCTATGACCCACTTGCAGTTATTGGACTATGAAGGTGGTATTGATATTGGTGGGAGCTACACTGAGGAAGAGAGAGTAATTGAAGCTACTGCAGAAGAGGAAGCAGAAGAGTCAGATGAAGAGGAGAAAGAAGATTTTCAGAACCAAATTGAGCGTGAGCAAAGCCTTAGAGGAGATGTCTTTTGTAAGTTTCTTCATTTTTTAAAAAACCTGATTTCAATGTAAATATGTATATATAAACTCTAACAAAATCATCACGAAACATTACAGCCGTTTTATCAGAATTTACTTGTAGAGAATGAAAAGCAACCTCGCATACCTACTGGTGAGACTAAAGGTACCGAATCTCCCATTTAGGGGAACCTGCCTGCAGTCAATGTGAGCAGAGAGGGACGGTGCCATCCTGACAGCCCCTCTGCAGGCTGTGCTCTCAAAACAGCCCAGCCATTCCACATAGCTTCTCCCTGTTTTCTTCACAGAAGCCCCAGCAAAACAAGATAGTGTGCTGCTCTAAGACAATAATTAGCTTTGATTCGTGATAGGCATATTCATCATCCTAAGTAGTGTGCATTGTTCAGAGGAAAAACATAGACTTTGGTGTCCTTGTGTTTCAAATAGTATAGACCATATAATAGGCACCACTGTTGTTCATGTCATTCCCAACAGAAAAATAACAACATGAATCACAGTGTGGGGGTTTTTATTCCTTTTGCTTAAATGTGAGACTATCTGAACGGCCACTCTCAAATTTGAAGCGTTTGATGGCATTTGAGCAGGAGTCTTGCTTCATTTCTGACATGAGTCGTTTATCAGGAAGATTGACGTAGGTTTCCTCAGTGCACTTTCAGGTATTTCTTTCCAACTATTATCTGGTATGCTATGCAATTTCTTGCTATGTTCTTTAAAGTTTTCAAATGCATTTTAATTGGTTTTTAGTACATCTGGCTCAGTCAAACATTCTTCAAGGTAGTGGCAAAAATACGTAATATGAAAAATACACCCTGCTAATAGTTTGTTCATGATACTTTCTCTTTTCCAAAGTATAGAAAAAGAATAAATACTGTCCCACAGCAGTTAAAATTATGCACTATATTTCACAATGATAAAAATCAACAAAACTGAAGTTTAAGTTAGCATTCAAATTGTTGCTATTTGATTTGAAAATACACATAAGTATAATCTTTTAAAGGAAAGATAATTGTAAAGTCCTCTGGAAAAAATGGTCTGTAATATTGCTGCTGTAAGAAAGCCAAGAAAAAATGTGATTATTCACCTAAATGTATTTGAGAACACAAACTTCTTTGCCAAAGGCACTCCTCCTAAAATTGCTTTTTTTTCATTTTTCAGTGGTAATTGGCCTGTTTCACTTCAGGTTAAGGATATAGACTAATATTGCTTCCCCAAATTATGCTAGCGAGTTGATAAACAGAGTGAAGTCAGGTCTTTGTTCCCCAGCCTCCTCGCTTTCTCCAAGTATTAAGCGAGTGCTTATGGCGTATTTCAGGTTTGCTGAGAATATCAGTCTGGGGTGAGCAGCCCATATGCTAAGGGGCAGCACTGCTATTACGAGGGATCTGGCCAGGCTGTGGCAATGGGCTGACAGGAACATTATGAAGTTCAACAAAAGCAAATGCAATGGGAGATAAAAACCTCATGCAACCTTACAGACATGAGATGACTGCTTAGGAAGAAGCTTTGCAGAAAAAGGGAAGTGGTTCTTCTCTTCTGTTTGGCACATGGGAAACCACGGCTGAGGTGCTATGTCCAGTTTTGGGCTCTCCATTACAAGACAGATGTGGGCATACTAGCATGAGTCTAGAAGTGCTCCACCAAGGTCAGGAACCTGGAGAACACGGTATATGAGGCGAGGCTAAGAGTAACTTTTTTCATCCTGAAGAGAAGGTTAAAGGGAGATCTTACAGCTGTCTAATGGAAGGTCATAGTGAAGACACAGCCAGACTCTTCTTCAAAATATACAGCAATAGGACAAGAAGTAATGAATACAAGTTGGAACAACAACAACAAAAAATCTGATTAAATATAACAAAAAGAATATTTAACCATGAAGGCGAACAAAAATTGGCACAGGTATTAGGAGAGGTTGTGAAATATCCATCCTTGGAGATATTTCAAAACAGTTTAGAAAATAGTGGTATCCAGTGTGTGTAGACCTGCACCCTGGCAGATGTTTGAATGCCTTTCTGGTACTGTAAGCAATTCAGAAATCAGTGATATTTCCAAAATATCGAAACAGCTGCCACCTAGTCACATACAAAAATACACTTCTGCCTGTCAGCTTTTAACTGGACCAAATGGTGAACATACTCGGGACTGACAGCTGCTTCAAACCCTTCCATGCACAAAAAGAAAAGCTCAGGGTGGGAATACCAAAGTGAGGGAATGATAGATAGCACACCCTCTTTCATGGTGGGACCTTGGAGTATTGAGAGACCTCTTCAGACCACTGTCAGAGGTAGGAGGCAGCTGGCATACAGGCCAGTACAAAGAGAACAGCGAGATACTCAGGTTGAAAAAAAAATCCCCCAAAACCCAACAGCCAGAGCAAAAGAAGCATGTTCACGTTTCCATCTGATAAATTGTGAAGCTCAGCTGGCATACAAGACGTCCCCCCTAATTCAAAATCTGTATTGCACAGACAGCAGGAACTTAAACCCACCTTACCTTCTCCAATGAATGCTGTAAGCTCCAGGCTATACTCAATCTCTCTGCTTTTTGTGAAAAGTTTCTGGCTAGCAGTGCCATGCCTCCAAAGTTGAGGGTCCGGTGCTCAGGATGCCATTCTCCATCTGGCCAGCCACACCAGATTCATTACCTAAGCCTCAGCCTATCTCTTTACTAAGTGTTTCACTCCTGACAAGCTTATGCCACTTCCTATCCATCTTCTCAGGATCCCTTCATAGATTATTTACCTAAAAGAGATAGCGGGTGCAGGAGCTGAAGCCAAATTGGGGCTGAAGCTTCCAGTGGACACCAAGCTACCCTTGGGGTTCAGCCTCACCATGCTGGTACTGCCAAATGCATTTGAGAGTCTCAGACCAAAGGATTAAGTGACTTGCCTCTGTTCTCTCACAAGAAGCAATAAAACCCAGGTCTCCCGATGGCCAAACTCATACTTTCATGATTAGAGAATTCTGGTTCACGCACATTGCCACTGAAATACTGTCCTAAAGAAGGGCGTAAGTCTTCCCAGTCGTGCTAATTAATCCAAAGCTGGCTGTAATTTTGCAGGAACTATGGAGAAAGTGAGCAGAAGACGGTTGCAATATATATGGCGACTTTTGTTAAGGCTAGGTTCTTAGGTACTCAAGCTTCTTCATGAAGGTAAGTTGATGGGAACCTCACATGCGCCAAGAGAATGGTGTGAACTGACCAGTACTCGTGGTACCAAATACGTTCAACTCAACGTGGTTAAACTGGGAAGGACTCAAAAAGATTGACTAACTGCAAAATGCTAGTGGAACCTGAAGGGGTATTTGCCCTCAGCAAGCGTGCTTCCCTGTAGTTGTGATTTCTGTAGGGACAAAAGCTTTTCCTTCCACACAGAATGGCAAGAATATTGCTGGTCTAGAATTTTAGGGGCATACTACTAATAGGTTCTGTTAATTTATAAGTTAGTATTTATAAGTAATACTGTTATTAGTTATAGACACATTTATTCAAAATTCTGTGCCATAAAGGACTGTGGGCTTTTCTGCTCCCTCATTTGTGAGGCAGGGCAGCCTGTTAGGGAAAAAAATCCCAAGTCAGTCCTCCTAACGGTTTCCGCCTTTCTGTGATGGATGGATTGATGGATTGGGAGAGGTACGCCTCTCAAACACCTCAACAGGTTTCTTCTGTAACCTGCTTGGACAGGTCAGGAAAGTTTGCCAGAAATACTGCCCCCAGGGTAGGGTTACTGTCTTTTTTGGTTAAAAGGACATAGGGCTCTGCTCTCCATGCCTGGTGTTAGGAGGGGAACATGCTCTCCTGTGCGGGGCTGTGTAACTTGATGCAGTTGCAAAGCACAGGTCACGTAAAATTCCTATGGAGTACTTGGGGCTACACTATTTGGAATAGATTCATTTCTCAGATTTCAGTTTGAGTGAGGGCACACAGGGGAAGATCCTTTGTCCACAGCTTGAAGCCAAGTCAAAATAATATACAAGAGATTTTAGTTGTGATGTTTGGCAAGATTCTTTTTCAAGGACTTTCTGAACTAAACCAGGACATTTGAACACCACGTACCTGGGCTAGGCAGAGACTACACGTCTCTACAAAACTGCCACTACAATTGCCAGCAGTGACAATTAATATTACTGCTTGAAAATATTAAAACACTGTGTTTTGTCTGTATTGTTGCCTATACTGTCTTTGTTGCAGTCACATTTGGCTGGAATTTTCCATTATTAACATAAGGATTAAACATTAAATTAATTAAATAATAATTAAAAATATTAAAACAAAATTAAAATAATAATTTCCATAATTAATATAAAGATGCTGAACATGCCAGAGAGATTTTATTTCACCAGGGAATACTGGCAGAAGGTTGGTATGCTTCTTTATACAGGGATACTAGTATGCCCAAGATGTAGTTTCATTATGTATGTGAACTTGTACTATTTATGGCTTTCTTGTTTGATGCCAACTATGTATAGCACTTAAGGCATTGTGCCATTTGCATTTTTCTCTCAGGATGGGTTGCATATGTTAACTGTGCTTCCTTTCCTTTTAAATTTTCATACACTATACTTGATTCTTGTTATTATAAAAATTTAGTCATGATTCAGTCATGATTATTTGAACTTTTGGCTTTAAAAACATTTTCATTTCTAATTATATTCAATGATTCTTTGGAGTACATGATTAGCTCAAATTTACAGCTCGTAAATTTACACATCAGTTTTTTTCCTCCTCTGCTGATGTCTGTTCAGCAGTGATTCCTTTACTACCACATTCAGTTCCTCCATATAATGCCCTTAAGTATTCACATAGCATCTGCCTTTTGTGTTATTAATATTGGTATTGTTTGTCTTCCAGGAAGAGTAGTTAAATAGGAAAAATGGATAGGTCACACTTTTCAGAGATCCTAATTATTATTTTTAAATTTATGTATTGTTTGATCATAGTAGTTTTACTACATAATAAATATATAGGGAGCCACAGAAAAATACTGCAAGGAAAAGAAGAATTATTATATGGAGACTGAAATTATTAAAATAGGCCAACTATCAAAGGACAGGACCTTCATGAAAACTACTACTTACAGTTTTTTTAAACAACAGATAGCAAAGATAGCAAAGTGAAGCCCCCAACATTTAAGAAATGCCAAAATTAATCTGTGAAAACTTAAGGGTTTTTTTTCACATTTTAATATCTTATGCTACGGTCTGTAATGATCTTATATGGCTGTTTTCCATGGGATCCTTACCTTGTTCACTGTGAAGGAAGGACCTGTCCTCCTGTGAAAGTTGCAGTTTAATAAATAGGACTCTCTCTTATTGATCACAAAAATGGCAGATGTGCAGAAAATGAGAGTAAACCAAAGTACTGGAAAGCTCCTTACTGTGTGAGACATGTCCTCTCTGTACACGGAAGAAGACACAGAGAGGTGGACCAAAATGCTTGGTTATATAAGCAATGATTGTAGAGATGCTACGCTCAAGCTAGAAGTGAACTTGCAGTGTACAACCGTAATTCTGTCATTTTCTAACACTTCAGTGCTTTTTGTGTACCTTTCATAATCCAGAATGGCATTGCCAACTGCAACTAAATTCCGTATTCTGTACTTTATACACTTACGAAACTCATAACGTGCTTCAGACAATCCTGTAGTATCATGTAGTCAGCTATGTTAATTACAGAGCCCCTTCCTTTGGTAGCACCAAGAATGATAAAGAGGTTTTGGTTTTCTGGTTTATTTGACAATACCAGAAGTGGCCTGTTTCCCTTACGGCTTCTAGGCTCTTACTCTCAGGTAACCAGGATGTTTGCTCATATTGTTTTCTGATAATTACACCACCATGTGAGTGAATAATTCTCAGACTACAGCTCAGTCCGCAGCTATAGATAAAAAGCTTAAAAGATGTCAGATATCTGTGAATATAATTCTTTCAGAGGAGGATGTGGAAGCAGAGATGTGGCATGTTTCTTTCAGTCTGACATACTGATATACTGTGTATACATAGGAAGCTACCCTTCATTTTACCACCTCTTACATTCCACTTGATGTTTTTACAGTGGCCACTCTGGTTTTCAGGGGTTTTTTTAATGGGCTTTGAATATCAGGGAGCAGCGTTAGAAAGATAGCGAGTACCATTTTTATGAGTTGCCACATGCTGCAGTTTCAGGCACTTCAGAATTCTACATGTTAGAATTACCAACAGTGAGTTACTTTTCCCAAATTTTGTGTGCCATTTTTACATTTAGACTAACTAAACAACTACATTTGGTTTTACATTTAGACTAACCTACCAGATATAGGCATTTTCCAGGGGACAGAAAAATCAGACAGCCGTAACAAGAAAGAAAAACATACCATATTGCCCACAACTTAAATACATGGGTACCTATATTCTGCCATATATCTGTTCTTCCATTATAGCTGCCTCAGCAAGAACTCAATGTGGTGTCACAGGTGATTTATAGGAAATACAGTCCCACTAACAGGAAAAAAAAAGGAATTAAAGCTTTAAGGATAGCACATACATTACTGCAGGCAAATAGAAAATTACTTCCAAGTTATAAACCAAGCCATATTTTCTCAGACAAAAATGTAATTTCCAAATGCACTAGAAATAATTTTATGTACAGCAGTTGGCAAAGCAGAGAGGTGAAACCAAGTGCACATAAAGGAAAATCTGTCAGTGTTTTCAGTAAGCTCCTTCAGCACTGCAGAGCCAGTTACCGGTCACTTACCAGTGCTTTTGGACCATTTCTGAAGGGTGCCCATAGAAGACTGCTCCACAGACCTATTCTACTAAGCTTCTGCTTGTTGGGT
This sequence comes from Chionis minor, assembly GCA_013398295.1. Taxonomy (NCBI): domain Eukaryota; kingdom Metazoa; phylum Chordata; class Aves; order Charadriiformes; family Chionidae; genus Chionis; species Chionis minor. The sequence goes on along the minus strand of VZSF01006860.1, from coordinate 58,312 downwards.
TTGGGGTTCTGGCTTCTTTTTTTTTTTTTTTTTTTTAATTTGAACCTTTTAATATTGCAGCTTAGTCCAAGCAGTGCTTTTCCAGATGTGCTCCTGAAGCTTGCTGTTGTTTTTGTGGTCTCGTTGACCCTTGTTTGACTTACAGACTGACTTGAGGGTCTATCTATGCGGTACTTTTCTGGTGGACCTGAGCTCACTCCAGTTGTGCTCCAAGCAAGCCAGGTGCAGGCCAGCTCTAAACAAGAACTCATGGTGTCAGAGGTGGCACAACTGGCAGACCAGTGCTAACAAACCTGTTTGAGAGGCAGAGTGAACTGGTGTCTGCCTGCACGTCTGGGAGGTCACTGCTGTGTGCTGTACAAAAGGATATGCTTGAACCTACCTAGCACTTTTAGTGGCCATCTGTTATCTTTCTTTACTTAGCTATCTAAAGGTCCCCGGACAGGGGGATGGCTAGGAGGTGGCTTTGGAACCTCATCTATTTCATTATGCACAGCACTTCCTGAAAGCCTGATGCTTTTAAAGTGGACTTCTAGTTTCATGTATAAATTTGTTTCTAAAACCCTTTCATGGCACCCTATTTAGGCACATTTATACTAGAACGATGTCTCAATGCTCAGCACTACTTTCTCATTTTCTGAGGTTATTGCTAAGAAGTGTTTCCATGATTGCAGACATCCTCAGTAGTTTCAGAGTTGTTTTATATGAGTCCTATTACTTTTTAGGGGAGTACTTTCAGACAGATAGAGCTGGCTGGGGCTATTCTATTTGCAGAAAGTCTCTTTCCTTGCTGCAGTTCCTGATATATAATGGAACTGACAAACTGCATCCAACATGGCTCAACGAGATTGGCCATCCTCAGAACAGGGACAATATTCAGATAAATGTCACAGATAGCAATGCTGAATTTCTTGCACATGCAAGAGCCTGTGTTAGCAACAAGGCGGCTGTTCTCAGGACCAGAACGTCACCGATTTACTTCAGACACATCACAGACATTCATAGACACAACTCCTATGGAAATCGGTGGTAGTTAGTTACGTAGAAGCCTCTGAAGACCTGGGCATTAGTTCTCTCTGCCACTAATTCCTGCTCATAAGATTAAGCCATCTTACCTTGTAAGAGTATCATGATAACATCAGTAGTTAAGAATGTGTGGCACCGTGATACGAAGGGGTTTATATGTAGAGACTAGATAGTAGCTAGTGCTGCAGGTAAATAGATGGGTGGGCACCAGCAGTACAGAAAGGACAGACTCTGCTGTGCCTCAAGGGGGGCATATGTGAGCTTTTGTTGGTGAGCAGATGTTCTTAGGGAATATGAGATGAGGTCTGCCTTTCTGCAAGCACCACTTGACAGCGGAAGAGCTGAAAAAAGGAATCCTAATTCCTGCCTAGTACTTACGAGGGATAAACTTTGGATCCTGGCTACGACCAGTCATGGTCTGATGTAAAATGCAGGCGTGTTTCAAGAAGTAAGGCTTCTTGGAAACTTTTCTGTAAGCTGAAGCTTACAGTTTCTCATAATACACAGGTGATATCTTCCAGTAAGTGGAGAACCTGAGTGTAATACCTGACACTGAAAACAAAAATAGAATTGGATACAAAATTTGGCTCTTTTTATGTGCATGAAAGTTCTTCACTTGAAGCATCTGCAGCACACAGCTACACCTGCATGTATATCCCTCAAGTGAATTCAAGTGTAATTCAATAACTCAAGAAATAAATCATTCTGGCAGCTGTTGTCTTCTGTTAAATCACTCCACTCTTTCCAGAACTGATCATATTTTAATAGCTCACTTCATTTTGGCAAGGGTTTTCACAGCCTGAACCTCTTTCACTAAGTATGAGGCCAAGTTTATGGCATGACAGTGAACCTAATCTGTATGTGCCTGTTCCTAAACACGTATACGTAGACGTATATTAATTTGGAGAAAGATATATTAATCCTTGCCTTAAGTAAGAATATTATCCAGGTGATTTAAGCAATGGCCTGGGTGAGGGGAAGGCTTCAAGAGAGGACACGCTCCTGGCAATTCATCAGAAAGCTCATAAGATTGCACGAGTCTCTTTTCTAGGCTCAATTCAGCACCTCTGGAAGGGCCTCCAGGGCCTCTTCATTAGTGTGTGTTTTCTCTGGGGTACACACACAGCAATTTTTGACAGTTTTGCAGGAGAAGAAAGGTTAAGATGGCATAGTCTTTATGGTGCTAGGAGGCTCTGGATTGCAATGGGTTATAAATATATTCCAAAACTTGAGTGTGTGTTCATGAGCGAGTATGTTGGAGTATTTTGATGGAAAGCCCTAGCTCAGTCGAACTCATGGGAACGAACTCCCCTCTGAGCAAATGTGTGTGCATGTGAAAGTAATGACTTAAAATATTTGGCATTAGCCACTTTCTAATAGCATGTGTGATATAATGCCGAGTAGGGAAAAGTAATTTCCATTTCCATAGCTCCTATCATCTAGCACTGTTGAGGACGTCTGAGCTTTTCTTAGCGCTGCCCACATGGTGTGCCTGAAAAGTGAACTTCAGTCTGTCAGGCTTTCCACTAACACCTTCTGTAAGCAGCAATCCAAAGGATCCTTCCTCACTCCTCTAAAATGGCACATTTAAGCTCCTCCTGTTTTCATAGGTGTGTATGTATATATCATAGATATCATCTGCTTATGTGTTTGCAAAGGATAGAATCCTCTGCCGGTGAAAGCAGAACTTCCCCTTATCACATGTGTGATTAGTTACTCACACAAGCTCTGCACAAAGAAGTTAAGACTATCGTTTTGGATTTTAGGGAGCGTACTTCTCTATTAATCACTTAAAATAGTACAGAAGAAGGTTAATCACAGAACTGTAAAAATATTTAGAGTAAGTAAGAGTTTGCAAGCTTCTATATCTTTGTAGCTCATCAGACAGGAGAGGTTTTGCCTTGGTCTCTGAGACTGCTGCTGAAAAATAGTGCTACTTGAGTAACTACCTCCTTTAGGCCAATATCTTAGTGAATGCACCTAACATTCATTGACTGCTGCTGTACCGATTCTTCCAGTTTGGCACAAGACATCAATTTTTGCAAAATAACTTGTTTGGGGTTTTCCACTGGGACTGGTCATCAAAACATCAGGCTGCGCTTGCCAGCTGTTGCAGGGAGGGTGAGGAAGAGGTAGAGCGGTCACTGCACCCTTCCTTCCCAACAGACAGCAGAGCTCATCAGGTTTGCAGGGGAACACGTACCCCAGCAGAGAGTATGGCTTCAGAAAAATAATTTCTTGGGGCTTCTGTTACAGCAGCACCAGCTATCACTTACCTGACTACAGAGCTGTGGGCCTTTGATCCCCCAACATTTATGGCTTTTACCAAGTCTCTGACATTACCCATTTTTTGAGATTGCCGTTGGCAAAGTGCTTCCAAGCCACTGAGTCGTTGTTTTCACTGTCTGGTAGAGTTCAAGTATTTCAACCATTAGTTGAAGTTTTGTAGCAAGAAAGCAGATCACCCCACCAAAGAAAGATCACATTCAATGTTTTATGACCTTCTGAATCTTGTAGCTCCATTGCACACAGCTTAGAAGGCACAGTGCTGTGGAAAACAGCAATTTAAGCAAAGTTTTAAAATTCAAAGTTAGTATCTAACTGAGGTTAGGAATATGAGTTTGGTGGTGAAGTGAAAAACACATACATTGAGTTATTTAAATAAATTACAGCAACTGGTGTAAAGGAATAAAGTTCCATTTTCTGTTGATGACAGATGATGTTGATGCAACATTGACAAGTTGTTTTCCTTAGTTCCCAAGGTGAAAGAAGCAGCTGCCTTCGGACCTCTCCTGGCACAGAGGAAAGTTCCAATGTCGAGACTGGAGCAAAAAGGTAGATTATTTTTATTCTACAGTATTTATTTTCCTGTGTATTCTGTGTTTTCACAACATTTCACAGCCAGACCAGAACCAGTTTAAAAGCCTTTAAGATAAAGGTTTGGTGAGCGCATTAGAGACAGTATCTAGCCAAACCATTCTGCCAGTTCCCACGTGAGCAGTGTTTTTTGTGTCCTTTTTCAAAACATACTTTAACAATGTCCTTCAGCCATATTGTTTTTTCTCCTGGTCCTCTGTCAGAAATCAATAGGAGATTCCCTTGAACAAGACGGAATAAATATTTACCCTGAATCTTAAATAGCATGGCTATGAATTTATGATAGTTCCCAATTCATCAGTAAGTCCTGTGGATATCAGAGTAAGATGATACTACCTGTTCTTTCTCACATTAAAAAATTGTTGTATAATCAGGGGAGCATACAAGGTCCAAGACGTGCCAATTTAGGTACACAAATTAGGCTTCTGCCATGCCTTAGGAAACTGCTTCATGCGTTTTCAAACAGAAAATTCACTGCCTCTGGGGAACTATAAGAGACTGCAGTGTTGCTCTAGTCGAAGCAGAGTATAAAAGCAGATCAAAGGGCACTCTCCCCCTGTCTCCTGGTGGGAAAGAATTTCCCTGTGACGGACAGAATCATGAAGCTGACTATAAGGACCTGCTTATGAGGGCCACAGAAAAAAGCAGAATCCAAAAGAGGGGACTGGGAGATCATATTGAGCTGATGCCTTTACAGGGTGGCAGCATCTTCCTGGGGAGTTACCAGCAAAGTGGGCAGGAGCTGAAAGGCTGGGATTGGCTGAGCTGAGATTATTTTTAGTATAAGGTGGGTTTCACACAAAAACAATCCACAAATGCTTCCAAATCTTAAACAAAACAAAACAAAATAGACAGCTGTGCTGGCTGACACTAGGGTTAAGATACTGGTTTTTTTCCGATTCAGAAAGCAGTAGTCTCAGACACAATGGATTTATGCAGTAAAGCTCTCTAAATGCCATGTACTGCACTCCTCTGTCTCATGATGAAATACATGAAAAGAACAAGAAGGATGCTTCTTTCTGGGAAATTCAGATGGCTGACGTATTATTCCTAATCTTATGCTTGCATTGCACATTGTTTCTTTCTCTGTGTATGTAAAGCTTTCCATCTGCACAGTCACGAAGGCTGTGGTGTGCTCTGAGTAACGCCCTTTTTCAGTGTGCTCCAAAGGTCAACTGTTTTGGGCTATTCCCAGCTCCATGTAAGATGAGTATCAAGTGTTGACCTAAAGGATTTGTCTCATGGGAGGCCAGCTTCTGTCTTTCAATGGATAGACCGGAAGCTTGAGCATCTCAGCTAATTGCAACTACAACTATGTAACAAATCGAGAGAGGAAAGCTCTAAAGTTCACAGAATCAGAGAGTCAGCGGGGTTGGAAGGGACCTCTGGAGATCATCTGGTCCAACCCCCCTGCCAGAGCAGGTCCACCTACAGCAGGTTGCACAGGATGGCATCCAGGCAGGTTTGGAATGTCTCCAGAGTCAGAGACTCCACCACCTCTCTGGGCAGCCTCTTCCAGTGCTCTGCCACCATCAAAGGAAAGAAGTTCCTCCTCATCTTCAGATGGAACTTCCTATATTCAATTTTGTGCCCGTTACCTCTTGTCCTACTACTGGGCACTACTGAAAAAAAACTGGCCCCCTCCTCCTGGCACCTTCCCTTTAAGTATTTGTAAGCATTGATAAAATCCCCCCTCAGTCTTCTCTTCTCCAGACTAAAAAGACCCAACTCCCTCAGCCCTTCCTCATAAGAAAGATGTTCCACATCCCAAACCATTTTTGATTCTAGAGTTCAAAACTAACACCTCCAACTATACCTGGCTATCAGCAGGCACGAACTATACAGAAGTCACAGCATATAAACCTATGTGCAGATGGGAGATTGGCAGTAAAAAGACACAACAGAATTTCCTGTAAGTTAAAGAAAGAATTACTACATCAATTCTAATGTTTTGCTGTCTGCTATTTAATCTAGGTCATCATTATCTAAACTCAGATTGTAGATAATTTAGAACGGCCTATGCATTCATAACCAGGTGAATAAAGAGCAAATTACTTTTATCAGTACTTATGATATAGTGCTCCTCTTATCTCCAAGTCCCCGTTGCCAATTTTTTTTTTTCAGTTGATTGCAGCTTTAGTCGAGGGGTCTGTGATTGGAAACAAGATGCAGATGATGACTTTGACTGGAATCCTGCTGATCGAGATAGAGGTATTTAAGTATCTGTCCTCTAGCTATGTTTTGATTTGATTTGATGGCTCACCCCCTACCAAAAAAGGGGGACAGAGGGAAAAACGGAATCAGGAATTAGCTTTCTTATCAGTGGGTTATCTTTATAAAAGAAAAAAGGAGTCAGAGAATGCTGGGAGTGGAATTGTTTCTTTGTAATATCCAGTGGCAATTGGTCATCAGCAACATATTTCAACACAAACGTATCAAAATATGAGAAAAAGGATAAGAATATAACTGTTCAGAATTGCAAGGTACAAAGCAATGGAAACATGATTAGTTATGCGTTGTGTCTCCCCAAGACTGGTAGGGCCGTTAACCACACATCTGCCACACAGATGGATGTGGCAACCTAGTCACTCACACGTCTTGGACTGCACTGTGGTAACTGCCCAGAAATCTCAAATTCTGCAAGACAAACTAGTGACGGCATTCCTCAGAATGAGCCAGAGGCAGGGGTCTATTCAAGAACTAGTCAATATTTGGCCTGGGACTGATGCCAGGCCTGCTAAAACCTGACAAAGAGCTCCACGAGCGCAGTATGTAACTGCTGTGCTGGTGTATATAAAAACGTGTGGCTGAAGAAGCTTGTCTGAAAGGACGTCTCTTCCCCTGTGGCAGAGGAAATATTGCAGAAGCTGCTGCAGTAGAGACCAGTGGATCCTGCAGGCCACCTGCTCCAGTTTCTGTGCATACATTCTCTCCTTCTTCCCTCATGGTCTCTCCATCCCAGTCTTTCTTCACTAATCCCTCCTCTCCTGCTCTCTATATTTCCTTTTCCCAAAGTCCCTTCTCTGTGCTGTCACTTCCAGGAAGACTTTACCCTGACCTTACCCTGTCTCCCCAAACTTACATCTGCTGATTATGACTTTATTTATGGGCCCAGATGTTTTACCCCTTTATCTCTTCGTGTGTCTCTGTCATTTCATTGGTCCTCCAGGATTTGGGGAATAAGCTATCAGCTCCTTTATGAGTTTGTCATCACCGCAGAAGACAGTGGAGAGAGTATTGAGCTAGCTCGAGTACTGGAAATGGTCTGACCACAGAGGCACAGCATGATGTTTCAGGCTGTTGTATTTGAAAAACTGAGATGATTTTGCCTTTGAAAGACAGCACAAGGAAGAATGACTGTAATTGCCAGTGAAATATGAACTCGTCTCCTCTGTAAACTGATCTCACTTCCAGCAGTGCAAGCTTATTCCTTGTAAAATACACTCCCTGCTGCTTTTCTCCAGTCTGATTTTAAAATATTTAAGTAACACAGCTTCCACATATTTTCTTAGCAAATACGTATTCAATTTGCTAATAAATAACACAAGGCCATTAAAGATGCATTTTCCTTTTTTTTGTTACAAGGCGATGGGTACTACATGGCTGTTCCAGCCTTCGTGGGGCACAAGAAGGATATGGGGCGTCTAAAGCTTCTCCTCGCTGACCTCAAACCCAAGAGCAGCTACTGCTTGATTTTCAGTTACCGGCTTGCTGGTGAGAGAGTGGGGAAACTTCGAGTGTTCCTGACAAACAAAAAAAACACTCCTGTCTGGGAGCAGAACAAAGGAAAAGACGAAAGGTGGAGAACTGGAAAAATAGATATATTTCAGGGTGCTGAAACAACGAACAGTGTAAGTGTCATACAATTTCTAAGCCAACTACCATAACCAACATAGCAGCTTAATTTTCTAATCCACGAGTGTTCCACCAACGGTTTTAGAGGCATCGCGTACTGGCAATTGAAAAGCTTACCTGAAATGGGAAACAGGAGCACAGATTTTAGGAGGCAGAAAAGTTACTATCTGGTTGCAATTTTGGAACTGAATTAACCCCGTTGGTTAGAAGACTGATGCCAGTAATCACGTCATTTTGTAAAAAACGCATTAGATCATAAATTAATACAAACAATGAAAATCTCTGTTTAATATCCCATGCAACACAAGCACACGTATATTCCTGGGAAAATGAAAATTATCCCTGTTTCATGGAAGAGGATGCTCTCAAACTACACTAAATCAGATAATTAGTGCAAAAGCAGAGATCGTGTACAATCAAGGGCAGCCAGTCAGCCTAGGAGCACGACATAGTAGCCAACAGGGAACACTGTGCACTGATGCATGTCTGAAAACTGCCTCAATCAGGGATTCAGCAAGTTTCTCCTTGAAATTCTAGGGCCTGGTTTTCATTTATGTGACTGAATGTTTTCAGTGCTGTGTAAAGGCTTCTACTGTATGACTGAATACTGTGAGTATAAATGAAATGCAAGCTCTTTTCAAGGTTCTTTGCACAACTGGAATGATGCAGAAAAGCCCTTACATGAATGAAAATCTGACTATAAAATAAAACATACATACTATGGATAGACAGTAAATATATATAGTATATACACTATATATGTAGCATATATAAAGTATATATCCCCCAAAACTAAGCATTCAAATAAATTGAAAACAAACACTTGTAATGCCTTCAAGAAAAGGAGTGCACTAATACCACATACTGTGATAAAACTACATTATTATAATAGGATTTCACTCAATTTGCATTTTTTTCATACAATGAAAAAAAGTAATCTTATTAAAGGAATCCATTTGGTATTGTAAAACTGTTCAGAGGATTATCAGTCTATTTCAAATAACACACAGAAACTCTAAAAACTGCAAGGATTTAAGTCATTAAGTCCTGTATTGTGATAAAACATTCCTCAGATACAGCATTATAACTAATTAACATCAAGAAGAGTTGCTAAATGATTGGATAAATTACATTTTCACTGTTAATACATCTCTTTTCTTACGACAGGTCACTTTTGAATCAGAACGTGGGAAGGGCAAAACTGGAGAAATTGGAGTGGACAATGTTATACTAATTTCTGGTCTATGCCGAGAAGATACCTGATAAATGATATTTGAGTATACTGGATTTAATCCTATTTTTAATATTTGCCTTAGTAGTGTATTTTTGTATCATTTTCTTTACAAAAACCAAGCCCACAAAAACTGCCTTGAACTTAATGCAGCAATGGAAACAGAAAAACTGACGTGTGCAAGAAGCAGAGTACACTCTTTTATGAGTTACTCTAATACATGCTTTGAATGTAGCACTACTGTATTTTATAATTCAAGGTCAGGGTTTCTAAAGTATTATTTGTCTAGCTTTTTTACAAATTCTACATGCTTTTATTCCTTAAAGTTCTTTTCAAGACTATTCCTAAGTCTTCTACTTCATTTCTTGTACTTCACAAGAACATCAAGCAGTATTTAAGAGCATGTTGCTACTTCAGTGACGTAATTTTAACTTTCTACTTAGTTTGTAGATATTAAATTTATTCAACAATTAAGAAAAAAAGAGAGCAGTTTTATTTCCTTCTTGACAGATCTATGCAAGCTGTAAGTGGAGTTACATCTTTGAGGAATATTTTCATTACTAATAAAGTATGTAAAATACCTTGTTTGTCAACAGTGTCTTTGAGTCACACAAATCACTGTTTAGAAATGATCACTTTATAGTGTTATAAGAGTGTGATGTTCATCTTTAACAGATAATGTTACTAACTGGCACTGAAAAAAAGAAGAAGAAGAACGACCCATTATTAGCACTTAAGAAACTTCACGTTATGTACTGACCTTCAGGGACAAATTGGTTCCTGTTGGATTGCAGGCATACTTTACCCCACAGAGGTGTGAAAGAATGGTTTTCATTTTCCCGGAGACCACATAGCCTAGTGGCCACACAGCAAGAGTCCTTCTTACACAACTGAAAAAACATCTTCGCTGCCAGTCCCTTCATGTCCCTTCAAATTTCAGCAAAAGGGGTGGAATCTGCCTGCATCCCCAGGAGCAGGGAGGTGAGCAGAACCTCTCCCACAAACCAGGAGCTGCCGCCCTGCTACCCCCCGCCACGCTTTCCCATGAGCACACATGTGCAGGTACACGTGCACGTACACACACACATACCTATACACGTACATGTACAGGTACAGGTACACATTTGAGGAGGGTCTAGAATCCAGGTTCCGCTTTTTTTGAGAAGAAGTTGAATGAGAATGCTGTGGAGGACAAGACCATCTTCTTCTGTCCTGTGATCTCTTCCGAAACTACCCAACGGTCTGAATCCCAAGAGGACAGAGATGCCCATGGAGAAGCCGTAGTTCAGGGAATGATCCGTTAAATGTGCGTGCATATGTTTTCCTCTTGGTTAGCTCTGTGTATCCCCTTCCAGGTTGACTGTTCACTGTTTATTAGTGACGCTCTTTATTTTGTTTCTTGTATACAAGAGGGGACATCCAAACCAAATGAATAGAATTTTATAGAGAAACACTGAAGAACCCTGAAGAATTCAGCCTCTATGAACCTAGGCTTTTTAATAAAATACAACTCCAAAAGTTCAAACACCTTGAATTGCACCTATGAGGTAAGCAGGGATGCTGGAGATATTTCTTGTTGAAACACAGTATTTTTGCACTTTGCACACAGCTGAGGAAAGGATAAGCAAGACTGGAAATGTCTGGGAAGTTTACAATAGCTATGTAATCAGGAAATGCTTGTTCTTTGTTAGAACTGGTTTGTGTTACGGAACAGGTGCTCTGAGTACATGGACTTCAGCTTTGACATACGAATTTCCTTCCTGGTGTCTTTGGAAGTGCTGAGGAAATTACAGGACAAAGACCTGAGAAAACCAAATTCTCCTTAATCTCAGGCAAGGACTCTGGGAGTTTCAAAGTGAGGGGAAAGTTCCCTCGGTAGTGGACCAGATACTGCCTGTGATCTCAGGATGCCTGAAGAACCTGGTCAGAATGAGGCAGAAAAGTGAAACAATTATTTTTCTGGACTCACTCCTCCTCGTCTGACTCTCTGAAGTTGAACTACCATTACTGAAGACTGAGAAAATGAAAGACCAGTTTTATTGAAATCCAGTTCTGTGTCTAGCTTCAAACAGCAATAATTTACACATACACAGTGCCCCTAAAGCCTAAGAAGCCTAAGAATTGTCTCGAGTCTCGAGCATTACAGTGCAAACGATATATTTGAAATATGTATGTGGAGCAAACGGAGTCTACCTTAAAAAGTGCAGTTAGGCATTTCTTGCATGTGCAGTTATTTGGCATGGAAAGATAAATACTGCCTGTGGAAGGCATCATGTCTAAAGAGTATTCGCTCAATACACAAACAATAGAGAGTAAACACAATGAGCATGATCCGATATGGAACCAGATGTGCTGACACTTATTTGCTGTTGGTTGAATTGTAGCCCACCATGAATCCTGACTGTGACAATTACTTTAGTAGTAGCATTCCACCCCAGAGACAAGATAAAAAGAAGAGATTCTGCATTTCATGGAACGAGTAAGAAATTGATTTGCACAGATCAGTCCGGACTGCAATAGCTGCCATAAGGCTTTCTGTAGTAGATGCAGAAGTTCTTTCTCTTTTGTTTGCAATGGATTGTCAGATACAAGACAGCTTGCACCACACCAGATTGTAAAAATAATTCTAGCGTAATAAGATCGGAAGAGCAAAACTCAAACCTTTTTTATTGTGAATAAATTCAAAGATAGCTTCTGCAGAAGCAGCAAAATAAATGCGTTATTGTGCAGACATTCACATAAAGCACGTCAGCCCGTCAGCAGATTAACTGGTATTGTTTGCAACATTCATTCCGAAGATGCAACTGCTCAGGGCAAAAGCTACGTGTTTTTCCTTCAGACGAAAACAGTTAAAGGGCATATTATGCCCACAGTCATTAATGCCTCAAAATGTTCCTGACAGTTTTCCATTATGGTGAAATGTGAAATCCATTATCTGCTTGATTATTTTAGACAGCAAGGAAACTGCACTGGGAGTATTTGAAAATGTTAAAAGTATGCTATAATCAAGTGGCTTGAACTTTGATAACATCATTTGCAGCTCTTAAGTTTGATAATAAACTGGAGACAGTACTCTGCCTACAAGTTAATGGAAAAAAAGAGCTTCTAGCTAATTACCCAAATCTATACTACATCCTTCAAAAACTACTCAACAGATGCGATCACTTAATCTTGAAGGTTGTATAACGAAAGGTTTCAATCACTTTTCTTCAACTGCCAAAAGAATTAAAGGAGACATTTCATTTTGTCAGCCTCGAATACATGGAAATGCTGAGGCATGTTCCCACAGGATGATTACCTTGTAACCTGCAATTGAAAGGATCTTAAAACATTTTCCAGCTATTAGGTGTTATTTTTGTACATTAAGTAAGGATTCCCTACTGCAATTTTTAAGGATCATGAAGTTGAAGATAATGGAGAGATGTTTTCAATGACTGATTGCCACTCATATTTACTTCATAATTGCTATATTTTTTAGGACAGAGTCATACAACTGCACGAACTAGAGGTATTGAAATTCATGACAATTTATTAATGAAAAGGTAAATAACAGGAAAGTGTAGATAATAAATTATTTGGCCATATGTGTACTGTTACATAAAAGCTTGTCACAGCAAAAGATTTTTGATGGAAGAGAATTTCTAATGTTGATAGTTCTTAACCTCTTAAATACCTGACTTTACAGTTTGGTTTCAACAAAGTTAGACATTCAGTCTCTCTGACCTTTCCCCTTCCAAACTCCAGCTCTTCAGGAAGTGCACATTATAGAGAACACTGTTAATTTTTTATTTGGGGAATATTTAGTCTTTAGTGATTCAGTAAAATAAGACTGAGCGTTTCCTTTTCTTTCCTTTTTTTTTTTTTTTTTTTTAGGAAATAACCTAATATGCTGTCTGAAAATCTCTCAATTTCTTAAAATCTGTGTAATACATTATACCAATTCCTATTTTCAATATACCCGAGAAGAATACTCTCCTCAGACAGATTTGAGAAACATTTGAATAGTGATTATTTTATGTCTGCAGATTAAAGCTATCTTTAATCCAACATTTAAAGTGTTTTATTAGCTCATTTTAAAATGAAAGAAAAATATTCCAAAGCTAAATATCATCAGGAATAACACAATTTATTATAAACAATCAGTGTGTTTGATGCCAACAGAAATACATATTTGAGTTGAAGGAAATAGCATCTCCCTAAACTTGCTTTAAAATAGCATTTCATTCTTTTTTCTTCATAAACTTCTTTTTACTTCCAGGCAAAGATGGTGCTTCTCCAACAAGCTGGATGGTGTGGAGAAGCCCTGAATAGCTCCACAGACATGCTTTCTCAAGACCCAACTCCAAGCACTCCCTCAAACAATTCCCAGGCAGTCTGGAAGTCAAAATTCTCCAGGAGCCACTTCAAGGAGGCAGTTTGCACACAACAACCCCATTTTTTGTAGCGTAGAGGAGATGGCATGTTTAATTTGCTGCTGTTCATTCTGTATACAGACAATAGCAAAGTTGGCAGCTCATTCAGGCATTTTAAATCTTCCAAAGCTGACTGCTCCATTACCTTCTCCTGGCTGTACAGGGAAAATTGGTGCCTAACTTGGACACTCAAAATCTGTTTGCAGAATTGGACAGGTCTGGGGTGGCATCAGTAAATCTGATTTAGGTGGGTAAAGCAGGCAATCAGAATCTGGCCCTTGATTTCAGGCCAACAGCAATTTAATACTAAATCTCTCTGTTTTGACTCAGTGCACTTTATTGGTTTTCTTGCTACAGTTGATAGCTTAATACATGATATTTTTGTGTACTGCATCAGGATTTGTCTTCTCACCTGAAAACACGACTCAATTAACAATTATGTAATACTATAAAAACCAGAAGTCACAAACTTGCTAAAATGATCGAAAATAATTATAAAAAACTCAGAGAAATACATGCCATAAAGTGATCAGGAACAATATATTTCTAAAAAAAAAACCAACCCAGAGCCTCTTCTTCCCTCAAACACTACTTTTATTCTAAACTGAGAATATTCACAGCAGATTTAAGAAGTGCAAGAGCAGATCCTGTATTCAAGAAAGCCACGCATGCACTTACAGTGAATTACTTGTTAACATCACCTTCTTGCCCAGGACGTAAACATCTGGCAGTCCTCATTTCCTGCCAGGATGTTAAAATAAGTAGCCACCTTTTCTAGAGCCAAGGGGGCACTCGCAGAATGGCCCAACTATGTGTGCTAGTGAAAGTGTGAAGAGCAAGGTGACAACATTTGCCTTCGTGGTGCAAGACGGTCAAAGCGAAAGCTGACTGCTGCCACTGTGCCAAGACATGGACAGGAGAGGAGCTTTGGCTTTGCAGTGCATGAAGACATGAAGGCATTACCCTCGCTGGCACAGACCAGCTGGTGGGTGGCAGTCGTGTACGAGTGTCCTACCCAGTGCCCAAGAACAAGCTGGAGTGCGTTTAACCCACAGCGGCTGGGGCACGTGGAAATAAACAGCATGAGCAGCCACAAACAGGAGAGGCGAGCGGCGTCACTGCCAAGCTCATCCACCGCCCGGTTCTGAAGATTTCACCTGATTGCACATAAACAGCAGCAGCTCAGGGCTGGTCTAAGGAAATTCAGGGCCTGATCTATCTCCCTCTCAAAACTGGATTAGAGCCTAAAAATGTGAAAGTGATCCTCGAAACAAATAGCTACCCAAGACTTCTTTCTTTGTGTGAATGAACACAACTCAAATACTGAGAGGGGAGGTACTTTCACAAAGTGAAATCTGTCGGAGTACCAAAGTATGGCCCAATTCGTGGATTTTCACAGTCTATAGACGTGAAATTTGTGCAGGTTTCTCTTCCACATATCATTATGGATGAAGGAACAGGTGATTTGGTGCCCATTTAATTTCATTATAATGATTCACTTACTAGTGCTCCTGTTATGTCATTTTTTCCCTTACTTGCTAGCAGGAAGGTAATGAGCCTTTCCATGAACCGAATCATCTGTCATCAACAGATTTTGGGTTTTTTCCTGGGAACTCCAGAAACAATATAAATTCAAGACTTGTGGACAAAATAACCTTCAAGCTGAAGAATTCTTAACCTAAAGAAAGCTCTCCAGAAAGAACTACAGCACTGGACCACAAAATGAATGCCATAGGGAGGGCCTCTCTTTCTGTGGGCCCTTTTTTGTTTCTTTCAAAATGTGCTAGATATGAGCAAATCTCTTAAAAGAGCACAAATCTTGTTATGGTAGCCTGCCACTGAAGCAAACTGGCCACTACATAACACTGGAGGAAGTCAACATTAGGCAACCCAAGAACAGGAAAGGGAACTCAGGAGAAGGGTCACTAATTGGAGCATGGGAAAAATATGAAAGCCAACCTCAAGCACAGATACACGGCGAGGGGTATTTTCTTGTGTCTGGTTCTTACTGCTCCCTCACCATAGTCATATTTCTTCTTACTACAAGGTTTGGTATCTCAATCAATCAATTCAGTTATTACATAAACAAACCATTTTGAAAGTATTGTGTACTTTTGCTTTTCTTGCTATCCCAGCTCCCTTCCCACAAAAGATGGAAGTGATTTTGAGGGCTTTATGCCAGAATAGATATAATTGTATACTTCCACTCAAACTGTGTGCAAAGTTAAAAGTTGTCTTTTCGACGTGCATTCCCCTGTCAGGAGACAAATGCCTCATCTGGCTAGTGTCTGTTGGATTTGGGAGACAGATACAATTACAAAGATGTGAAATCTTCTGCCAGTGACCGAGGCATGAACATATTGGCCACTTAGGGCTCCCACAGGAATTCAAGCAGTTGGAAAGACGTCTTCAGAACCACTGCAGGATATTTCCCTGGTAGCCTCCCACACCTCCAACTTCACCAGTTTGCTATTTGCAGTACCTGTCTCTCTGCTTGTTGCTGCTGCTCTGCTACTCCAGGAACATCCTTTCCTGAACACTAGGCTATCTGAAGTCCTTCTCCTTAGTCGGCCAGTGCCATTATTAATCATTCTTGGCTTTTTTGATTTTCAAGGATAACGTGATCTAATTCGTCCTAAGCAGGAAACACAGTAATAAAAATCATGCTTTAAAGTCAGTGCCAGAAAATGTCATAATTCTGAACAAATCCATTTTATTCAGCCATGCTAAAAAATAGTTTCTGAACCATGGCCACCTTTTGTTTTGTCTTTACAGTCATATCATCACGGAGATTTAATACAAAACTATCCTGTGGTCAATTCAGTGCTTTACAAACCTATAAAAAAAGGTTGTACAAGGTATAAATCAAAAAAAAAGATGATTTTCTATAGGATTAATGGTACTTCTAATAATGATATTTGTAATTCTGCTGTTCTTCAATTTTCAGTCAGGAGGCAAGAACATTTTTAATCATTTATCACAACTTTGGCTTTCAAGCGTTTTGCTGGAGATACAGAGACACATTCAGTTTTCAGCCATGTTTATGTCAATCTTTTACTCATCTGATTTCACAACTGATACTTTGATTTATGCTGGTATTTTGGAAAGCTAACATTGACTTTGCCTCCCTGTCAAGGAGCATTTCCAGCAAGTGACCAGTTACCACTTCCCTTTCAGGTTTTCAGGCAGGACACAATTTCCTTGATTCCTCTGTGTAAGGAACAGCTGCTGCCATTACCTGTGCACAAAGTTTCAGAAAGTTCAAACCACAGCTCCAGTGCCTGTAACCAGGGATTTCAGAGGAAATGCCTGTCCGTCAGTCCTTCCCGCCACAACACATTTTGCCAGAGCTATTCTGAAGAGACGGTTGTTACAATTCCATTGTTACAATAAAAAGCAGAGACTAAAGTTTGTCCTTTGAAAAACAAATTGAAGAAAGAAGACTTTAAGGGAGCTCGCACATATTGTTTCAAATACAAATTGCATTACAAATTACATACATTACAAATATTTTGTAAATGGGAGTACATCTCTGCAATATTTCATTGCTAATGTATTATCAACACTCAACATCTTCAAAACTGGTTAAAAAAAAAAAGCTTTTTATTTCATTAAAAGAAACTGCATATCACTATTCTACTTCCAGTGACTGTGATCTTTCATAGATACAAGTATAAGTTAATAAATAAACAAAGTAATAACTGTGGCAGTTTTGCAGGATGTTTCCTGCTCAATGGCAAGCCAGAACTGTTCACGTGTTGTGAACAGTTTTATTTGATGTTGAAATGTTGTCTTTTATGTAGATCACATGCAGAAAATGCAAGCCTACAGCTCATTTAAACTCAGACATGTTAAATTTTTATAGTCTGTCCAAAATGATGTGTTGTACCACTGTGGGACTATATGGCAAAGCACTAAATTACATCATAAAATAGCAGCCTGTTAGGACATTATGATATGACATAATTTAAAAAATAAAATAAATTTTAATAGAATAGATAATACATTTATTGTATTGAATACAATATTTATTGTATTGAACAGGTTGCCGAGAGAGGTGGTGGAGTCTCCGACTCTGGAGACATTCCAAACCTGCCTAGATGCCATCCTGTGCAACCTGCTGTAGGTGGACCTGCTCTGGCAGGGGGGTTGAACCAGATGATCTCCAGAGGTCCCTTCCAACCCTTAACATTCTGTGATTCTATACCCAACCATTTTGGTTTTGATTTTGTTTTTCTTTAAATAGAATAATTGTTTGGTCTAGAAAAAAAACTTTTTTAGGGAAGCTTATTTGGAACAGATACTATTCCTTGTGAGGACCTTACAATGAACATTGCTTGAATAACATTTTTCCAACTAGTTCTGTGGATATTTAACACTTTATCAGCTGGCAGAATATCCCACTTCATTGAACAGAAGTCTGTTTTTAGAGAAGCAGATACTTCCCACAGCCAATACTGAAGTTTCAAGGAAGTTGTCGCTGTTAGCGCTGATTTTATCCGAGTAAACCATGCAAACACAAAGATGTACATATATATTATTACACCCATATACACATATGGATGATTGTAATAGGAATATATTTTTTATCTGAGGTTTTCCTGTTGTTGTTTACTTCAGGGGTAATTGAGAAAGCATTATTGTCTGTGTTTTATAGATGGGAAACTGGAATAACGATCCCTAATGATTAGATCAAAGACGATTTAATGGAGATGCCTGAGCAGTCCTTCAAGTGAGGAACCTGCCTTGAGGAAAGGCGTCCTCAGTTTTGATCCCTGCTCAAAGAAGGGCTAATCATGAGGAGCAAGTCACGGTCCTTCTTGCGCCTTCCTGCCAAGGGAGCTCTGTGCCTCTGCAGAAAGCAAGGCGCTTTCAGCTGAGCATATAAGGAATCATATACGTACCACGCTCACAGCTGTACAGATAGAGAAAGGTTAAAGAAAACTAGCATTCAAGAGCTTTATCCTGGGAGCCCCAAACTGAAACTAAACTGCTAACTCTTGAATATTGCCATGATAGCTGCTGCTGAGCTCATGACATATGTATGCTGCAAAAAATACTTAAAAATATGTAAGATAGGTCATTGGATGACATGCCACATTTGGACCTGGAAGGCTTGGACAGTGTTATTCTTTTGCTACTATTTTTTGGTGCCAATTCTCCACAGTCACATCATCTGCTTCAAATTCTTCCTCTCGTGTTTCATAAAACTACAGACTCTTTGGGGTAGCTTTGTCCCACACTTTGTTTCTGCATGAGCCACAAAGACAAGGCAAAAAGGCAGCCTGATTTCAACTGTGGCCTTCAGATAGCCAGGGCTAATCATTGCACCATGCGATCAATCACTGGTGAATTCATAAGTTCAGCACAAATACCTTGCAAAGTAAGTATTAAACAGAATTGGCTATCATCTAGGGTTCTTCAGTTATTGGTGTATCATGCAACCACTGCTGCACTAGCAAGGAAAAGTTTGATACCACTCAATAACGAACACTGATCACTGGTTCATTACAGTAACTTAATCAATTATGTGGTTTTTTACATTCTATACAACAATGCAAGGCTTTTTTTTCCCCTTTATGATTAGTGTGAAAACAGGGAAAAAGAGGTGTGTCTGCCATACATGATACTCATGCTGAATCATATTTGGCAAGTTCAGGTACATAAGTTCAGTTTATAGTCAGCAGAGGGCAACATAGGCCTCATTAGGGAATAAAAAACATGCATTAAAAAATCATACCAACTTTTTACTGCAATTGACAATAAACCCCGGCACACACTTGTACATTTGCTGTAGAGCCGAAGTTCTAGAGGTATTAATCTTTTACAAAATCATTTTGAGTGCCTTATGTAAAACATCTATGAAAGAGGAAAGCACAGCAATAAAGTCAGTGACAAGTATCTTTGACTAAAATGCATCAACTTTTAGGTGTTTACTGCATAATTGGGTATGTCCAGCGCACTTCATTATATCCAAAAGCTGTTACCCCCATGAATTAAGTTTTAAAATATTTATTTTCTTTAACTCTGTGTACACCGAAAGCTGTTTGTCACCCAAAAGACTAGTTGGTTATACCAAAAGTAATGCAGTACAATGTTGAAAATGAGAAGTTTTACAATGTTTTTTCTGTTCTCTGTTAGCCACAGCTACGATACCCATTTACCCCACTTGGTGTGTGGCACTGCCTTGCCCTAGCTGTGTTTCGAGACGGGCCATGTCGCGGCTGAGGTTAAAGTTTAAAATCGCATGAGTATCATCTGCTTTTTCATCAGGCTCGGGGCTGAGGGGAGCCAAAGAGCTTTTCCAGCTCTCCCAAGCAGAGGGCTCCCAAAGCCCTGCTCTCCAGGCCTGTCTCCAGCTCCTGCTCCATCAGGCTCCTGCTCCATCAGCACGGTGGCCGGGCACCAGGGGAAGGCCGTGCCCAGCACAGGGGCCCCAGGCCAGCGGCAGCCCGGCATCCCTTCCACCCCACGGCCACGTCAGGTGCCAGAACGCAGCAATGCCCAACGCGTGGCGGGCAGCCTGGGTGGAAGCTGTGCCTTCACACCTCTGACTGCTTGGGAAAGCAAGTTACTTCCACGGTAGCTGCTTTCTCCAAGATGCTTTCAGCCCTGCAGTGACCCCGGGGGACAGCACAGGAGCTCACACTGACCGTGCCCCCATGTCTTCTCCCCACGCTTCCACCACCCTCATGGCAGTCTGACAACGGGACGCGGCCACCCCGGCACCGGGGCGCTCCGCCGTCGCCGGGCCCAGCGCGCAGCCGCTGGCCCCGCAGTCCGGCCCGCCCGCTGGCAGAGATGGCGGCGGCGCGGCCCTGCGCGGAGCCGGAAGCGAGCGGGCGGGCGGGCGGTGCCATGTTGAGGCCCGCTGCGGAGGTAACGGCGCCGGCCCCGCTGCCGGGGTACGGGGGGGGTTGTTGTGGGGGGAGGTAGTAGTGCTGTGTGTTTCGCCCGGGGCAGCTGGAGGGAGGCGCGCAGCTCCCCCCTCCTCGGCGATGCCGGCGCAACGCTTCCCCGTGCCCTGGCGCCGGAGGTGGGGTCCGGCGGGGCGGCGGTCAGCGGGCGGTGCGGGGACCCCCCGCCGCTCCATGAAATGGCGCTCCGCGGCGGGCGGGACCCCCGGGAGGCGCCACCGGCGCCGCTTCTGCCCAGGCCCGGGCCTCGGAGGCTGGAGGGGAAGGGGTGCGGCGGCCACAGCTCCCCGAGGAGTGGGGGACGTTGGCCGCTAGGTCCGTGCTTGCTGCTTCTGCTTGGGCTGTGCCAGAGGTCTGAGGAGGGGCGACATTTTGTCCTTGAGCAATGCAGCAGCGGATCAGACTTAAGCTAGGTGGTGGGCCTGAGGGTGTGTAGGAGGAACAGAGCCGAGGAGGTTTTCATGAAGGATTTGGAGAAAAAACAGGGAGTTAGCGTATGCGTGGCACCGCTGAGTGGCATTTTGGCGCACAGTTTCTGTGTGAACTGGCCCACCCGTTTTATGGGAGTGCTTGCCTGCCGATTTGCAGGCCGATGTCTGCCTTGTTTCCTGGGCCCGTGTCTGAGGTGCAGGCCACGGCGGCGTTGGTCAGCTGCTGGCGTCACGAGGCTGACTCCAAACCTCTTCCAGACAAGCCATTACTCCACAGCTGGCTTCCACGTCAGGCAAACCTCGGCTGCTGTCAGACAAATACACGTGGCTGGGCCTCTTCTGCCAGCTGTTGTAATTGCCCTACTGATTTATATCATGAGCGGCTATGATTCCCGCTCACGGAAGAGGCTGAGCTTGAACACTGCAGGATGGATATCTGTGATGGTAGCATTATGGGAATTTTTAGATATTTATTATATTGGTCCCTGTGCACCATTGATGTCTTGAGATCAGTCAAGTGCTGGTGTAAATATAGAAAGGAATTTTAGAGTTCACACTTTTCAATGTAGTATTGTTTTAATAACTAAATATATAAAAATCCATTCAACTTCAAGTTTTATTTCACATCTTATTTCAACCAGTATATCAGGTGTCTTGATCAAGACTCTTAAATGTTTAGACATGGTGTACTTTCAAATTTAAGTATCCATGTTTTAGCAGAAGGAATTTTAGCGGACACTAATAGTTTCTTATAGTACCCTTTGATTATATTATACACTTTCTCTGTAGAGGGGCCAGGAACATACGTGCTCTTCTGCATACAAAGGATTTATTTTTAAAGGGAAAAAGTTATATCACTTTTCAGTGGAAAACCTGTAAAAGAATGATAAAGCAATATCTGATGTAAGTATGTCCCTGACAATGTAATGACAAGTAGAAATAGTGTGGAGCTGAGGCTTAACCAGAAACTGAACATTAAAGCAATAAGAAGTTAGTGTTCATCTGACAATTGATCAAAAACTCACAAAAGTTCATAAAACATGTTTTTATTAGTTACATGTTCCATTTTTGTATTAATTTGTCATAAAAAGACATCGCAGACCAAACATTTACTTTTGCTTGTAGTGTGGTAGAGTTGAAGTCTTTGCTAGTTCTAGATAAGTAAGAATAATCTTTAAAGCTGTTTTGTCGAGGAATTGTATTCAGGAGAAAGAATTGTTTGTTCGTCTCCAAAATGATTCATGTTTTGTTTGTGAAGTATTAAACGAACAAATGTACTTTGAATGGATATGTTTTAAGTACATTTTTGCTTCTTCATTTAGGTTCCTATCAGCAAGCCAATCTGTTTTGTTGGACTTCTGTGCCAAGGCAGAAGCTTACTGAAAGGAGGATATGAGAACCACCTTACGAAAGCTTTGTTTAGATCGAGGCTGTCCGGATTTCAAATTAGTACATCTGCAAGAAGATATAAACAGTATTTATGGACACTGAAAAATAAATGGACCTGCAAGAATGTCAGGTGAGATCTATCACTTAAAAGCCAGTTTTAAACCTGCATCTCACAAGTTCCTCGCCTGAGTACAATTAAAAAAAAACCAAAACCTTCCCAATTAATTCTGCCCCGGTAAATGAACAAGAAATTCAAAAGGAAGTTAGAAAGTAGTGGAGGAAAGCTGAAATACCAGGCAGAAACATGAGAGGTAACATCATTATAGGTGAACAGGGAAAGTATCGTCAGTCTTTTGCAGTTACAATAGAATGCTGAAAAGACTGATTTCTTCAAGTGCTGGTCCTTGGAGCCATGTTATACGTAACATTTCTTTTTCCAGACAGTAAACTCCTAGTATTTTTGCCTGTGGTGGAAAGATGGGAACACTAGAGGCTTACAACCTTAAAAGAAGTGCGGAACAGCTCCCATTTTTTTCCTTCTGAAAGTGTTACAGTATACAAGACAATCTCAAGTGTACTGGGGGTTTTGAATTGTGATTTCCCCTTGGCAGATGTCGCAGTTTTGCTGAAGTATTTGGCTGATTTGCTTGTCCTAGGTGATTGAAAGTATGAATATGATAATTTGCATCTGTCCAGATGAACTATTTAGGAGACTAAACTATTGAATTGAAGTAGTTCATTAATAAACGATGACGCTAAGCTGCTTAAATCATGTTGGTATTGCCTGGTATATTTTGTGAGTGAGAAAGACTGTTTATAATGTCCTCTGACTGTAGGAAAACAGTGAAATATTCTTCGTATTGTCTTTCAAATGTAGCAATAATAATAGTAATTTTTAAAAAAAAAAATAAAAAAATTGTTAGTCTTGGAAGAACATGAATGTTAGGAAATGAAGCAATTGTTCCACAAAGTGCAAATAAAATAATTTCGCACAGTGTAGTTTTGCTTCGGTACCAAGGTAGGTGATGTTATAGGAATGGTATTAGCATTTTCTACTTGTCCCAGATTAAACTTTGTTCTTAATGACTGATATATATTTGGAAGATACCAGTTGTACTTCTAGCAAGCTTGGGTTTTTTGTGCAGATGGTAAGTTGTAGTCTTTAGTTCGCAAAAGACTCTGTTAATTTATAATCACAAAAACTGTTGTATGATTTGGGTAAAATTGTGTGCAGTCCCCCAAAAAGCTTGAACCCCTTGATAAGCTTCACTGTAGCAGGTCAGCTTAATTAGTGCAAAATAAATATATCACAATCTGTGTCTTTGCCATAGCTAGGTAACAGTAATTTATGTCTGAGTTGTCTGCTTAAATTTCATTCAACACTCTTCTTTTCCTATGTGATATGTCACTTGTCACCAAAA
Organism: Chionis minor; assembly: GCA_013398295.1. NCBI lineage: Eukaryota > Metazoa > Chordata > Aves > Charadriiformes > Chionidae > Chionis > Chionis minor. The sequence continues at coordinate 34,753 of VZSF01006860.1, read as the reverse complement.
TGGTAGCTCATGTTTTGAAAATGCGCCCTGTGTGTCAAAAACCTGACTTTTGACCTGCTGGAACCTCCAGCTGGTGCCTCATACTGACAAGTAGTGGCAAGTGTCTGAGAGAAAAGGTATTCCTCTGCCAGCTTTGACTGGCTTTGTCATAAAAATTTGAAAAACCAGAGACCCCCATGGAAAATCTGTGTGACCAAACTTGAAAACATGATTTTGCATGACGTTAATACTGAAAAATCATCTGGTTCTAGGTTAGAGAAACCATGTGTTTCTCTATGTGAAATGGTGCAGATTTTAAAGCAAATAGAAGCACACATTATTTATATATAATTTCAAATGAAACTGTTAATGACAAATCTCTCTGAACGGTATACGTGTTTTATTATCACCCCATTGAATCATAATGTATTAGAGTGGATTGTGAATCCATATAGCTATCCTGTTGTGGAAGAGGTTAGCTAATACCTCCACTTGATAGTTGCAATCTGTAGCTGGTTAAAACTAAATTTTGTCTTTTTTTTTTTAAACTCCATAGAAGTATTTTATTAAAAAGGTAAACCATATCAATAGAAATAAATATTTCAAATCAGTGGAATAATGCGTTACTTGTAATATTTTCAGGGTTTAAGGTGTTTGTCTAACTCGGGTAACCAGTCAGTTCAGTAGAAAAATTCACATGGGTAAAGCAGACAAGATACAGGAAAAGCTGAAATACCTTCTGGTGAGAATCAGTTTAATTCTAAACTAAATTATTAAAAGAAATGATTAACAAGATAACGTCTCTGCTGGGGTGTTTCTGTCCACTGTAACATCGGCTGGAGCTTGTAGAACTCCAAAGAGCTGTAGGCGTTCAATTCTTAAGGACTTCTTTTCACCTACTTTTTTCTGTGAGACAAGTTAGAAGTGTTATTCATTTGGTGTAGCTGTAATATTTTAAGTCCTTTCCTGAGCTCCGGCTTGTATACTGAGGTCAAATGAAGCCAGTGGCTAAGCAGTCTGGCAAGGGCAACAGTTATTCCTGTCTCATTAAATCCATGCATGTTTGTTTGATCTTATTAGAAAAATGTACTGACAGCTCTACTTTGGGGTTGATCCCTGAGGCTTGATAACTTCATTATGCAGTATATTGATTTTTTCCTAATTATTTTTTTAAAGGAAATAAGAATTCTATTTTGATTAAAAAGGGAGGTTCTAGGAGAAGCAACTCCAAATCAGGATGAAAAATTTGCTTTGTAAAAGAGGCTACTGTGCGCGTCCTCACACCGATGCAATGTACTCTGCTCTCTCTCCCCTGCAAACTCCTCTTGGGAAGAAAGCTGAAAGAGGATTGTTCCAGTGAGAGAAACACGGGGTAGAGACAGCGTATCTCCAGACTAGTTGAGTGCTGTATTTCAAGCAGTCACTGATGTAAAAGATGCAGAACAAAGCTATTGCTCTATCAGACTACTTGCCGTTATACACAAACTCTTTCACCAGATGTCCTGTGAAATTTCTTGAAACAATGTTTTACATAGTACTCTTAATTTTCCTTTTCTTGCTCACTGTGGCTCTATTCTGTTGTGTGCAGAAGAATAAAAGATGTGTTTTGCCTCTGGCACTACAGTAATAGCATTCTGCAAATAAAGTAGACATTTTTGGGAAATGGTTTTGCAGTAATCCTAAACTCACGTACTCTGCTGCTTCGGGATCTTTGACCAAGAGGTGACTCTCTCGGTCAGTGAGGTGTCAGTGGTCGCAGACATCTGGCAATAGTACTGCTTTATTTTCTCAGTTGTTACTGTATTAACTTAGCTTTATTCATGTGGCTATTCTTCAAAGATGAATTTCTGTATAGTTCAGAAATTTTTAGTGGTGGGAGACAGTCCTGCTGAGAGGCAGGAAGAGCTCTGATTTTTGCCAAGATGAAATAAAAGCCCTGGAAAAGGATCTCTTGGTGACGTCTTTGATATCTGCTCTCCCACTGTAGATAGGATGAAGGAATGTTTTGGGTCTGGAGGCTGGCTGTGAGAATTCTCTGATTTCCTCTTGGGGTCTGAGTTTAAAATAGCAATTGATAATTTTCATTGTTTATATGGAAATTAAATTGCCCAAAGCAAGAAATCTGGTGGTTCCAGGACTCTGCTATGCACCGTTTCTGCTATAGCATTAACCACATTTTTGGCAGAAAATTTATTACACCACTTGGAGTACTTGGCTTCTTCTGATCTTTATCTTGGCTGTAGTCTGGATTTTCTTATGATTACATAGAATTCCTTGAAGAAAAAAGATCATCTACATCTGAAGTGGAACACTGGTGTTCAGCCTTCTCTACCCTTCCAAGACATCGATCCACACTTACCTGAATGCATTCTGAGTTTGTCTCTTGGCTTATCAGTGGGAGTTAACTGTGCTAAGGTAAAGTTGACTGTGAACCAGGTAAGGCATACAGCAGAGACAAGGCATTTAGAATCATAGAATCATAGGGGTTAGAAGGGACCTCTGGAGATCATCTGGTCCAGCCCCCTTGCCAGAGCAGGTCCACCTACAATAGGTTATGCAGGATGGTGTCCAGGCGGGTTTGGAATGTCTCCAGAGTCAGAGACGCCACCACCTCTCTGGGCAGCCTCTTCCAGTGCTCTGCCACCATCAAAGGAAAGAAGTTCCTCCTCAAGTTCAGACGGAACTTCCTGTATTCAAGTTTGTGCCCGTTACCTCTTGTCCTATCACTGGGCACCACTGAAAAAAGACTGGCCCCATCCTCCCAGCACCATCCTTTTAGGTGTTTATAAGCATTTATGAGATCCCCCCTCAGTCTTCTATTCTCCAGACTAAAATAACCCAACTCCCTCGGCCTTTCCTCATAAGAAAGATGCTCCAGCCCCCTAGTCATCTTTGTAGCTATTCACTGTACCCTCTCCAGCAGTTCCCTGTCCTTCTTAAACTGGGGAGCCCAGAACTGGACGCAGTACTCCAGATGCGGCCTCAACCAGGGCAGAGTAGAGGGGGAGGATGAGATCCCTCGACCTGCTTGTTACATTCCTCTTGATGCACCCCAGGATGCCATTGGCCTTCTTGGCCACAAGGGCACATTGCTGGCTCATGGTCATCCTGTTGTCCACCAGGACTCCCAGGTCCCTTTCCACAGAGCTGCTTTCCAGCAGGTCATCCCCCAACCTGTGCTGGTGCATGGGGTTATTCCTCCCCAGGTGCAGGACCCGACACTTGTCTCTTCATCAGGTTTTTCCCTGCCCAGCTCTCCAGCCTGTTCAGGTCACACTGAATGGCAGCACAGTCTTCCGGTGTGCCAGCCACCCCTCCCAGTTTCGTGTCATCAGCAAACTTGCTGAGGGTACACTCCATCCATTCATCCAGGTCATTGATGAATACATTGAACAGGACTGGACCCAGGACTGGACCCAGTACTGACCCCTGAGGAACACCACTAGTCACAAGCCTCCACCTAGACTCTGCCCCACGGATCACAACCCTCTGAGATGTACCTGCCAGCCACTTCTCAATCCACCCTCCGCTGTCCTAAGCTTGCCTATGAGGATGCTGTGGGAGACGGTGTCAAAAGCCTTGCTGAAGTCAAGGCAGACAACATCCACTGCCCTCCCCTCATCTATCCATCCTGTCATGCCATCATAGAAGGCTATCAGATTAGTCAGACTTCTTGGTGAATCCGTGGTCAAAATGGTTTGGAGAGGGCAGTGCTTTTCCCAAAGGATGGCTTCGCTTGTAGTTGTCAGCAGGCATCTCAGGCTGGGTTTTTTGTTTGTTTTTACATGCTTAGTCATTTTACTGTTTAAAAAAGTTATGATTCAACTTGGTATTATTACGGGATGACCATATTTTAAACCTGAGGTCCTGATCTTTTTCTCCTTGGGAGCAAACTGACTTACAAGATTTTTATTGATCACCATCATTTAGTCTTGTATACACAAGTGACTCATTATACCATGCAGTCAGTGCGAGAGTTGCTAATGATTTGGCAAGAAAGTACCTCATCAGCACAGTATTACAGAGTCTCATTGTAAATGCGAGTCAATCTCTACCTTGTAACCTTCAGTAGACACTTGGAATTCAAACGGCTGTTCTCATGCATTGCTAAAGTTAAGCAGGATGGAAATGCCTTGTGTAGTTGTAGAAGGGATGATGATGCTTATTTTGTACTGCACAAAACTGTGATACTGTCATTGGTACTTTTATTCTTGCATCTCTGCGATAACAAAAAATGCAAATTCATTTTGTAACTTAAGAAAAATCCATTTTCTTAGATTTCTTACCTCTTGGAACTAGAAAGCAAGCAGAACAGTACTGACTGAGTACGATTCAGTTAATTTTACAAGTATTTGTTCAGCAGCATTTGCCAAGTAGCATTAAATTAGGTAGAAAAAAGATGAAATTCCAAATTTAAAATATTGAATGAAAGAGCAATGTACAGGACGATGACTGGATAAGGGATGCACCCTCTCCCTCCTGTCTGTATCCCGGGACCTTTGGACTTACCGGTGTTTGTTTGTCCAAGTTTAGGCAAATAGCTATGCTAAAAATGTGAAGTCTCCTAAAGGTCATAGGGAAATTGGTTTATATTTTTTCTTCACCAGCTCAAATTTCTCATGCACGTTTCACAAGACTCCATGGGTTTGCTATGCTACAGCTCCCTCAGGTGGTAAAATAATTTCTCATTTGGAATTCCAGCTTTGTTTCTTTGAAACACTTGCTTTCTCTTCAGAAAGTTTCGAGGCATCCCCAGCTTCCTCTCTGCTCTATCTTCCTCCCTCCCCCCAGCCCCCTCAAATATTGAATATTGTGAACAGCTGCTTAGGACTATGAACAGCTGCTTAGGTTATCAGAGAAGTAGAGCTGTGAGTTAATGGGTTGTCATCGTGATCTTTGTTCAGCCGCTGACCTGTTGAACCAGCTTGGGCAGGTCATTTCTCCCTGTAAGCCTCACTTCTGTCATCTGAGAACTAGAGAGAATGATAAATATTTGTAGACTGCCTGGAGTATTTTCAATGCCTACTTTTTAAAAGTAACTCTTATTCCAATGAATGATTTTGCTTATCTGACATAGCAGAAACCTCAAAAATCCCTTGTCAGCCTAGTCAGAGATCTGGCAGCTGTCTTGGATATCACAGACATCCACTGTTCTTTTTACAAAGTAACAAAATAAAGCATACCCATACTGGGTGGTTTTGCCATCATTCCACAACCAGCAAACCCCTGATTCACAGCAGAAACATCGGAGTTCAAGGAGCAGGAATCTGAGCAGAAAAGAACTCAGGCTTGCTATAGTTAGGTTCCCAGTGAAATTTGGCTACAAAATACACTCCAGTGTTACCACTGCATCAGTAATTTCTTGTTTAGCCCTGTAAGAACATGAAAAACACTTTTTTTACAGTTGTCTGAGGAAATCATGAGGGAACCATCCCGCTGTAGTGATGGCTGCCTACGTAAGAAAACACCTCTTTCCACTCTCACAGCCTCTGTGTTCCTGTAGCAGAACAGATGCGAGGATGCAATTATGTGTGTTTTGCAGTGTAACAGTGCAGAGAGTTCAACTTCTGTATTTGAAAAACGCATCCTGTTTCTCTGACTCTGAAACTTCTTGAGTAGTAGATCCGTTTCTGTAATAAGCATTATTGAGGTTTTGCAGGACTTCAAAATACCAGACAAGAATGAGCTGTTTAAATACATATTAAGTGAATGCAGAGATCATTCACTGTGGAGGTCAGGTTGGGCCGTGGTCCAGGATTGTAGAAACAGATGAAGGTTTATGCTCTCTCTGTCTCTGTCCTTTTGTTTTGTGGAGCTCTGAGGCCGTACCTAAAATTTGAACTTATTTCTGTCATGCAGAAAACAAAGTTAGCTGGGCTGGTGGCCATAGAAAGCATCGGAGCATGCAAATTATTCATCTGTATCACTTGTTCCTCCTTTCCCCTCATTGTTAACCCTACCCCAGCAGGGATCCCTGTGGGCTCTGCTTTCCACCGGTATTTTCCTTGCACAAGGTAGAGTAGCATGCCCACTTGCATTTTTCCCAGACCCAGGCCCCTCTGCATTTTGCATTCGCTCCACTAACTCTACTGTACACCATTTCAAGAAAAAGCTGGCAAAAGCAGTGATGTATACACATAAAATAGTGTAAAACAACATAAAAAAGAAAAGTGTTGTGACAATGTACAGAAAATGAATTAATGTCATAACTTCAATAAATACGATAAACATTTTTTTTGCTTTCAGGTTTAAAAATGTCTGACCAGAAAAATATTGTACACAGAGCCCATTGTATTGAAAAGCTGCTGTCTGAGAACAATTTCCAAGATATTGAGGATCATCTTAAAGAGCTTGAAGATGTTGATATGACTATAGAATACCTTCAGGGCACAGAAGTTGCCAAGGCTGTATACAGAGTACTCAAGAGCTGCCCTTCAGTAGAGCTGAAAAAGAAAGCAAAGCAGTTGTTATCAAGGTGGAAAGGACTTTACAAGAACAACTGTTTTCAGTCGATGCAAGTTAAAAAGCCAGTTTCTGTGTATACGAAAGAAGAATTTCAACATCTCGGTGTGGTTCCTAGAGGGCAGTCACTGTCTGAAGGACCATGTCCGCAGGAGGCACTAGATGCTACTAGTTCTGAAACTTTGGTTCCATTGCAAACTGTTAAAAATGTGGTACGAAACAATGCAGAAGGCAGCACGGATCAGCTTTCTCCTTTTGAGGAGCAACACACTCATAACGAAGATTCTAAACCTCTTGTTAATGAAGCAAGGCTGCAGCAGGATCCGATGAGAGCTCTGAGGTGTAAATGTATGGATCTTCTTTATAAAGCTTTGGCTGGTTCTGCCAAAGATGAAGAAGAAACCGATAAATGGCTAGAGCTATCCAAAGAAATTGAAGAACATGTTTTTGCTCTTCATGCTAAAAGTGACAAAAAGTATAAAAATTGCATCAGAAGCAAAATCTCTAACCTGAAGAACCCTAAAAGTTGTCACTTAAAAGATAACCTTTTTTCAGGGACGTTGAGTCCAAAGGCTTTTGCTGAGATGACAGTGATGGAGATGGCCAGCGATGAACTGAAACAGCTCAGGGCTCTGTACACAGAATCTTCTGTTCAGGAACATCAGCTTCCACAAGTTATTAATGGTACACAGACAAACAAAATAAAGTGTAAGCGCTGTGAAAAATTTGATTGCACTGTCACTATGATCGCCAGAGGAACTCTCTTTCTTCCAGGCTGGGTGCGAAACACAAATCCAGATGAACAAATGTTGACTTACGTTATTTGTAATGAATGTGGAGAACAGTGGTATCACAGCAGATGGATTTGTTTGTAGCGCTACCCCTCTTTAATAAGTGGTTTAGAAACATAGATATGAGAAGGTGTCTCTGAAACTGTAATTTAAAATTTTGTATTGATATTATGTAGATGCTGCCACTAAAAAGTGCAAAATCAGTTTTAAAAAATTGTTATTTTTGAAGATGACTTGAATAAATATGTGTTTTTAAGTAATGTCAATATATAAAGAAATAAAAGAAAAAAGGTAAAAAATAGTAACACTGTGTCTGAAGAGGAATGTTCACTGGTAAATCCATTAAAAATATTCCAAGTTCTGCAATTTTTTCCCCAAGGCGCTGAGTACTTGGAATTTTCATTATCTTCAGCAGGAGTTCTCTCACAGCACATAAGTTTCATTTACAGTAAACAAACGGTTTCCAAAACTGTAGTTCACATACTTGTGTGCATTGCACGATGTTCAGCGTGGATTCACTCTTTAATAAATCACTTTTTGCAAGTAAGCGTTAGATTATGAAGTCGGTTTGAGAGACAATGTATAAAAGGAAAAAATTAATGAAAAATAGAGTGTAAAAGAAGGCAGCTAGCAAATGAAAACAAAAATGAAATTTGTCTTTAGCTTTTTGTAGCTATTGGGAGGAAAATATGACTTGTGACAATTTACCAGTATTCAGTTCAGACTTACAATGTAAGATGGTGTGTCCTGCAACTGTTAAGAAATTAATACAAGATCAGACAATGGTTTATTTCAGAAAGCTATGTAAATACATTATTAAATTTATATTTATTTAATAAATAAAGGCATTAAGTCAATAGGAGTTAATCACTTGCTGAATGGATATCCTCTCTTGAACTAGGACATCTGTCCTGAACTGAGCAAATAAGTATTTTCATATAGTGCAGGTTACCCAGAAAAAGTTAATAGAAGGGAATCTAATAGGTAATGCTTTTAAACATGTTTTTGTTCCAGGATTCCCACTGGCTGTATACTAGAAGCATTTATTTATCAAAAAATACCATCTCAACATTCTTCTCACTCAAGTATTAACCCTGTTTTGCTATTTGTTTGTTTGGGTGGGTTTTTTTCTGAAAAACTTAAAATTACTTCAAATTGGCTATCTGAAAACTTTGGATGGAGCGTATATCAGAAGTCAGGTAGATGTTTCTTTTCTGAACTGGGAGAACCACCTCCTGAGTCCAGGTGTCTTTCACAGCTGTCTCTTGGTTTGTAGAGGACTATCTTCATACTGTGTGTCCCTATTTTGGTTTCTTCACTGTTTTTGAGTTCCTGTAAATGTTTAAATGAGAGGAAATGGGTCTTCCATTGAGGCCAAATTTTCTGAGCACGTGAGTGTGTCAGCCCACGGACCTTAGGAAATGCAATGACGATTAAGTCTGCCCTGCCTGAAAGGTTAGGTTCTTGCGCCAAAGCAGTAGTGCTGTTTGGAAACACGACCTTCATAATGAGTTTCCTTGTTGGAATGTGGACTAGACTGTGAAATGGGACAATAAATTGCCAAAAGTCATGTTTTGGCCACAGAGGGAAGTGTTTTGTTTCACCCTGTTGTATAAACACAATAAAACTGCATACTTGGTGTTGATGGAGATACCTTTCACAAATGCACACCGGGCATTTTGTAGTTCAAGGCTACAATGCATCAGCGGAGCGGAGAAACCGGGTGAGCGTTTGCTGGGGGAATGAAGGACAGATCCTGCTGCCGTGTAGCCGGCACACAGCTGCGGCTGGTCCTCGGCTGCTCCCGGCTAAGGCACTGCCCTGCAGCGCTCCAGACACATGGCCTGTCGGAGAAGGGAGTTAGGGGCGTGAGATGAGGAAATTGCTGTTGGTGAACTAAAAGCCAGCTAGGACTGAAAATAAAACAGAAGGCAGGCCTCCATCTGTATATGGTGAAAATGGTGCGTAACCTGATGTTACAAAGAGGCACAAAGAATAGTAAGTTGTACTGAAAAAAAACCCAAGAAAAATCTTTTCCATTCTGTGAGGTGTGTTTAACACTTAACTTTCAGTGATGTGAGTTACTGTGGCATCACCTAGACTTCTATCATGTGAAAAATGTGTGCTTTAGTGAAACTGCACTGATTTAAAACAAATATATAAAGCATTAGGCCAGACTCCCAGTGTTCAACTGTGTGTCTGACCTTCCTTCCCAACCCTTCCCCATGTGCTGGAATTAATGCTCGCAAGTGGTCCTGCTTGCTTAAGTGGAAGTAATTCTGTGCAAAGTACTATTTTTAGCAGTCAGTAAAACCAAAGGAAAGCAAGCCTTTCTGCGTTACTGGTTCAGAGTGAGCGCAGAGTTGTGTGCTGTTGTTTTGGAGGTTGGGGTCCTGTCCAGGAGAGCTGTGCGCCAGCACTGTGCTCCGTCAGAACGCTCTGTAGCAGGAGGCTTTATTTTAGCTGCGAACAAGGGACACTTATAAATAATTTCTGCCTGCAGATGGTTTTGAAGCCGTTCCAGTAGTGTTCAGCGCATCCAAGATTTGTCTTGGCGAAGGGAAATATTACAAGGCATGGATGGTGCTTTTGATAGAATACATTTCAAGGGTAAAACTTGTAGCCATCCATTTGTGATGTGATATGTAAGATCATTTTCTTTTGAACTGCCCATCACTAAATGTATAGTGCTAAGGTATATGCCCCACCATGACTGGGGTTATCTACAGATCCATACTTACTGAGCAGCTAAGAAAACGTGAACAGCAGGTATCTTAAAACTTTCGCATCATTGAGTGCACCTGCCTCGCTGCGTATCTGGGTGAGCCATTTGGTTCTAGCCTTTCACGTCTTGCCCTTCGCTCTGAGATGTGGAAATAATGAAATCCGGTTACTAACAGCTGCACTTGCAGCTTATGGTATAGAAACAACTGTCAGTCACTACATATAGTCAAAAAATGGATTGTAACCATGCCCCTTTTACAACTATCTCTTAACTTTCTCATGTCTGTTTCAAACCGAGAGCAGTCAGAACTCTTAGGACAGGTCCTTGGTACCCTCAGAGTTGTAAACTCAGCATTTTAAAGTAGTTTTCCATGGTAATATGTCGTGAACAGGCATTCCTCCATTGCCTGCCTTCCCAATAACAGTTGAACCTGAGAGCTGGCTTTGTAACAAATCCAGTTAAAGATGGATTACAGATAGACGTTAAAAGATGAGGATATATTTGTAAATTTTGTGAAATCTGGTAGCCACAAGAAGAATTTCTGTTCCCATTGAAAGAGATTGGAGCCCTTACCTGTATTCAGGATTTACCTAGCCTAAGCTGCTAGCTGCAGGTTCAACACACGCATAGTTGCTAGCTTGTTAGTATGGCCTAAAAGCCAGGCACAAAATACGCTGCCTCTTGCCCCAGTAGCAGCCTGGGACAAGGAGGAGGTCTGGGAACACTGGCAGAAAGGAGCAGAAAGTACTGGGAGGCAGGGAGAGCGAACTGGGTCCATTGTAAGTATGCTGAGGATACAAATCTATAGGAAGTGAGGCTTTGTTGTTCCAAGGCTGGTGAAAAAGCTCATCTAGCTTCGGTTTGACTTTATGTCTATTCCATGCTGACAAACATGCTGCCCGCCGCTCCACATTTAACAGTTAGTGACACTGTATACAGAATCATGAATTACTGTATTACGTTGATCATCTCATGCCATCGGTTATTTTCACCTAACACAGTTCATGACCGCTTTGGCCGTTTTTCCATCTGTGTTTGTATCCAATCCTCATTACTTGGAAGGTTTAGTAGAAAGCAGATGTTGTGTAGCGTCATGTGCCACTATATATCAGATTAGTGTACAGATATGAGAGACGATCATTCAAGTAAATCATTGCTCGTATTTAAAAAGGTGCGGTCGTGGTTTCACTAAGCGAAGTACTGCTCCAGGCCACCATTTGTCAATAGGTTATATTGTCCCTAACCAGATTGTGTAACTGCGCAGGCTTAAAATGTTTAACTGGATAAGATTGTATGCTTTGGCTCAAAATGGCTTTAAAAAGTCAACTTGCAACTACACAGCCTGTGCGCCAGCAGGAGGGTCTGGATTACGGGATTGCAAGGAGTATCAGAGTCCAGAAACAAGAATAAAGGAAACCTTTACAAAGGGAGATTCTTCTATGTTGTTGAAGTAATTTTTTTTCAGTTTGTTCCAGATGGGAAAAAAGATCTCTAAACTTTTTTAAGCAGAGAGAATTGATTTTGGTGCAATGTTTAGCACATTCATCATGCTGCTCCACAAAGGAGCATGACATTAGAGGTGATCCACAGAGACGCAGGACAAATGTATGCCAAGTAAGGCTAAAGTCTGTAGTTGTTTCCACTGGGTTTTCCAGAGATGCTGTACATTCAGCTGCTCCTTGAGTCCTATGATTTAATAGTAGCAATAAGGTCTTAAACATGGACTGCACTCAGAGCTCAGGCGGCCTGTAGATACAGAGCTTGTGATATGTCTGAAGAAGATGAAAGCTAAATTAACAGTGGATTTCACACAACTTTAAAAGCAAAGACATTATTCTAAGAAGTGCTCAATTAATCAGTGTCGATGTTGCTCCCTTAATAACAGTGACAAAACTCCATCTGGTTCCTGGAGATCTGCTGCTGGATCCATTTCATTCTGCTCTGCTGAGGGCCTTCTGGGTGTCCCTCATAACCCTCTTCCTGTAGCACTTTCCAGGGAGGTACTCGGCTGTTATTTGTTGTTTATAATTCTTTCCTCCTTACCAAGCCAAAAGGAAATTTGTGCCGTTTATTGTTTATTTAAAATGTGTTCCTTTCAGTCTGCTGTGCAATGTATGTTTGTTACTAAAGCCAAGAACTGCAACTCTTTAAACAAAAAAAGAACAGCTCTTTTTCTGGCAAGAAGAAAAGTTACCGGGTAAAAGGCTGGGGTTAGGGAGTAAATACGTCAAATTACAGTCCTTCAGGAAATCTTCAGGGTTCATTGAGTGCCTTGAAGATAAGGAAAGAAACAAGAGCACTTTGATAATTTCTTGGATTGCCTGGGGACTGGCTTGCTGCATTCTGGTATTAGCAGAGCCATAAAGGCAGATGACTTCATATCCCCTTATTTTGTACTCCTGTAATTCAGCCAGGAGGTGACAAAGTCATGGTTTATTGAGGCCATGTCGTCACTTGCCAAGAGGGGACAAAGTCTCCTTGCCAAATACAGATGGTAAGAAGCATTATTCACAAGAGCTTTGCTGATACAGAACTTTCTCATACACGCGCACACAAAAATGCTCTTTATTTGCCATTGGGGTGTTATTTGTACCATTTGCTAGCATGTGACATAACAATGATCTCTTCATGAATACAGCCCTGTGAATAAAATCCTTAAGGTGCACGGTCAGCTTTCAGGTGAGCGTGCAGGTGAGGGAGCAGCAAGGGTGGGTCACTGTGTGAGAAGCGGTGAGCCAGGAGCGGGGGGTGGGTGACAAGGAGCGCAGGGACAGTGACTTCAGTAAAAAGGGTCACCATCCCACAACACCCAAACAAGAAGAGCAGAGCAGGGCAGGTCTGGTCCGTTGACAATAATCAGCCAAAACTCTTGTGAGCACCGGACAAGTCTGTGCCGAGGTAGGGCTGGTCTCAAATGGAGGTCAGGGCATGAGGTGGGGTGCAGGACCGGGGCCACCAGGCTTAGAGCCTGAGCTGAAATGTGGCTCCCGCTGGTGGGGGGGACCTGTGACAGCCACCCCCACCAGCACTGCCCCAGCCCTGCTCACCAGAGCCAGGAGGGTCAGGGAGCGTCCTCAGGCAGGGGTGAGCCCACAGCACCCACCGTGCAGACCCTTTGCTCTCTGCAGAATGTGAAACGGGTGCGGTTTTGTTGTACATGTGTCAAACCACATCTTCGCTGGGTGTTTTCTTCTGTCTCTTCCTAAGAACTGGCAGGTATACTTCACATGACCAGCCCTATCAGTGTCATTATTTATCCTACAGTTTTTGATCGTTCTACAGCCACTAATTGCTTTTGTTATGTATATGAATAATAATAATAACAGGGCGGACACAAGGGAAAAGGGCCTTCAGTTCCTGATCCTCAAGCACGTGTGGGTGTGTTTTAACCATAGAGTAACTCAGTTGATACTCCATTATGCCCATAAAATTAAAAGCATAATGAGCCATGGTTACAGCATTGTCCTTTTCTATTTTCTTTTATGTTCCCGTGTAAAAGAAATAAAAATACATCTTATACCAGAAGTTTAAGAATTTTGTTTCTAACTGGAATTTTAAAAATTTGAGGGACCTGGACAGGTTCGAAAAGTGGGTCCATGTGAACCTCATGAGGTTCAACAAGGTCAAGTGAAAGGTCCTGCACCTGGGTCAGGGCAACCCCCAATATCAATACAGGCTGGCGGATAAAGGGATTCAGAGCAGCTCTGCAGAGGAGGACTTGGGGGTACTGGTGGGTGAAAAGCTGGACATGAGCTGACAATATGCACTCACAGCCCAGAAGGCCAACCACATCCTGGGCTGCATCAAAAGCAGCATGGCCAGCAGGTCGAGAGAGGTGATTCTGCTCCTCTACTCTGCTCTGGTGAGACCCCACCTGGAGTACTGCATCCAGCTCTGGGTCCCCCAATGTAAGAAGAACATGGACCTGTTGCAGTGGGTCCAGAGGAGGACCACAAAGGTGATCAGAGAGCCGGAGCACCTCTGCTATGAGGACAGGCTGAGAGAGTTGGGGTTGCTCAGCCTGGGGAAGAGAAGGCTTTGGGGACACCTTATAGCAGCCTTCCAGTGCTTAAAGGGGGCCTACAGGAAAGACGGGGAGGGACTCTTCATCAGGGAGCGCAGTGATAGGATGAGGGGTAGTGGTTTTAAACTGAAAAAGGGTTGATTTAGATTAGATACAAGGAAGAAATTCTTTACTGTGGCGGTGGTGAGACACTGGAATGGGCCGCCCGTTCCGGAGAAGTTCCGGATCCCCCATCCCTGGAAATGTTCAAGGCCAGGTTGGATGGGGCTTTGAGAAATCTGGTCTAGTGGGAGGTGTCCCTGCCCATGGCAGGGGGGTTGGAACTAGGTGATCTTGAATATCCCTTCCAACTCTAACCATTCTATGATTCTATGATTCTAAGCTTCCTTAAATGTATCCAACTGTCTGAAGAACCAGTGTTGTCTCAAGAAAAAAAGATGGTAGCTTCATGCCACAAGGTATCAAGTGCAAAATAATTATTTCCTCTGCTTCTAAATGCAGAATTTTTTTCTTTTAAAATCATAAAATAATGCCATAACTGATCAGAACTTACGTCTTAGAATTACCATTGTTTAAAGAGGCTGTTTTCATGCCTCTCCAGCACTTACTTGTATTTTTCTTTAGCATTGGATGAGAGGACATCCCAGGAAAAAAAGTACTTAAAAAATTTCAAAGTCCAGCTTTGTTAAATAAGAATGGGTCTAGTATCATCAGATTTGCCTGTAGCATGGACTGCCTTTTAACAGCCCCGCTCCTGCCAGTAGGAGAACATTTCCTTTTGATGATACCGAGATCTTGTTTTCCATTCCTTGGGCCGTGTTGTAAATCTGATCCAAAACAAGATGACTCGGCAAGTGGCAATTCCAGTCCGCTTGCATCTCCCTTGTGATCGGAAGCATGTGATGGCCGCTCCAGCAAACGGGTGTATTTCAAATGCTCTTTTCCTTACGCCCGTCACCACCTATTCCTCTTGATGATGTGGGAACCGCTGTAGATACACTTAAATAATTTCTGCCCTTGTCATTTTAATTACCTTTTGCCCTGGCCTTGTGATGGTTTGTAAGAGCACAGAAAAGACTCTTTATCACCAGCTTGTTTAGATTTTTTCCCCTCTGATCTTGTTTAATCGGTCAAGTTGACGCTCTTCTGAATTACTACAGAAATAAAAGCGTCTGACTGCTTTTTCTGAAGAGCGTATTTTGGGTTTTGGTTCTTTCCTTCATGTGCGTTTTTACATGTCTCTACCTGTGAAGCGAAGCTGCCTCACAGGCATAAGTCTGGGTACGTGGGGCCCTCGCCGCGGGTGGCCACTGAGCCAGGTTGCCCACTGAGCCACTGTGCCTCCGGTAAACAACCGCGCCCCCCAAACGCCACATAAAGGCTTTTTAAAGCTTAATAATTCGGAGCGTTCCAGAGCAAGTTCAAGTCTCATCCCCTTGCCACCGTCTTAGCCCTTGTGTCACGCCACAGCCGCCACCGGGCACGGCCCCCCGCGGGCACCGCGGCACCGCGCGCTCGCTGCGGCCGAAGCTGCTCCCGCTCCCGCTCCCGCGCGTGACAACGCCAAAACTTTGCCCCCGCTCCCCGCGCCCTCCTCCGCCCCGCGGGAGGCGGCCGCCCCCC
>VZSF01006860.1:0-18852 GCA_013398295.1 Chionis minor | reverse complement strand
CGCTGGAGGTGGTGGTGGTGGGGGGCCCGGCCGCCCTGCGGTGCGGGCCTCGGCGGGGCCGCGGTGGCAGAGGGCCGCGGGGGCCGCTCGGAGCCGGCGCGGGCGGCGGGGGGCGTGTGGCGTGACCGGGGATCCCGTGACTCCGGGGGCAGGCGGCGGCTCCTTTGGGAAACGGCTCCTGCCGGGCGCTTCCCGGCCGGCGCCCGGTCGGTCTCCCGCTCCACGGTGCTTCCTCGGCACCGATAAGGATCTCTCTCGCTGGGGCGAAACTCGGGTTTCGTACCTGTCAACGCCTTTCACAGCGAAAACTAAAAAAAAAAAAAAAAATTGGAAAAAAAAAAGGTCCAATGGTCCTTTCGTCGCCTTTTCCTGCTGCTGCCTGCTGAAGGAGAACTCCGGCGTTCCCAAGGGGACGCTGAGCAACGGGCGTTTTTAGTTCTTCTTTTTTGAACGGGTGGCCCGAGGCAGCTCCTCGGCAGCGGCCACTTGCTCTTCCCACCGTGGCAGATGGCTGCGCCAGCTCAGATGTGGTGGCGCCGGCGGGAGGACCAAATCGATTAGTTTAAGGTTGTTGAATCGCTTACGTCTGAGTGGTTAATGAGCGGTTTTCAGCGTAAGTATTCCACGTTAAATGTGACTTCTGCAAAAGAATTGAACAAATAGCAGAATAGTGCAAGAGAACTAGTTTTAAAAACCCGTATTAGCGGCCTTTACTGCGAGGTTAGGTATAACTAGATACACGGACAGCATTTAATTTCATTAACTTGGGTGGGGTAGGCAAGTAGGGAACTCCTTGGCTGAATTTTGTTTTGGAATTAAAGCACTTGCTTGTCCGCAGATTGCTGTCATGCAGTCTGCTACCTTACATGTTGTTTTCCTTCCTCGTCCACAATAATTTACAGTGTTGCTAAATAAGCATGTGGTTTTTATTTGTCTTTTCAAGTGTTGTACAACACTGAAGTTGCTTGCTTTTTTTGGAACAAGGGTGGTTGTGTGTGGCTAGGTTTTTTGGCGGATTTTTTGGGTGACTTTTTAGTAGCTTATAAGGTAACAAGCTGTAATGGCAGACTGGAGGGAGAGCCATTTCTCAGACATACTCAAAATAAATCCAACCCTTCACCCTCCCCCCAGCACTTTTATTTCTAGAGAAACCTAATCAAAGAATGATACGGCTACATCTTTGTTTCAGTATCTGTGTGGAATTTATAATGAACTGTTATTTTTCTCTGTCTTCTTTCAGGTTGTGTAGAGCCCTGTTTGTTGCCTTAATTTTAGTAAAGTCTTTTCTGTTAAGTTAAAAATAGGGAGTGTGTACTGGGGGAAAAAAAAGGCTTTAGCAGTCCTTGTGTTGTTTTTGAGTGCTCAAACAAACCATCAGTTTCCTTAAATTGAAAATATGTGGAAAAAAAAACTGCAAAGGGTCAAATGAGGCTTTTAGATTCAAACTGTATTTTATTTTGTGTCAGTTTAGTAATAAATCATGAGAAACATCTTTCAGCTCCTTAGGACTGGAGTTTTACATAAATGTTTCACAATGAATAAAAACTTCCCAGCAAAAAGGCTCGTAAGAATTCCTTAGGGTTTATTTTCTTTTATAATGTTCATTCTCCTTGGTGTTTTGCTTTTGTTTTTATTCTCTACAGAGCAGACAGTATGTTGGCCTGGTACAGTGTAACCCACTTCATCCTTTAGGGATGGGCTTTGGTCACGTAGTTATATTGGGAAGAATATCAATGTACAATGTAGCCTGATCAACAAATGCTGCTATTGCTAAGATTCCCTAGAGGAAAAGGGAAACTAATCCAAGGGAGAAAGATGAGCACGTGTGAGCAGAAATAATTGCTTGATAAGTTACCGAAAGAGTGGAAGCAGTAACAGAGAACTAGGTTGCAAGGAGAATGTCAATTAACTCATGAATTGTTAGAAATGTTGGATGAAGAGCAGCAGCTCCTAAGGGTGTTTTGAAGTTGGCTGAAAGTAATAGAATATTTAAGTTGTGAGGTCCTCAACTGTGAGCTGCTGAGAAATGTCAACTCTGATTAAATCAGAATAAACAATAAGTTGCTCATTCTACTTGAACATGCAGAATGAGATGGAAAGTGAAGGCCCGGTCTCTGCAAGATTAAACTGGTAGACATATAAACACAGGTATTTCTCCTGACAAGTTTTGCTGATCAAGTCTGTGGCTAGGTGCAAGTTAGAATAAATGAAGTGATTCTGGCAGTAGGTACTGGGATGACTTCATGATCCAGGGGTTATGTGAACTGAAAGATTCCTTCCCTTGGCTGCTGCTTCTTTCATAGCCCTGAGTCATGCCAGGCAACTGTTTGAACTGCATAGGAGTTAAAAATAAACTTACAAAGAAACCCCAAAATACAACTTTTTGGTATACAAATGAGTGGCAACAGCTGTATGTCAGTTCAGTTTGTGATCGTATTACAAATTATTATGAATAAATTTTAGTGATACTCTGGTGTTAGATAAAGCATGTGTAGACTGCTTACAACTAGAGGCGATTTTCAGATAACCTGTCATCAAATTATTAAAGATCTATCCAACAGAAAACAAACTACCTTCACAGTGCAATGGGGAAATCACAGGTAAAAGACTTGGGAGATGATTAGGATCTCAGTAGGTCGAGCCGTATGATTGAAGGGCTTCCAGAGAACTGGGCAGCTCACAAGTGGCTGTCAATAAAGGGGTGTTGGTGATCCACAGCACTTGCGTCAGTACTCCATGGAGGGGAAGGATATTTTGGGGGCTGATTGATGTCGGAGCTTGTAACGCACTCAAAGGTACAAAGTGTGTAGCTTCTTGACTTCATATCTAGATGTTTTCCTTTCCATTGAGAGTAAAATGTTTCACAAACAGGCTTGTGGCCTCTTGCACACTAAAAAAACTGTTCTTGTGCCACTTAGAGGTACTGGTTTACACCTTGGCCAATTTAAATACAAGAACAAGGCTTGACTAAAACAGAGAAAGAGGAGAAAACTTGCTTCTTTCTTTTCAGATTTCTGGGAACTTGCAAATCTGCTGTAGGTGACAGTTATAACTACTCTGTAGTGATTGAGGGCTGAGAGATGTAACAACTCCACAAACAGTAAGTGTAAGCAAAAACTGCTTTACATAGTTCTGGATTCTGCCCCTTCTGCTGCAGTTCTGATAGTTCTTAGGACTTTTTTTCAGACACTTTACAGAGAAACAATTTAGGTCATTTTTTCATGAACCACTGCAACTGACAAACCACAGGAAACAACTTTTTTTTTTTTAAATGCTAGCCTGGTAAATATTGTCTAATGCTTTGTTAGTGTTAAAAAAGAAGATTACTGTGAGGGAGTAAGTTTACATTACGTTAGTGAAAGGCAAGTGTTTTTTGACAAAATACTTGAAGTGTTGGTGTGTCTTTTTAAACTATTAATGTCTGATACCTGTGGTTTAACAAAATAAGGCTTAGCAAAGAAAATTATGACTAAGCTTCAGAGCTGAAATGGATGTGTTATATGTGTGTAGATCTGAGAATAGATAGGAAGTTATGAAACATGGTCAGTGGTGTTATGCTAGTTATGGAACTGCTAATTCTTTTTGTGAGTAACTTTGAGAGAGTGTTTTTCTTTACATCTTTAATAAAGATGACCCCTTTTTTAAAGAAGTCTTGGCTGAAAGTCTGCAAATAAAACATGATTAGTTGGAACAAACTTGAGTCTGCCTTATCTTGGATTATTTTTTTTCCTTCTCCAAGTCAAATGGGTGGTCTTTAGCAACTGTAGTTAAAGGACAGTGTGTCACATATCTTTAAGGAAACCTTTGGGTTTAGGCTTGATTCCATGTAGCAGGTGGGTCATCAGTGACGATTGGCTGAAAATGGTAGTTGAAATAAATTTTCTTGCCTGTTTACAAGTTAGAATGTAGGTACAGGTAAAGAAACAATAGTTTGGAAACCTGAAGCGTTCCTTATATCTGTTTCTTCAAGAATACGCAGGGAATTCAGTGGTGCTGTTGCAACAGGTACAGGTTTTGGTGTCTTTTAATAAAAGGGGGGAGGGGGTGAGTAGGGGTGAGACTTCAGTTGCTATGTGATTTTTTTTTTTTCTTTTTTTATGGTGTGCTGCTCTGCCTGGTATCAGTAGGGTGAAAGTGAAACTATAAATTGGTCCAATTGACCGTGTCTGCTTAATTGTTTCAGTGGGGTTGTAGCTGGCTGATGTCACAGATACACTGCAATTGTTGTGTTGGCTAACGCTATTTTTCCATAGACAAACTTGCAGTTCAGCACCTGGCTTCATCCTTCAGTACTTGGGTCCTCCTTAATCTATTAACTGATTATAGTAAAAATAGACAATTTCCTAAACTAAGTTTGCATGTTGCTGCTATGGTTTTCTAGACTAACTATCTTGCTTTTCTTTGAGTGCTGCCTCAATACCGAAGTGTTAAAAGAGGTAATTGCACTCAAAATGAAATGGCAGCTAGAAGGCTAACAGTCATGGAATTAAGAAACTGTAGATGGATAGATTGGACAATGCAGTGGTGTTTCTCTAAGCTTTGAGGAGCTGGCAATCAAAGATTTTTGTAATGAACAGATTTTTTTTGAAGTTGCTTAGCATGTTGGTTTTAGTCTTGCCAGGAACTGTTTGGACTGCTGATGGAAATGTTTGACTTGTAATTCAGTGCACTGCTTAAAAGAGAGATTCTGGGAAGTGACAATGGAATTACTTTTTGTATTATGGTATATATGGAGGTAGTTCAGAAGTGGTTATCAAAATGCATCAGAGGGTGGGCTGCTTTTTATTTATTTGCTCTGATTGTTTTTGAATATTGAAATGATAGGGGAACATGAGGGGAAAAATTTTCTCTTTGCAGACTCCTGGTACTAGGTTGAGACGACTTTTACATTAAACTAACTGCGAAGCACAGTAAGAAATAACTGGAGCAAATAGTTACCTGCAATTCTGTGGTGTCTTGCAGTTCCTGATGTTGGTTAAAACAGTCACACACTGGAAATTAAGTTTTTCGTTTTGTTTTCAGATGATGAATGTTGATTTAAATTGAACAATTCGGGTAATAAATGTTCAGAACTGTATCAGATGTTGGCTGTTCCTTCCAAAAACATTGTCCAAAAGCACATTATACAGATAAGTTTGAAGTATAATAGGAGAAATAACATTGATTCTCCAAGTCTTAAGGATTTTGTTATTTTATTTGTTGGAGTGTTAAGGCTTCATAACTTAAAAAAAAAAAATCGCAAAAATTGAGCTTTTTAAAAAATTTTAACTTATTTAAAGATATGTGCGTGGAAAAAATGCAGCAGCCTGCTGTGCGAAAAACATCCTGGTTCTGCAGATACTCTAAATCGCGTAATCAGTGGGGCCACAGATGAGTCCCTTATATAGTCAAAAACCGTGCAATTTTATAAAGTCTTTGCTGTTTCCAAACAAAAATGCTTCTTAATGCTTTAAACAGGCTTCTTTGCTGCTTCAGATCGAGCTTGTGTGCATGTGACTGAACATATATCCCATTTATTTTGGATTAAAAACTTTACAAAAACATAAACTGCTGGCTAAACGTGACAGCTTCTACTGTGGAAGCTGAGTGTCCTGAAAAGTGATGTTGCCTGCAGCATCATAGTGACTTGCTTATGACATACTTCCTTATCAGTGCTGGGAAGAATGTTTCTCTAGTCTTTGTGTAGAAGGACCAGTTTGGTTCTAGTTGAAAAAATATTTTTAGTGGTTTGTGGCTGGTCTATAGTTGTCTGCCCAGTAAAAGTATTTTTATGGTCTTCAGTCTCTTAGACCTCACTGTAATGACCAATGTAGTTGAAAATGTGCAAATTAACTTCTCAGGTTCTGGATGCACAAAAGTACTAGGTACTGTTAACAGAGTTGTTTTACTTGTATTTTGTTTAAAATGTGGCTTCATGGACAGCTTCTTGACAATAACTGCAGTTCTTCAAACCCCAGAAGCTAAAGAAACAAAGAGTATAGTACCAGTCAGAACTGCTTACATTAGTCATTCACATTATGTCTGTTAAGGAACTTGTGATTTCAGTAGGACAGAAAAAAAAATAATGTAACGTTCCCTACATTGAAGTGGAAGAACAGGAGAACATTCAGTACTCTCTGTTCTCATGAATGCATTATTTGTTAAGAAGATGCTCGTATCTAATGGTGTAGCTCAGATAACTTATTTGTAAAGCAACAGTAGGAGTTAGGGAGATAAATGAAGACACTGGACCATTTTAAATATCTCAACGTGAAAATTGAACTGGTATGCAAGTAGTCCAGTGACTCCAATAAGGCTTCTCGCATACATAAAAATGTATGTGTTCATATCCTGAACCACAGCAGTTATCCAGTAGCTCTCCCAAAGGTAAATGAACAACCCACATGTAACTCTTACACATTTTTAATATTGTTGTGATATAAACCTGTACAAAATTAAGGATTTATAAACATTGTTTTTAATTGCATGGTGTAAATGAATAAAATTACTTGCTCTGAGCAAATTTTTAATGGAAGCAGCCGCTGTTCCTTTTGAAACTTGTGTTGGGGCTTCAGCTGCTTTCAAACTATAAAGTATTTCTTCTGTCTTACTGTAGATTGTGTCTATGAAATACAGTTTCAAAGATGGAGAGTTAGAGATGAAAAAATTCCTGAAATTTCTCACTTCTAATGTAGGCCTTGATTCTAAGGCAGCACAGAGTCATATGACTCTCATGCCAGCTTGTATCAGGTATTAATTCCACAGCCATACTCTGCGGTGATGTATATGCCAGTAATGCTAATTACAACTAGCAAGACTGCATTCCTTTCTTCAGAGAAGAGTGGACTAGCCAACTTAAAACTCATTTCCATTTTAAAGAGATGCTATTTTCTGAGAAGCCTGTTTTGGCTGAATTACTTTGAGCTCTTTTATGTCAAGCAGGTATACTAACAGCAGTTCACCTCCTACTGAAACTTAAGTTTGGGCTCTTTAAAAATGAAACTTTACCCCCAGGCAATTAAAACACTCTTTTATAGTATTAGATGACATTACTGTAATGAGGGCAAAGCCTGGGCTGGTACAAAATGCTAATGAACTAACTACTTTAGTGTAAAGGATTTTTTTTTTTTTTCCTAAGTCTGACGGTAAAAAAGCTTCATTGGTGCACTGTCCCTGTGCTGGCAGCCAGACCATTCACTAGCCTGTCCAGGCTTTTTGACAGTTTTACCATGGGAGGTTGACACCTGCTAACTGAACTGGCAGTGTGGGCTTGGCCTCAGTATTTCGTATCTCAAGTACCATTTGAAGTGGCAACAGCGAATTTGCTTTTGTAGTAATTTTAACAGTGTTCTATTCATTGCAGCTGCTCTGCAAGGACTAAACTGTAAAATGTTGAATGTTTGTGTACCGATACCTTGTCACCTGACTTTTAAAACAAAATTTCAGCAGTTGCATTTGTTTTATAGATAACTCTGTTCCCTGTGAGTTGATTGAAAATTTCTTGTCTGGTTGCAATTTTGGGTGAAGTGCAGCAGTTATTCCAGTGTGACAGATACTATTCAGCTTCATTTCTAAAGCTTCTTCTTCACTTTTGCATGTTAAAAGACAACTTTACCAATGAAATATGGCAGTGAAATGACTAGTTCAAGGCATGTGCTCTGTAAAACTCTCACCCCGCTTTCTTCCACGGATCTTTTTCAGCGAACATAAATGAATTGGTGCACACGTCGAATGTGATGCGATACCCCTTCTGAACAAACGTTGAAGGGTTTGGGGGTTTTAAGTGCCAGAGCGGTAATTCGTGCAGTGTGCTGCTTAGGCTGCCGTACAGACTGCAGTCATCTCCTAAACACGTGGTATTCTTGCGTTGAGTTTTCTTACCATGAGGATCTACACTTCACCTATTTAGCATCGTTCTCCTGCTTTTGTACGTGAAGCTTGATGTTGGTGGACTTCAACACTTTCTAGACATTTATGTGTGTAAAGTTTTCTCATCGCAGCTCTTTAATGATTTTCTTAATCTTTACAGGTCTAGGAAGCCAGGAGGATCTACTCCCGTAACAATGGCAACAAAATCATCACTCCTTAAAGTAATACTGCTAGGAGATGGTGGAGTTGGGAAGAGTTCCCTTATGAACAGATACGTCACCAACAAGTTTGATACACAGCTGTTTCATACAATAGGTGTGGAATTCTTAAATAAAGAGTTGGAAGTTGATGGATATTTTGTTACTATGCAGATATGGGACACGGCAGGTCAGGAACGTTTTAGGAGCTTGCGGACTCCTTTCTATAGAGGTTCTGACTGTTGCCTGCTAACCTTCAGCGTGGATGACTCTCAAAGCTTCCAAAACTTAAGCAACTGGAAGAAGGAATTCATTTATTACGCAGACGTCAAGGAGCCTGAAAGTTTTCCGTTTGTGATACTGGGTAACAAAGTTGATATCGATGAAAGGCAAGTGTCTACAGAAGAAGCCCAAGACTGGTGCAGGAATAATGGCAACCATCCTTATTTTGAAACCAGTGCAAAAGATGCCACTAACGTTGCAGCAGCCTTTGAAGAAGCCGTTAGAAGGGTCCTAGCCTCTGAAGATAGATCTGATCACTTTATTCAAACAGATACAGTAAACCTTCATCGGAAACCGAAACCCAGTTCATCTTGCTGTTGACTTAAATATTTTTTTTGGCCAAATTACTTTTGACTAGCTTGCTCTATAACAGGAAGGGGAAAGCGTAGTAGATAAAATAACAAATGGGTTTCACTCTAATATTAAAATTGTAATATTCTGCTGCTTTCTTGGGGGAGCAAAAGAAAAATTTCCATTCATGAGTGATCCGTTATTGAATTAGTGACACTTTCTGTTTAGGAAGGTGTCAAGTAAAAGCATTAATATAAGAATGTAATTTGCCAACTTTATTCAAATGACAAATACTTTGAATATAATTAAAACTTGAAAGTTCTAGAAGCACTACTTTGGAGAAACTGTTCTGGAATTCAGGCACAAAGATACTTTTATATGTGTATATTTTTATGAAATTAGCATTCCATTTTTGTTTCACTAGAAGTCAGTTTCTTAACAATGCTAGATATTAAACTTCAGTCTCACTACATTCCTTTTGCTGTCAGTGGTACTTCATCTCTAATGTGTTTATTGTAAGTTAATATAAATTACCTTTAGATTCTTCTTTAATTGCCTAATGTTGCTATAATTTGTGTAGGTTTTTAAGTAGGAAATAAATTTCCTACATATTTGATGTCCATTTTCCTTTCATTTACTATTCTAATGCTGTACTAACTCTTCCAGCAGTGTAATGCAAAATACTGACAATTTTTTAAGTTAGCACATGTCTTTGCCTTAAGTCCCATTCTGGCATGTTTCTGATCAATAAGGTAAAAAAATCTGAGTAACTGAAGTATAACCATTTTTAGTGATGAAAAAGATACGCTTTATCAGCTTTAATAGCACTTGAAGGGATCCACATTGTAACAAATTTGTAAGAGGACTTTTAGTATACAGCCTTAAAGATGCAAACTTCTTGTTCCTGTTAACCTGAGCTATGAATGTGTTTACCAGTAATCTCTGCACTGTGAAACTAAGGACTGGCAATATGTAGAGAACTCAGGAAGCTCTTGACTTACAGTAGATTGTGACAGCTTTCAGCCCTAATGCAAGCAAATACCTATGGCTAGTGTTTGAGCTGAATTTGATCCTTATTTAATTTGCTATGTTAGGATATGGACTTCTACATTTAAGACAATGCCTCTTATATTACTGTACTCATTACATGGTGAACAGAAGCAAATTCTGCAGTAATGCAGAGGAAGGCACAGAAGGTGTATTTGAGGTGCTCTTTTGCAGTTAAATGGTAGAATACTTGTTTGAGAAGCTGAATCTTGGCTCTTGGAGTACCCACTGCCCTTGTAACAGCAAACTTGATAGCGCGCTGTTGCTTCAACGTGTAATCTGACTGCTAACAGGCATGTATGCACACACATTGTGGACTTCAAAAGCAAGTCTGAGGCCTCTAGGACAGGCCACGTTAGCTGCTAAACTACCCAGACTCTGCTTTCTGTACAGCAACTTTTTTGCTCCAATAGAAAAGCCTTTCTTGAGAGTACGGTAACAGCAAGAGTTTTCTCTTACCTGTTCCCTCTGTACCAGGTGTAATTATTTGGAAGTAAAGCTTGCAAAACAAACCCTATTCGTTGCTCTTTATACGCTTTTCTGAATGTATTGTATTCTCGCTTGAACCTGTCCAGGACAACTTTACTCCACAGATCTGCTGCTCCAGTTTAAAAGTGACATCTTTTTACCTTTGGTATGTTCCTAAGTCTAATTTATTCTTACAGTCCTGCATATACAGTAATGTAACTGTTTTAAGCTTCAGTCACCTAACAGCTAAATATAGGTTGAGCTGCTACTTCCGTTATGTTAAATTTCTAGTCAATGAATGAGAAGGTGTGTGAAGAAAGCATTAGCTAAATTCCTCTTAACATCAAGCTGAGGGGACCAAAAGCTTTAAAAATGTGCTTGTGTTGGGGGCTACCAAGCGAGTGATGTGCAATTGTTGTAAAGCTACTGCCTTACTAATTAAAGCTTTCTTTAATGTTCATTTTAGCAGAGGTTAAGGTTGAAACAAAATGGGAGATGAAGTTACTGTGACTAGAGTACTATAGATATGATTCAAATAAGATTGCTAAAAGGAAACAATTAAGAACTATTGTGGTCTTCCTTGTGCCTAAGTGTCCACCTGTGTCTTCCAATCTGTGCCCTTTCCATGTAACAACATGGTTACCAAGCCTCCATCGGAGAAGCAGGTTTAATAAACTTACATAAAACTTAATATATAATAGAAGAGTACTACTTGTGCCCTGGGAGCTGCTGTACCCCAACTGTATGGTAATCACAAAAGTGGCTAGTAAAGATAAAGGGAGGGGTTTACATGCTATAGTAAATAAGGCAGTATAGGAATTGTACTGAGGTCAGGATTTGGTCTCAGAAGGAGACTATCAAGTACTTGAAAAAAAGCAAAAGTCCTGTGATAAAACAGATGTAGATGATAGGTACAAAAAAGGATCATAATACTTAATAACAATCTGGCATTCCTATACTTTGTGAAAGCTTGATCTCTGTCATTTGCTATGGAGGTAAGGTAGGCACTTGTGGCTTACGTTTCAGTTCACTGATTGATATCAAGTACTAATTGTACCTCAAGTGTTAGGGGGTCCTGTTAGCAGTATTTAGAGTTCTGTAGCGTGACAGAGTATACTATGTAATATGTATGCAAAGTTCCAGATGTCCTTTAAAATGAGGAGCAAAAAATACTGTCATGGCAAGCGTGTGGGAATGATGGAAGCAATGTACATTAGAAGAGACAGCAAAATAGAAAGGGGCAGAAGAAACTAGCTAGGACACAGCTAACGGCTCATGGTACAGCAAAGTATGCAGATGCTTCGTTAGCCTAAGACTGCTGCCACAACCAGGCTGCTTGCTTTAGCAGTTGCTCTGTACCTCAAACAGATCTTACTTGAAGTTGAGTCATATGACAGGTCACCTAAACAGTAACAGAACCTTGCAGGAAGTTGAGTGTGAGTTATGTTTCTAGCCTAGGTTTAAGGCTGGTTCATGTTCTGAGCTTGTGCTAATGGTCTCATTTCCTTATGCTTGATTTTTGTACTATCTGGGGTAATTCCAGTCCCTTTAACTCATAAACATTTCTGTTGCCTTTATTGCAGAGTACGGATATCTGCTGCTTTCTCATACTGCAACAGATTTCATTTTGAATTCTTATTTCTAAGCCTCCGAGCTAGAGCACGAACATAGTACTTGCAAAGGAGGCCTCTCTTCAGCCTTGTCCATGGAGGAATTGGTCATTGTCTGCTGCACGCTGGAACTGCATCTTTCAGACCTAGAGCAGATTTGTGACAACAGCTGATCACAACGTTCACCTGTCACTTCAAGACAGCAGTCTTTCACCCTAGTGTAAAAAGTCACAAACAAAGCTTAAAAAAGCATTCCTCCATACACAGGGAAATCACAGCTAACTAGCCCATCTCCTCCAGAATTCTGTCATGAGACAACGTTCCTCACCACAAACTATAATTATTCATATAATGACTTGGGATATAATTCTCCACTTCCTGTGGCCAGTAACAGTCTGTTTTCATAAACCCTACGAGCTGCTTTTCCCACTTAGAATTCCTGTATTCTGAAGAAAAGGGCAAAGGCATACGGGGGCCATAAGAATAGGCACCACTTGGCTGACTGTCTTCAGAGGCCAGGCATGAGGTAGAATGCTTTCATTTTACGTAACTTCCTGCTGTCTACTGGCAGAAAAGAATACAATTATCAAAAAAATCCAGAGTTTCTAAAAGGGGTGGAAACTCTTAGCACTAGTCCTTCATTTTTGCCAAAGTTTTTCTTATTGCCACATATATGATTATTTAACATCAGTATTTCCTCAGTGAATGTTAACTGTTAGTATTTTTCCCAACCATTGTGCTACTGGGGAGGAGGCAGAACACAGCAAAATAGCTCCACCTTAATGGCTTCTTACCATATGAATGAGAACACTTTACCTCAAGCCATGATTTTCATGTATATAGCAAAAAAAAAAAAAAATCAGTTGATTTACATAAGATTACATGACATTATAAAAATGCTGTACAATGCAGGTTTTTATGAAATACTACAAAGACAAGTGTTCCCATCTTCACTTGCCACCCTACCAATATAGGTAGCCTTCCTGTGATCATCTAGTTTTCTTCTAAATCATTTCAAGTATACTCAGGCATCCATACTGCATCTTTCCATGTTTTATTTAAGGTAAATATTGCAACCTTTATAGCGTGTTCTTTTTCTCATAGAATATTTTACAGTGACAGTTCAACAGTAAAGGTAAATTACAAAGAAATAATGACTGGTTGTACACTTAACGCACATATACACGTGGTCCCCTTTATTACACAGACTATGCAAAACGTCCTTCCTAGAACCGCATACCACTTCCTTTGGAAATTACTTTTCAGACATTAAAAAAAGTTCAAACAGATAGCTTATACAGATTTGCTGCAAAAGGAAACAGACCACTAAAAAGATTGTGAAACCAACAATATATGTATTAGATACATATATGCCAAATGACCCATTTAAAAATTTCTATTTTAGAATGATGCTAAGTTTTGCAAAAGGATCCCTTATAACCACATTTCACAATGGAGTAGTAGCCAGGCAGGCCAAATAATGCCTTTCTGAAACCTTGACAAAGAAATAAGAGTTTCATGGTTCAAAGATCTTAGTCTAAATATATTTTCAAAAAGAAGATTTCAGCACTTGCAGAGATAATGGAAAGAAGTGGGATTAAACACGTAAATTTTAATTTCATTTTTTCCATGTGTTACTTAGAATCAAAATCGGGGCAAATGTAGCTGTTCTGGTCTACTTCATTAATTCATTTCATTGATACAATATTGCAGCTAAACATGTATTGCGTTAAACACATGGTAAATTTGCAGTTTTAAGCTGTAAATCTTTAAGTTTTTTTTCTCAAAACTTCCTGAAATACTAGAGACAAAGCTTTGCTGATATATCCTCTTTTCTTTTTATTTAGCACTTTATAATACATAAATTACACATTACAATATTAATATAGACCTGATTTAATACCACGAAGAGTAAAGTTAGTCTGGTTAGTCTGCAGAGTAAGTGGTCTAGCAAAGGGCTGTAAATACAAGATTTTATAGCAAAATTAACCACTTGGGGCAAACAGTCAAGAATTCGCTTTTGCTCATACTAAATCACATGAGTGGAGATGTCATGTGTTTAGATCCGACTTCCTCCCACCCGGTGGAAGAGGCTTACATTTTGCATATGCATTGATACCCACCTCGCTCAGTGTGTACCTCCTCAGCCCCTGACATTCTTAAACGTAGTTTTCATAATACATAAAAGGAATCTTCTTAAGATACATGTTTTAACTAGTGAAGCTTGGCTGTTCTTATCGTATTGGCAAAAAAAAGCAGCTTCTTCAGCATCCAATTTGTCGGTCTTCAGAAAGACGAAGAGCATGCTGAGAACTAACCAGAAGAACTACAGTTCAAATCGGTAAAGTGTGGAAAAAGTATTCAGGAAAGTTCTTTATTCAGCTTAAAAGGTGTTTCTTCCCAAGGAACTGTACTTTCCTTTCAAAGGCACTGGATCGAATCGGAGAATTGAGTTCATAAAATGGATTCATTGCAAACTGAGGAAAGAAGAAAAACTCGTCAGTAAGCACAACGCCCAGCGATCTTACTTCAAATGGCAACTACTATTAGCTTTCAGCCTATTTAGTGCCACTTAAAAGCACGGAGCTCTTAAACAGTCACTTGCTTTCCAGGCCCTTGCATTCTCCCCACAGCCATCCCTTAGTACCAGCTCCTCAGCCCAAATCCATCACGACGCTGGTGGAAATTCCTGTTTTGGAAATTGGCATTGTTTGAGCCCCGAGACGGGGAATCGCCCAGTCGGTGCCTGCGATTGCCCCACCTAGTGGAAGTACCAGGTAATACAGAGCGCTTCTGAAAAGCGCTTGGTCACCTAAGAAGCCTTTTCCTTAACACATAGTGCTTCCAGCTGATAATGGCCTAGTTCTGGCCTGCCAGCAGCAGTGGGATTTATTCCCGCCAAGCCTGAGAGATGTAGCTGCTTCTATCAGTTGTGAGATCAGGAACTGGCCTTCAATTAAAATTACTGTTACAGGCTAGTGCTGGAGGGCACGGAAGGAGAATCAGACGTTTTAGGCGTGCTTCATCAGAACTGAAGTTATTTGATGAGAGAAAGCTCTATTAACTTATCAGCCAGGATGGCAGGCAAAGTCCATTCCCAATTAAAACAAGCTCCATAACACACACATGCTAGAAAGTTTCACTGTCAAAAGCCATGTAGTACGGCCAAGCTGTGAGAACCGGGGCTACTTGTTCTGAGAGCGAAGCACTTCGACTGGCTTCTGCAGAACAGTGCTTTGCTTTCATTATCACCATTAATGACACAATACTGCCCAAAACCCACCGGACTAAAGTGAAAAGAAATTCTGAAAGAGCACAGTTTCTAACAATTTAGAAAAATCTATTCTGTTAATGGAAAATACAGCCTCTATGTCACACTCTGTTATCAACTCTGGCTAATGTGGACTGCCCAGGTGCTTATCCACACACACTTACACGGAAAAACATGCTAATACAGGCATGCTTGAGCATGTACAGCAGAACACACTTATAAATACTAAAACTGAGACCATAAGAAGTGGGTTCTTACCTTTATATACAAGTCATACACATCATTAAAGAAGTTCTTAATTCCGTCTTCTTGCCTTACATCATGAAGCATTATAAATCTCATATGTAAAGCAATTAAGGAAAATTTAAATTTCACAAAGATTTCGAGTAGCTATTAGGAAGAAATTCTTTACGGTGAAGGTGGTGGGACACTGGAACACGGCTGCCCAGAGAAGTTGTGGATGCCCCATGCCTGGAAGTGTTCCAGGTGAGGCTGGATGGGGCTTTGAGCACCCAGGTCTAGTGGGAGGTGTCCCTGCCCATGGCAGGGGGTCTGGAACTAGATAATCTCTAAGGTCCCTTCCAACCCAAACCATTCTACAAAAGAGACACATTTAACATATGCTGACATAAGCATTTATACCTAACTCTGCACATACTTAAAATGTTTAGCTGGATATGAAATAGCAGTGACTATAAAAGGAAGCATTAAAAGAAGTAACTGGAGCAGTAAAATTCAGAAAGCGTTACCTTTGTATTTTAAAATTCCCCTATTTGAAAATAAAAATAATCACCTTTCTATTCAAGGTTATTCTTTTTAAAGCTAGACAATTCTGAACATGGACAATGCTCTCAGCACCTTTGCCATACACTCCTGAAGTTAAAATGACATTCAATATTACTTCCTGTGTATAACAAATGTTTCACAAAACAGTTCTACGACTATCTGTACGTAAGTTCAAGCCTTGACACCACATTTTCAAGATGGGTGTGATTGACGCCAAGCGTGTTTATCCCTGCGTCTCCTCTCTAGCACTATCAAAGGGATGGGAACAGAGAATCTCCTAAGCTTGCTCAGACCCTTTCATATTATTCCTCTCTCATTCCTCTTTCCTCTACTCCATGAGAGCTCCACACTACATTAGGCTATTTCAGCTCCTCCAAAAGAAAAAACCCATTTTTCCAACCAGTCCCAATTTCCAACACCTGCTGTGCCTCCCAACCTGCTTCATTCTGAAGCTGGTGACTCTAACAATAACACTGATGGACAGCCAGAGAAATCTGTTCCAAACTCACTTTATCTAACTTCCCCCTTGCTGGCAAAAGGCTTTTCTTATATAAATGTAAGGAAAGAGAAGAGGAAAGGATATGTCCCGCTGTGACAAAAGCAGAAACAAACCATTCGTTAAACTTGTCCACAGTCTTCAGATACATGTTGTTAGAAAGCCACATGTTCTCATCTACTAGGTCAAGAGCAGCATGGGCAATGAACTGGTTGAGATGGCGATGATCATCCTAATGTATTTCCAGAAGATAGGATTAGTAATTACGTGAAAGGAGTGAAATATAAACAATAATTTGCTCAAGTTGCTAAACAACTAGTGCTCAAGTTATGTAAAGTTATATATACCCTTTTTTTCTGCCACCTATGTGCCTGTAATTAAATGAAACTAGTATATATTGTCATGATACTTGGTTTCAAGGGAGAAAAAAGGTCATAATAAAAAGGTCATCACAAAAACAGTCTTGAGACCAGCAAAACCAATAAAGCCTATATTTATAGCTCAGGAATGAATTCAAGAATGAATTCTTTTGTTTACCAATGGGAAATCTCCCACTGCAAATTTCTTCCACAACACAGACCCTAGTAAAAATAACTGCTTTCCAGTCACCTGCTTTTGTGACATTTACAGCAATTTAGCATTTTTTGGACCACGACGTCTCTGTCAAATTTGGCAGAATTGAACAGTAGGTTACAAAATGTAAAAGCTGGGGGACAGACAGGGAAAGCAGAGACATACCAAGTACAGCTATACCCTAACATTACCACCTAAAGATTCTGTCCTCTCAGGTTATTTGCCTAGAAACGTAGAACTGTTTTACTGTTTTGGGGGCTTTTCTTTTTCCTAAGAGCCTAGTGCAGAAAAACATCCTGCAACTGGTATTAAATACATGCTTGCAGATGTAAATTGCACCTCTTCCTACAATAAACATGAAAGGCCTTTGCAGAGTGATCATGGTGCTTGGCTGCTGTTTACGTTGTATACTGACTAGAATACTGGAGTACAACTGCCAAGAAGAAACTTGGGATTTAACCATACGGTAAGCTTCTATTAGACTGGAAACATAAGTAGGTTTGCACTGTTTCTCAAAATATGGGGATGCTATTAATGCCACTCTCACACCTCTCAGTGCACTGTTTTTCTCCCAAATCAAGTGTGTCCCTGGGCATTAACAGCTTTGCAAGTTCCATTAAATCATACCGAGGAGGAGACGAAGTAGTGAAGTTTAACGGGCAAAAGCTCCTGCTGATTTACCACATACATTATGCAAACCACTCGCTTCAGGCAGCTGTGCATCTGCACGGAACTCACTCTTCAATGGCACGTCTCAGGAACAGAAGCGATAGTTGCCGAAACATATCAATGTCTACTAGTTCTCCTTCAGGGCACATCAAGTTTAGATTCTTAGGAGAAAGTTTAGTAATTCAACCTCGGTCAGAGAAGAAGCTTACCCAAGCCAAATTATTTCCACTAACAGAATGCAGAAAATTAATTTTTCCACTATCTGACACATCCTCACACTCACTGAGTCTAGTCCAACTAGCCATACTTTCGGTCTTTTATGGGACACTTGTTCAAAACACAGAGGACGCCATGCTGTTCAGATCAGTGACAGCTTCCATTTTTGGCCACACTCACAGATGCACACACTTTTATTCTGAAGTTTATTTTGTCTTTGATGTACTATCACCGCGGACAATTTGTTCTTTTCCCACTGGAAACACTACTTATTGAGTAGCTTTACATTCCTCACATTTTCAAATCTGCATTTATCAATACAAGTTTTAAACCTTTCTTACTTGAAAACAAATACGACTATTGAAGATGATTAAAAAAATGACTCAATAGAGCTTTCAAATTTATGTTCCTTACTTTACCTTATTACTGTATACAGATGCCTTAAAACAGAATGACAGTAAGTGCATTAAATAATGAACAGCTATTATAAAAGCTCTACACACTAAGACCAATGACCAAAGCATGACTAGCATATGTATTCTTCAGCATACAGCATGAAATATTTAAGGAAATCATGTTTTACGAAGAGCTAGTACAATCCAGCAAAGAATTTTTAGAAGACTCAGGAACTCCAGAGTTCTACTGCCTATGGCAAAGTTTCTGTAAAAAACCAGAAAGCAGTAGCTACTAGTAACACTTTTAACAACATGCCGTTCATGCTTCTAATACATTGTAAAATTATAAAAGAAAATGCACCATAATTACATCATAGGAGTATCACGGGAGAAAACACACACCTTGGACTCTACTTTTCCAGGAGGCAGAAATTCCATTTCAAATATGGGATTGTCATGATGACCAACTATCACAAAGTAGAAACTTCCAGACATTCTTCAATAGAGTGTTCCTTACAAAAAAAAGGATAAGGCACGCTTCACTGACAAATCTATATACAGACTCTTAATCCACCTGAAAACGCTCCTAAAAATCAGCCAGCATGCTTCCTATTCGTATTTACCATAAGCTAAAGAGAGATAAACATCTTCTTCGGCATGCACTTATATGTTTATAAGTTTATATATATAAGTATATATAAGT